>CAWUFW010016085.1:0-327471 GCA_963921515.1 Calotriton arnoldi
GGTGCTAGCACTTCCTCACCCAGGCTGCAGTAGCAGGCCTGTGGTGTCAGATTTAGTCTGCTTCCCAGGGGTGGCATAATACATGCTTCAGCCCCTGGTAGGCCTGTGAAGTACCTATGCCCTTGGTACCTAAGGTACCATATACTAGGGACTCATAAGGTACCACAGTATCCAATCACTAGTGCACCTAGAGTGCACTCCAAATCGTTTAGAGAGAACAGAGAGGCTGGGGCCCTGATTGGCAGGGTCCCAGCCAGACTATAGCCAGAAACCAGTGTAAACATCAGAAAAAAAAGTGGGGGCAACATAAGAGGCAGATCCTACTCTCCTACAGAGAGCAGCCTTCAGGCTAAATCTTGAAGGAATGTAAAGCAGCTTGTTTTACCAGTCTATAATCTCTTGAGTGACCAAATGAAAGAGGACCACACCAGGTATATATTCAAAATTTATGTATTTATTGCTAAACACACCCCTCTAGTCTCTTTATGAGGCTAGAGTTCGAAGATACATAAGTTATAAGTTAGTTATCTACAGTAATAGCACAAATACACGTTTGAGCCCTAGGGGCGTACCAAACCATATACCAATAAAGTGGTATAAGAACCACGACTGAGCTAGACACAGGGCCTAGAGCCTGTAGAAGTGCTTGGACCACAAGGAACCACCCAAGGTAGTGACACAGGGGATCCACGGGGGACGCGTGCAGTGTGAGAACACAGCCGCGAATCGCCGTTGACTTCTATGGGGAAAGTCGCGGTTGGAATTTTAAAGAAAAGGGACACTTAGAGGGAGGACTTGGAGCAAACCCCTTTAGAACTGGGTTGTTCTAGAGTCTATACCCACGGGAGCACCGGAGTACTCGAGTTACCTCACCCAGGGAAGCCGGGTGCATAGGTGTCTTTCGGGGTCGGGTTTCGTCGTCGTTTTCAATGGCGATCTGCTGCAAAGTGCTGCTGGCGGCCAAGTCGAAAGTGTTCGGGTGGATCCAAAGGTGGATCAAAGATCTGAAGGACCTGAAAGCAGAGGGGACAGAGTCTGGGTCACTAGCCAGTGACCAGGAAGGCGATGAGCAGATGCCCACCGATGTTGAGTGCTTCAGGTAGGTTGACGTTTTTCTTGACTCTTCAGCCACGAGGTCCAGGAGGCGTAGACGACAATCAGGAGCTGGATTCGAGCTGTCCCACGACGTCTGTCGATGCAGGGGTGTCGGCAACCGGATTGGACCCAACAAGCCTTAGCAACAGCAAGTCTCATGGAAATGGAAGAAGGACGATGGTGCAGACCAGCAAGGTCTGAGGGACTCACCCAGCAAGGGTAAGTCAGGGCACGCCTGGAGCAACCAGGGAGCCCAAGCAGAAGAAGATTGGCCTTCGGGAGGGCTTACTAGCCAACGGACTAGCAACCGCAAAGGAGCCTCGAGTGGACGCACTTGGAGCTGGCTCACAGGACACTCGTGGAGGCCAATGATCTTCGGTGCAGTCAGTGCTGGAGGCTGGGGCTACTCGGAGCCCAAAGCACAACTTCGTGGGAGACCCAGAAGAGGATGCACTTGCAAATGTGCGCGGTGTCCAGGGGTCACGGTTCCACGTTACCCACGATAGCCACGGGCCTCAGCTTTGCTGGGGACTCAGGGTAGCCTTGGGAAAGACTGGAAATCCACCTCTGGTGATGCAAAGACTTTGGCATCCGGCGGGAGCTTCAGCGATGCAGACCGGACAATTGCTTCATTGGTGCCTGCCAAGCAGGGGAGTCACTCCTTGACCCCAAGGGAGATTCTTTAGTCCTCTAATCTTAAAGTAGAGCGTCAAAGGTCCAGGATTCTGTGTCAGAGTTTCGTCCAGGTAAATCTAAAGTCCTAAGGACTGGGGTCCCATACTTATACTAAGTTAGGGGGTTGGACATACTCTGGGGACCCACCTATGGGAGGGTCAGGGCAGAGGGGTGGTTACACCCCTTTCCCTTTGTCCAGTTTTGCGCCAGAGCAGGGGCTGGAAGCCCCTGAGCCGGTTTGAATTGGGGTATGCACAGGGACACCAAATGTGCCCCCAGTGCAGGACTTCATGCACCAGAGAGTGCTCCCGCCCAGCCCCAATACATACTATCCTGTCTGGGGAGGTGGTAACACCTCCCTGGGACAGGAAACCTATTGTCCAGGCCTCCCCTGCCGGAGTTTCGGTCAGCAGCAGGAGGCCAGACTCGGTCTGTGGCAGCGGCATCCATTTTGTGATGCCAGGGCTTGGAAAGAAGTTACCGGGCAGGCCGGTGCGTACATGTCTCTCCCTCTAGAAGGGTGGAATGCTACCCCCGCCGCCAGAACTGGCGGGGGGGGTAGTATTCCAAGATGTTTGACACCAAACACGACATGTTTCCGTGCAGCCATCCCAAAGTTAGCATTTAACGCGAGGTTATAATGCGCTTAAGAGTATATGGTCAGGCTGCACTACAAACAGCATCAGAGAAGGGTCTCCGAACGCTGCAGAGGGGCTCTGCTCATGCAGGGGCACCCTCTCACATAGGAACCAAGCACGGAGGGCCTGATTCACAGAACTAACTTACGTCAAAATCCTAAACTTACACAATTTTGGTATTCACAGAATGAACTTACACATTTGGGTATTCACAGAATGAACTTACAACAATTTTGGTATTCACAGAATGAACTTACACATTTGGGTATTCACAGAATGAACTTACACATTTGGGTATTCACAGAATGAACATACTCATCCTAACCTTATGTCCGCACTCGGGCCGGAAATGAGGCCGGAAATGAGGTGCAAAAAGAGGCAACAGACGTGCAGAAAGAGGGAAGAGGGGTGCAGAAAAAGGCAAGAAAAGTGCAGAAAGAGGCAAAAGAGGTACATAAAGAGACAACAGGGGTGCAGAAAGAAGCAAGACAGGTGCAGAAAGAAGCATGGAAAGTGCATAATGAACCAACAGGGGTGCGGAAAGAGGCAAGAGAAGTGCAGAAACAGGCAAGAGAAGTGCACAAAGAGGCAAGAGAATTGCTGAAAGAAGCAACAGAGGTGTAGAAAGAAGCAATAAAAGTGCAGAAAGAGGCAAGTGAGATGCAAAAACAGGCAGGAAAGGTACAGAAAGAGGGAAGACGAGTGCATAAAGAGACAACAGGGGTGCTGAAAGAAGCAAATGAGGTGCAGAAATAGGCAACAGACGTGCAGAAAGAGGGAAGAGAGGTGCAGAAAAAGGCAAGAAAAGTGCAGAAAGAGGCAAAAGAGGTACATAAAGAGACAACAGGGGTGAAGAAAGAAGCAAGACAGGTGCTGAAAGAAGCATGGAAAGTGCAGAATGAAGCAACAGGGTGCAGAAAGAGGCAAGAGAAGTGTAGAAAGGAGCAAGTGAGGTGCAGAAAGAGCCAACAGAGGTGCAAAAAGAGGCAAGAGAGGTGCAGAAACAGGCAAGAGAAGTGCACAAAGAGGCAAGAGAATTGCTGAAAGAAGCAACAGGGGTGTAGAAAGAAGCAAGAAAGTTCAGAAAGAGGCAAGTGAGATGCAAAAACAGGCAGGAAAGGTACAGAAAGAGGGAAGACGAGTGCAGAAAGAGACAAAAGGGGTGCAGAAAGAAGCACATGAGGTGCAGAAAGAGGCAACAGACGTGCAGAAAGAGGGAAGAAAGGTGCAGAAAAAGGCTAGAAAAGTGCAGAAAGAGGCAAAAGAGGTACATAAAGAGACAACAGGGGTGCAGAAAAAATCAAGACAGGTGCAGAAAGAAGCATGGAAAGTGCAGAATGAAGCAACAGGGGTGCAGAAAGAGGCAAGAGAAGTGTAGAAAGAAGCAAGTGAGGTGCAGAAAGAGCCAACAGAGGTGCAAAAAGAGGCAAGAGAGGTGCAGAAACAGGCAATAGAATTGCTGAAAGAAGCAACAAAGGTGTAGAAAGAAGCAAGACAAGTGCAGAAAGAGGCATGTGAGATGCAAAAACAGGCAGGAAAGGTACAGAAAGAGGGAAGACGAGTGCAGAAAGAGACAACAGGGGTGCAGAAGAAGCAAATGAGGTGCAGAAAGAAGCAACAGACGTGCAGAAAGAGGGAAGAGAGGTGCAGAAAAAGGCAAGAAAAGTGCAAAAAGAGGCAATAGAGGTACATAAAGAGACAACAGGGGTGCAGAAAGAAGCAAGACAGGTGCAGAAAGAAGCATGGAAAGTGCAGAATGAAGCAACAGGGTGCAGAAAGAGGCAAGAGAAGTGTAGAAAGGAGCAAGTGAGGTGCAGAAAGAGCCAACAGAGGTGCAAAAAGAGGCAAGAGAGGTGCAGAAACAGGCAAGAGAAGTGCACAAAGAGGCAAGAGAATTGCTGAAAGGAGCAACAGGGGTGTAGAAAGAAGCAAGAAAAGTGCAGAAAGAGGCAAGTGAGATGCAAAAACAGGCAGGAAAGGTACAGAAAGAGGGAAGACGAGTGCAGAAAGAGACAACAGGGGTGCAGAAAGAAGCACATGAGGTGCAGAAAGAGGCAACAGACGTGCAGAAATAGAGAAGAGAGGTGCAGAAAAAGGCAAGAAAAGTGCAGAAAGAGGCAAAAGAGGAACATAAAGAGACAACAGGGGTGCAGAAAGAAGCAAGACAGGAGCAGAAAGCAGCATGGAAAGTGCAGAATAAAGCAACAGGGGTGCAGAAAGAGGCAAGAGAAGTGCAGAAACAGGTAAGAGAAGTGCACAAAGAGGCAAGAGAATTGCTGAAAGAAGCAACAGAGGTGAAGAAAGAAGCAATAAAAGTGCAGAAAGAGGCAAGTGAGATGCAAAAACAGGCAGGAAAGGTACAGAAAGAGGGAAGACGAGTGCAGAAAGAGACAACAGGGGTGCAGAAAGAAGCACATGAGGTGCAGAAAGAGGCAACAGACGTGCTGAAAGAGGGAAGAGAGGTGCAGAAAAAGGCAAGATAAGTGCAGAAAGAGGCAAAAGAGGTGCAAAAAGAGGCAAGAGAGGTGCAGAAACAGGCAAGAGAAGTGCACAAAGAGGCAAGAGAATTGCTGAAAGAAGCAACAGAGGTGTAGAAAGAAGCAAGAAAAGTGCAGAAAGAAGCATGGAACGTGCAGGATGAAGCAACAGGGCTGCAGAAAGAGGCAAGAGAAGTGCAGAAAGAAGCAACAGAGGTGCAAAAAGAGGCACAAGAGGTGCAGAAACAGGCAAGGGAAGTGTACAAAGAGGCAAGAGAATTGCTGAAAGAAGCAACAGAGGTGTAGAAAGAAGCAAGAAAAGTGCAGAAAGAGGCAAGTGAGATGCAAAAACAGGCAGGAAAGGTACAGAAAGAGGGAAGACGAGTGCAGAAAGAGACAACAGAGGTGCAGAAAGAAGCAAATGAGGTGCAGAAAGAGGTAACAGACATGCAGAAAGAGGGAAGAGAGGTGCAGAAAGTACAAGAGATTTGCAGAATGAGGTCAAGAGAAATGCAGAAAAAGAAAGAAACGTGCAGAAAGAAGCAACAGAAATGCAGAAAGAGGCAAGAGAGGCGCAGAGGGAAGCAAGAGTGGCTTGCACACCATTCGTACCAATTTAACACCCACATTTAGCAATAAGTAACAGGGGACCATTCTAGGTTTGCAAAGGGCCTTCCACCACACTGTAACACTTGTCGCTGCATTTTTGGTAACGTTTGACCCATTTCAGCTAGAAACAAGGCTTTTTTTGTTCAAATCTGCAGATTAGGGTGCAGATGATGAATTATGTGGCTAATGCAGAAAATGTATAATTGTGCGATAGTCGGTACAGCCAAACAGTCACATAATTCCAATGGCCCTGCTCATACCTCTGACTAGGTCCACAAGTGCTCCTCAGTGATTCCATCTTTTTTTGTCTCACTAAGTTCATAGTTGAGCTTCTATGGAAACGAGGAAGACTAAACCTGAGGTTACCACTCAACAACACAGACTACCATACCGCATAATTACTCTCCATAACACATAATCCCACTCTACATAATTCCTATACATTAAATACCACATACTTTCTATCCACATAATTTCACTGCACAACATATCACATAATTCCACTACACACAACGTACATCCACTCCACTCCAAAAAACATTAGTAAAAAACTTTTGCATTTACAACGCCAATAGCTCTAATTCTCACAAATGCGAAACCTATTACATCGCAAACACTTTTTTAACTAGTAGTCGCATTTGCAGAGTGGTGGAGAAAGGGTGCTGGGCCTCCGACCAGCGCGCAGGAATTCCGGTGCGCAGGGCTTACAGAAGGTACCAGTAGGGCTTCTTGGCCCCCAAAGTCCCTCAGGAGTAAATTGGACCTCATCCCCCAACCCGTAGTCTGCCAGGAGGCGCGTTTGCAGAATGCTGGAGAAAGGGGGGCATGGCCTCCGAAGACGTCTTAGCAATCCCACTGTGCGGGACTTACTGGAGGTAACAAGAGGGGTCGTTGTCCCCCAAGGACATCCTTGGGGGCCAACTATCCCTCCTATTACCTCCAGTAAGTCCCACACAGCAGCATTGCTAAGATCGAAAGCAGGCCTCGCCCCCTCTTCCCACCACTCTACAAACACGCTCCCTGGCGCGCTCTTGGATGGGGATTGAAGTCCCCTTCGCTGCTGGGGGTCCTTTAGGGGCCAACTAGCCTACCTCTTACCTCCAGTAAGCCCCACACAGTGGGATTGCTGAGAGGTGGACAAAGGCCAAGCCCCCTTTCTCCACCACTCTGCAAACGCGCCCCCTGGCGCGTTCTAAGTTGGGGGATTAAGTCCCCTTGAATACTGAGGGTCCCTGGGGGCCAACTAGCCCACCAGGTACCTCCAGTAAGCACCACACAGCTGGATTGCAGAGAGGTGGTCTGAGGCCACGCTCCCTCTTTACACCACACTGCAAATGCGGCTTCTGGCGCGCTGCTGCTCGGAGGATGAAGTCCACTTGTGTCCTGACGTCCTCAGGACACAAGAGGACCTCATCGCCCCACCAGCAGTGCACCAGAAGCTGCATTTGCAGAGTGGTGTAAAAGGGGCGTGGCCTCGGACCACATCTCTGCAACGCAGCTCTGTGGCGCTTACTGGAGGTACCTGGTGGGCTAGTTGGCCCCCAAGGACCCTCAGGATTGAAGGGGACTTAATCCCCCAATTTACAATGTGCCAGGGGGCGGTTTGCACACTTGTTATATCAGGCCCGCCCCCTCCCTGCACCACTGTGCAAACGCGCCCCCTGGCGCGTTGTAACTTGAGGGATTAAGTCCCCTTTATTCTTGAGGGTCCCTGGGGGCCAACTAGCCCACCAGGTACCTCCAGCAAGCCCCACAGAGCTGCATTGCAGAGAGGTGTAAAAAGGGGCGTGGCCTCGAACCACCTCTCTGCAACACAGCTCTGTGGCGCTTACTGGAGGTACCTGGTGGGCTAGTTGGCCCCAGGGACCCTCAGGATTGAAGGGGAATTAATCCCCCAACTTAAAATCCACCACGGGGCGCGTTTGCACAGTGATGCAGGGAGGGGGCGGGGCCTGATGTGACAAGTGTGCAAACGCGCCCTGTGGCGCATTTTATTTATTTATTATAATTTTTTTTTTATTGAGATTTTCTTAATTGATACATTAGATTAATAACATCGGTAATA
Source organism: Calotriton arnoldi (assembly GCA_963921515.1). Lineage (NCBI taxonomy): Eukaryota > Metazoa > Chordata > Amphibia > Caudata > Salamandridae > Calotriton > Calotriton arnoldi. Next base: position 7,560 of record CAWUFW010016085.1, read on the forward strand.
CACATGGCAGGCAAATTACAATAACTGTTGACGTTCTACATAATGTCCAATTTAGCTAGCAGATCATCTGTACAGCATATCTATATAACAATGACATTTCAGTTGTATGCACTAAGGGTTCACCTCAAACACATCAGGGTGTTCTCGTAAATAGGCAGTGAGAGGCTCCCAGAAGTTAGATGGTTTGGCAGCTGTAGGTAATTCCTCAGTATATAACAGAAAATTATCTCTGCAGTAGGCAGCGTCCGTAATCCAGTGTTTTACAGTAGGTGTTTGTTTACTGTCCCAATGCATTGCCACTCTTCGCTTTGCCAGTAGTAGCATTATTGCCGCTAATTTTTTGTTAACAGACTTCAGAGGTATTTGATGGCCTAATAGACATAATTGCGGTGTGCAATTTAGTTTACATAGCACGATTTCTTCCAATAGACCTATCACTTGTTCCCAATATTGTCTAATCTTACCACAATGCCATGCTAAGTGTCCAAAGTCAGCCTGATCGAGCCCACATCTTTTGCAGTGCGCATTGTCACGTAATCCATATTTGTATAGTTTGAGTGGGGTATGATAGGCTTGGTGCAGGTACTTATAATGGATAATACGGAGATTACCATTGGGTGTCAGTAATTCGGTAAGTGCACAGCAAGATTTCCAATCTTCGTCATTCAATGGGGTCTCCAGGAGTGTATTCCATCTATCACGGGCTCTGTGTGTGTTTGCACCCATCTCCGTCTGCACCTTTTTGTAGAGTTGTGCTACTATATTATTGTTAGTTGGAGTTGTAATCAGTGTCTGTAGTGACTCTAGTGTTGGAGGTTCATTCGGATAAGTGGGATATAGGACCTTGACAGCTGCTCGTAGTCTGTGATAAATAAATCTAAATAACAGTGACTGGTTGCTTATGTATGCGAGGTCATCTGGTGTGATAAAGGCGCCATTGGGGTAAAGGTCACCCAGTTTTGCTATACCCACTTGTTCTAGGAGCGCCATGCTATTTTTTTCCTGCGTAACTGATAAATCAGGGTGGTGCGCTAGAGGCATATCTGGAGCATAAATGGGAACCTTTTTAGTGAGATGACTAATTTGTTGCCATGCTGTGGAGGTTGTTCGTATCGTATTTATTTCGTATTTAGATAAGTGTGGCCAGTTATGTGGTAATATACTGGCATGGGGAATAGGATCGGCATCTCCATCTTCCACCGCAAGATGTGGCATAAATGGCACTGGGTTATACCAATAGTGCGCATATTGCGCCTGAGCACATAGATAGTATAAATACATATCTGGCACTGTAAATCCGCCCGATGCATATGGGAGTGTCAATGCATTGAGATTGATTCTTGCCTGTTTGCCAGCCCATATTAATTTAATGAGGTTTGTACGTATTCTATTAAAAATTGGGGTTGGAGGGTGTACCGGGATATTTGTAAAGAGATAAAGCAGTTTAGGTAATATCACCATTTTCACTAGTGAGATTCTGTCTGCTAATGAGAGGGGTAGTGTTATCCATCTGGCAATTTGTGTTTCTATCTTATCAATTGCTGTGCCATAATTATATCGGATTACTAATTCGGGATCGCGATGAATCCAAATTCCGAGGTACTTTACCGGGTCTTCCTGCCAAATTAGAGGGAATTCCATTTGTGGTGGTTGCGTGTTTACTGTTAGTGGTAGTACAGCTGATTTACTCCAGTTTATCTGAAGGCCTGAGTGGCGTCCGAATTGTATATATTCTCTAAGTAACAGTGATAAATTTGTGTCAGGATCTCTAATGTACAGCACCATGTCATCTGCATAGAGTGAGATACCAATGGGTCGCAGCTGGAAGCCTAATGCCGTTTGCGCATATTTTTGACATATTTTACAGGCTAGAGGTTCTAATGCGATGGAGAACAGTAGGGGAGATAATGGGCATCCCTGTCGGGTGCCCCTTTGTATCGGTATAGCCTTTGATATGTGTCTATTGACTTTGATACGGGCTGCGGGCCTATTATAAAGTAGTCTGATCCAGTTAATAAACATGGGTGGCAGTCCAATCCTCTGTAGTATAGTGAACATATATGACCACTCAACGGAATCGCATCAAGCAGCACCGCCACTGCTTGCAGGTCTGGATCTAGCTGATGTAGGAGAGCAAAGATGGTGCGGATATTGTGTGCAGTGGAGCGGTTTGGTATAAATCCAGATTGATCTGGTAAGACTATAGTGGACATTAACGGTTGTAGTCGTGTGGCAATGATTTTGGCTAAAATCTTAACATCCGTATTTATTAAAGATAATGGTCTATAAGATTCAGCTTTGTCAGGGTTTTTATCTGGTTTCAACAATGCAACTATAAGCGCTTTGCGTAGTGTTGGAGGAAGGATTTTATTGTTATAGGCTTCGTCGTACATTTCAAGAAGATATGGACTTAATAATTCGGAATATGCTTTATAAAATTCCCCTGTGTAGCCATCAGGACCGGGTGATTTACCGTTAGGTAATGACTTAATAGCTAATTCTATTTCTTCTTTAGTCATGGGTTGCGCTAAATATTCGCGTTGGCCATCCGATAGCCACACTAATGCTATGTCTTCAATGTATTGTAAAATTTCTGGTGTAGACGCAGTATCTTGCGTTTTATATAATGCGCTATAGGTCTCCATAAACGTTTGTAGTATACCCTCTGTGTCATAGCAAATTATCTTATTATCATCCTCTATCCGTAAAACAGTGTGCTGTTTATGTTCTGTGCGTATATTTTGTGCCAGAATCCGGCCTGGTCTGCCCCCTTCGCCCAACTTGCGTGCTGTATGACGTCGCGATATATATTTTATTTCCCCATCCGCTAAGTCATTATACCGGTTCAGTTCGCCCTTTATTTCACTTAGGGTACGTGCACTGTGAGTAGTGTCATATTCTGCTTCTAGTTTCTTAATGTGTGTTTCGCATTTTTGAAGTTGCGTGCGAATGTCTTTTAATATTCCGGCATTTGTGCTAATGCATATGCCTCTCAGAGTCGCTTTAAAGGCTTCCCACAGGGTTCCCGCACTCTCTACTGACCCTTTGTTTATAGTGAAGAAATCTACTATTGCAGTGTGAATAGTGTCTTTATAGAGTGGGTCTAATAAAGCAGCGGCATTGAAACGCCATACAAATGGTGGAGGGACATATGTTGGGATTTGTATAGTTAATAAAACAGGTTTATGGTCTGATAACGTCTTGGGGAGATGACTAATGTTCTGGGTCCATGTACAGGCTTGCTCCGTAATAAGCCAATAGTCAAGTCTTGACCAGCTGTTATGTACTGTTGATGAGTGGGTGCTATCTTGTATAGCTGGATTGCGCATCCGCCATATGTCATACATTCGGAATTCTGTCATGCCGTTTAGTATAGCTGAAACGGCCCGATGATGATGTTCCATCGTGTTTTGAGACCTATCTTGCGTTTCGTCAAGTGCCATGTTTAAATCCCCTCCCCACAGTAAGTCTATAGGTGGTAGCTCACGAAGTTTGGACCATACATTCACTATAAAGTCGGGATCGTCCACATTTGGACCATATATGTTAATAAGTCCTACTTTAGTACCTCGTAATATGCCTGTTACAATTACATATCTACCTTGAGGGTCTGTGATTGTCTGGTCTAGTATAAAACAGGTTCCTTTCCTTATTAGGGTTATTACCCCACGTGCATAGGAGGAGTAAGATGACAACACCACCAGTTCCGCCCATCTGTTACCAAGTTTTACTGCTTTCTGTTGGAGTAGATGTGTCTCCTGCAGTAGTGCTATGTCTATATTATGCCTATCTAAATAAGCAAACACTTGTCTGATTTTTCTGGGATTATTAAGACCTCTCACATTCCAGGTCACGAGTGTCAGAGGTGTAGGTTTAGTCACTGTATGCATTTGTGTGATCATGAGAATACCAATTATAGATCGCAACGTCAACACTTTTCACAGGAGTAAGCATGTCTGCATGCGCTGTAACTAAGCATGTGTTATGTGTAAACGTGCATGAAAATGAAGCCAACATGTACACAATTACCATATTTCCCAAACCCTGCATTCGCCCACCCCCCACCCACTTCGCCATCCCAATTATAGCGAAGACAATCCCGATTAATTACTAACAATTTTGCCCACCCACAAATTATTCCCTATCAGGGAAAGAGAGATTCGTGGTATACACGAGGTGGCGGAAACTGCCAGCCGTAAACCCCAATGACTAGCATATGGGGGATCGAGTTCACAAATATACAACATTCAAAATGAGGATAATGCATTGTGCATAACCTAATAGCGTTAACAGGTTACCTACTTGATGTTAATAATTACCATTCATATAGTTAACATAGGTGTCTCTAGTATTTAACTATGCAATATTACTTTTCAATAATGTGGTTCGTACTAAGTGTCTATTCATAACTTTCAAAACTTATCTGAGTCTTATATGGCATCTGCTGGAGTTTTTAGTGCATTCCCTTGCTGAGTTACAAGCAATTACATAGATGAGATGTATTATTCCACATCTGAAGTATTCTCCTGCTCCGCCTGTGCCCCTCTCGGGGATTTTCGCCTTGTAGATTGCGGATGTTTGAGTTGCAAGTACTTTAGTACTTCCTTTGGCTCATTGAAGATTTTACTTTTCCCATCCACAGTAATTCTCAGGCGAGCTGGGTATATCATAGCATAGGTAATATTGTTCTCACGCAGTTTCTGTTTTACATCCAAGAATTTCTTCCGTGCTTCTTGAACTTGTGAAGTGAAGTCCGGGTAAATGGAAATAGTCATTCCTTCATATTGTAGTGTGCCCAGTTCTCGGGCTCTGCGAAGCACAGCATCTCTGTCTCTGTAGTTCAGTATTTTGGCGATTATAGGGCGCGGCCGCTCCCCGGGTGGTGGTGGGGGCGCCAGGGATCTGTGTGCCCTTTCAACAATGAATACCTCGGAGAAAGTTTCCCTGCCAAGAAGAGCAATCAAAAGGGTCTCAATGAAGCGTTCCATATTTCCTGTCCGGGTTGATTCCGCCACGCCCATCAAGCGCAGATTGTTGCGGCGTGATCGCGCCTCTAAATCTTCTGTCTTTGCTATCATGGCTGATAAGGCCTTGTCAATTTTTGTTTGTTTCAATTCTAGTTGGTTTTGAGCATCTTCCGCGTCCGATATGCGGCGTTCTGCCATGTCGATATGCTCCGTATGTTTATCTAATCTTTCGGACATACGGTCGACCCGGTATGTTAAGGAGTCTATCTTTCCATCAATGTTCGATAGCGTTGATTGAATCGTGTTAAACATCGCTTGGAAGTCCACTGTCTCATCAGGGCCTGTTGTGGTTGTGTTTGCCTGGTCACTTGGGTGGCCATCAGCGCTGCTTTCAGTTTATTTTTTGGGCTGCTCAAATTGTAATTTGGGCTGATTTTTGTCCGGCTTGCCCATGCTTGCGGGTGTTGAGATGTATCGAGACAGGTCCCAGTAGTGTTCTGCGGGGGCTGATTTGGCGCGTCTGTGGCTGTGATTGTAGTATGTAAAGAGCTTTTTCTATTTAGTAGTTATCATAGCACAGCCTGTCTTTCAGTATTCTGAGATATTGTAGCTGTCGCAGGGCTGCACAGAACCAAACTGTATTCTATGCGGAGCCGGTTAGGTATAACGTTAAGTGCTTATGGTCGTATGCACCTCGTCTGGGAAATTATATTGTGTATTGATCATCCAGGAGCAGAGACACAGAACACGTGGAATGTTGCTCGCGTGGACCCTTCGAGTTATAATGTTGGTGAGCGTAGCATTGGTCTAGTACACAATAATACAGGTTTGCAACTCGGGCCGCCGTCGCAGCCCAATCTGCTGCTCCTCTGGGCTTGCTGGTATTTGGAAACTGTTGGTCACGCTATGTACAGCAGATGCCTTGCCTTATTATGTAACGCGGGTGTAGCGTAAGGTACGTGGGGTGCACGATATTGTAATCCGCCCTGGATGGGGAACCTCTGCATTAGTTATATCTTCGCACTCTTTCGCATATGTAGGGGCTATGCTCAGATCACCAGCTTAACAAGCAGCGCACCACCACTAGTCGTTGTTTGGCTCGGGTGTTGTTAGGCCTTAAATCGCCTACTGTCACAGCAGGGAGGTATGCCACACTGTTCAGCAGATAGGGAGTGGGTATTTGCGGGCAATGTTGAAGAACTGTCTCTTCGCTCCCGTCGGGGCCCGCCAGACACACCCGGCAGCAGCAGCGTCGGAATACAGCGCATGTGCCTTGCGGGGTATTTATTTCGCCGCTGCTCACCTTCTGTGTTGATTGCAGAAGTATGAAGTCTCAGTGTTCACTACCGGCTAGGTCCGCTCAAGACTTTTCAGTCGTTAGGCCTCCGCCGCAAATGTCGCGCCCGGGGCTTGCATAGTTGTTGCGTCCCAGCGTGCACGCCCACGATAACCAGGCCGCGTCTCGGTCGAGTATTTAGCGGGATGATTTACCGCTTATCAGATGGATTTCGGTGGCAGGGAGACAACCTCTCAAAGGACGCCTCTGACAGTCGTGTCGATGGTTATTGTTTTAAGGATTAGTAGGTTATGACTGCAGGATCATTTGCAGGATTGAGACTCGATCGGAGGAGCTCGCTCACAGTGCGGCCATCTCCAGGCTTGGCTAGCTCCGCCCCCCTCCCTGTGGCGTATTTTAAGTTGGGGGATTAAGTCCCCTTGAAACCTGAGGGTCCCTGGGGAGCGCAACCATCCCACCAGGTACCTCCAGTAAGCGCCACAGAGCTGCAGAGAGGTGGTCTGAGGCCATGCCCCTTTTTACACCTCTCTGCAACACAACACTGTGGCGCTTACTGGACGTACCTGGTGGGCTAGTTGGCCCCCAGGGACCCTCAGGATTCAAGGGGACTTAATCCCCCAACTTTAAACACTGTCACAGGGTGCGTTTGCACACTTGTCACATCAGGCCCCACCCCCTCCCTGCACCACTGTGCAAACGCGCCCCCCTGGCGCGTTGTAAATTGGGAGATTAAGTCCCCTTGAGTCCTGAGGGTCCCTGGGGGCCAACTAGCCCACCAGCTACCTCCAGTAAGGGCCACAGAGCTGCGTTGCAGAGTGGTGTAAAAAGGGGGCGTGGCCTTGGACCACCTCTCTGCAATGCAGCTCCCTGGCACATACTGGAGGTACCTGGTGGGCTAGTTGGCCCCCAGGGACCCTCAGTATTCAAGGGGAATTAATTCCCCAACTTACAACGCGCCAGGGGCGCGTTTGCAGAGGGCTGCAGGGAGGGGCGGGGCCTCCGACGCGATGCCATCTTTTTTTTTTTTATAGAAGAGGGGCTGTGTGGGCCCCCTTCTTTTCGCATTTTTGGGGCACTGGGAACCCCATCCCCCAGGGCCTGACCACTATTTTTTTTTTTAAACTGGAAGGGGCCCACGCGGCCCACCTCCCGAGGCCAATTTCGGCCCCGGGGACCCCATCCCCTGGGGCATGGCCACATATATATATTTAAAAAAATTATTTTTTAAGGAGGGGGGGCTGCGTGGCCCCCCTCCTGAGGGCTCTATTGGCCCCGGGGACCCCATACCCCGGGGCTGTTCCATTTACTTCTTTTTTTTTATCTTATTGATGGATGGGGGCCACGTGGCCCCCCTCCCGGGCCACTTCTGGCCCCGGGGACCCCAACCCCATATATGCATATAATTTACATAGCCCCGGGGAGGTGGTGGTCCCCGGGGCTGCGGGGGCCCCCGCGGGCCCCCACTACATAAATAAATTGCCCCCGGGGCTTTGAAAACGAAGCGCGGGAGACCGCGCTTCGTTTTTAAAAATTTTCATGATGGATTCGCACAGCTGGTGCGACCCCGCCCGAAAATGTAAAAAAAATGCTTTTTTTGGGCCTGCAGGCCCTGTGGGACCCCCTGCGCAGGCCTGGGGGTCAGGGTGTTTTTACCCTGCCCCCTTTTCTTGTTTTTTTATCTTTTTTTTACCTTTTTATTTCTCCCTCCATCCGAGGCACAAGATTGTTGCTAACACTTCCTGGTTTTAAGTGTTGGCAGCCAATCAGAGGCAAGCTCGTGCTCGGGAGGAGATGTGTGGTTAGGCTCCGCCCAGATATCGAAAGTTTTCTTTTTTTAAATTTCTCAGGAACTACTGAAGGGATTTACACCATTTTAAAAAAAGGTCGCTTTCTGAACCAAGCGCTACCTTTTTGCCAAATTTGGTGTAATTCCGTTCAGCAGTTCGGGCTGTAGCTTTGTCTAAAGTTTCCTATAAAAATTAACATGGAGAAAACGTGTTTGGGACCCCCCTTTTTTCTCGTCCCCCGCTTGACCAATCACCCTGAAACTTTCAAGACAGGAGCTGACCAGAGCGCCCCACCAGTTTTGAAAATTGCGCGAAGATTCGTCAAATGGCACCAAAGATATTGGCAAAAGAAAAAACGCTTTTTGAATATAAACGAGGTCCTAACTATAACTAACTGCTGGTGACCGCCAGTAGGTAATTATATATATATATATATCGCAAAGCGGAATTCGTGAAGGAATCCACACGAGCCCACTCGGTCAGTTTCAGCAGTTTATTCGGTTACAGCAAACAAGGACCACGCGTTTCGACCACGTCCGTGGTCTTGGTCACATGACCACCGCCTCCATTACATCATTTTTAAAGGTACGTGCGTTTTAAAAAAAAAACATGAACATAAAAGAAATGTTAAGGTACATGTTTAGTAGTATAACTCAAAAGGGAAAACAGATGCAGCTGTTTGCATAAATTAAGTACATATATTCTTGCAAATTTTAAATCTTGAAAAAGTACGGAGTGAGTAATTGTAACATAGTGACTTTCTAGTTACGTGTAAACTCAATATCATTGCTTTATGCAGCAGTAGAAATTAAAGGGTCTAGTGCCCTGTTTGCTAATCATTACAGTGACTTGAGGATAATCCTCGTGGCTTTGATCAACACTGTTCTTTCGTGACAGTAGGGGCGTAGTACCAGGTAAGTGCTAAAGGTGACTAGGAGTAGGATAGGAGGTCCTTCACTCTCCAGTGCTCCTATTTTCTATCGCTAACGTGTGATTCAGAGTGTTTCTCAGTCTCACATTCTGTAAATTAGACAAAATAAAAACATGTTAGCCACATAAAACTTGTTTTGATATAATACATTATACCTCATTGTCAATTCAATATTCGGCATATCTGAATGAGTCTCTATAGTGTTCATAAACATTAAAGTGAAATAGCATTGCATCTGTAAATAACAGTAGGACAATAAGTATAAACAAGAAAAAAACACAATACAAGAAAAATTATAATGAGGGTGTGTGTACACATAAAAAAGGAGGGAGAGGTGGGGTGTGAGTGATCCACCAAGGCAGAAGTATGGCTTAAAAGTGATCAGATTTACAGGTGGGAATATAATTCCTCATCTTGGTTGAGGCCATCGGGGAATTTGATGCCCGCTAGGAGGATGAGACGTGACTCAAGCTTGCGAAGGGCTGCAATGCAATTGCCTCCTATCGGGTTAGGTGTGACTGTGTCCAGTCCAAAGAATCTGGCTTTGGTCCAGTCAGCCCCATGTTCCCTAGAGAAATGTCTAGCTGTGCTATAGCTTTGGTCACAATTGGTGATAGCTCGCCAATGTTCTAAGATACGTTTCTTGATGGGGAACGTGGTCGACCCAATGTACCAGAGATTGCATGGGCAGACTATAGCATATACGACAAAGTCAGTGCTGCAAGTGATGAATTTGGGAATTTTCCAGTGGATCTTGGTTCTGTCTAAAATGACCTCCATCACATTGCTGCTATTTTTGCACGCTTTGCATTTTCCACATTTGTGGAAACCTTTTGCTTGCTTCAGCCAGCTATTTTCCTTGGGCTGGAGATGGCTGTGTACCAGCATATCTCTCAGGGATGGGCTTCTCATGTATGTCACTGCTGGGGCTGGACTGATCTCATTCCTTAGGATGGGATCACGTCTAAGGATGTCCCATCTATTTCTAAGGATACTGCGTATCTGGTTAGCTTGGTTGCAGAACTTGGTGATGAATCTAACTTATTTTTTAGTTGCATTCCTGTGGGTTCTATTGGGTGTAGTTTTGTCTAGTATGTCATCCCTTGACTGACTTTCGACTCGCTTTTCTGCTTGGGCAATTGCTTTTCTAGAGTATCCTCTTTCTCTAAATCTCATTTTCATTTCTTGCTTAGTATCTTCATAGGTTGACGGGGTACTGCAATTGCGTTTAGCCCTGAGAAATTCGCTGTAGGGAATCCCCCACCTGAAGCTGGGAGGGTGGGAGCTGGCAGCGTGAAGAATTGAATTTCCTGCTGTTTTCTTTCTGAATAGATTGGTGCTGGTTCTACTCCCCTCTACACTCAGTTTGAGGTCTAGAAAGTCAATGGATTTCTGGCTATAGTGTCGTGTAAATTTGAGTTTCACATTATTCATGTTAAGGCAGTCTATGAAAAGATTCAGTTCAGTTTCAGACCCCTTCCACACAAATAAAATGTCGTCAATATTAACCCTGTGCGTAGTTTGCGTAGTAGCACTACGTGAAGTACACTTTGAACAACGCGTAGCTACGCAATTGCGTAGTGCGTAGCTGTGTGCTTGTCTGCACTGTGGAATAATTGCCAACAGCATCTTGCACAGTGCAAGTTAAGATACAATAAGTATCTCTGTCTTTATATGCTAAAATGCATATAGTCATTTCACAAAAGTGAAAACGATAAATTAACAAGCAGTGAGAGAGGTGATGATTTTGGGATCCTCCTTAACCTAGGGAGAGAACCAAGCAGATGCCTTGAAAACAAAAAGCACATCTTGTTGAACGATTCGGTGGTGGTCCCATCCTCTTAGGACCACCCCAAGCACAGTTATTGGCAAAAATACAATCCCAACCAAAGGCCCTGCAAAGCATTATGGGACGAGATTAGCAGTGGGCAGTGAATATTATAGTATCCAATATCAAATAATTCTACAAAGAGCTGCAGTTCAACTAGTCGTTACTATATGTCCCTCACGAGTCAAATGCAAAAGCATTGAAATTATTATTACATCAAGCTGCAGTTCCACTAGTCGTTACTAGATGTCCCTCACGAGTCAAATGCAAAAGCTTCATGAAAGGGTTTCAATGCTTTTGCATTTGACTCGTGAGGAGACATCTAGTAACGACTAGTGGAACTGCAGCTTGATGTATTAATAATTTCAATGCTTTGCATTTGACTCGTGAGGGACATCTAGTAACGACTAGTTGAACTGCAGCTCTTTGTAGAATCATTTTGATATTGGACACTATAATATTCACTGCCCACTGCTAATCTCGTCCCATAATGCTTTACAGGGCCTTTGGTTGGGATTGTATTTTTGCCCATAACTGTGCTTGGGGTGGTCCTAGCAGGAAGGGACCACCACTGAATCGTTCAGCATGATATGCTCTTTGTGTTCAAGGCATCTGCTTGGTCCTCCCCCTAGGTTAGGGGGGACCCCAAAATCATCACCTCTCTCATTGCCTGATATTTTCATTCTCAAAGTTCACTTTTGTGAATTGGTTATATGGATTTTAGTATGTAAAATTGCTTCATCAAAGCATTTGTAGGTGTTGATGATTTTGCTGCTACACTACGTCAATTAGCACAGTTTATGCACTGTGCTACGTGCAATTTGCGTAGTGCGTAGTAGCACAAACTATGCATGCTCCGTGAGCGTAGCGTAGTACTACGCCCAGGGTTAGTACTATTCTCCATCCAATGTCTGGCTTGAGGGAAATGGATTTAGGGCGAGTCAGGACTAACCCAGGGCAAAGCACTACGCTACGCTTGCGTAGTTTGCGAAGTTTGCGCTACTTCGCACAACGCGAATTGCACGTAGAACAGTGCAAACACGCGTAGCGTAGCGTAGTGCAGCGGTCATTTTTTGCTTGCTCGCGGTCCTCAACGTCAAGTTGGCGACCGCGAGCAAGCAAAATGACATCCCGGCGAGACTTTTTCCTCGTTCGCGATCAGCAACATCAAGTTGCCATTCGCGAGCGTGGAAAATAAACCTCCCGGCGAGATTCTCAACGCGGGAGGTCAGGTTTCTCATTGCGAGTGAGTCGCGTATGCTCGCGACCGCTCGCGATGAGAAACTACCAGTCCGCGTTGAGAAAGCTGCCGCTCGAGTAAAAATCTACTCGAGCGGCAGTAAAAGACAGCTCGCACTGTGCAAGATGCCGTTTTCAATGATTGCACAGTGCGGACGAGCATCCGGCACTGTGCAATCATTGCGAACAGTGCACTACGCAGTTCGCGTAGTGCTACACGTAGCTCGCGTAGTGCGAACTGCACTTTGCGTAGCTTCGCGTAGCGCTACTTCTCGAACTACGCCCAGGCTTAGTCAGGACTGGAGCAGGACTCGGATGAGTGGACTTACTTCTTCACTGACTGCACACAGTTGCAACTCCAATCCGGCAAAAAAATAGTAAGACGGTGGTGGTGGATTTGTTGTAATTTGAACCAGAAAGACAGTGACACACACAAATAATAAAAGTAAATAATATTCCTTAGCTCTATCTTTTTGGGGGGCTTTTTTTGGGGCGTCAAAGCAAGAAAGAAAGTAACAAGGCGAAAGCCTAGTTGTTGTCAGGGAAGTAGAGCTTGTCCTTAAACTCTGGTGAATCACCCAGAAGTAGGTCATCTAACACACTACTTCTATGACCTAAGTCGCCGTCATCATCTTCCTGCTGTGCTACTTCAGGTATGGTGTAATCGGGTGGTATAAAGTGCTGATTCATTTTAAACATGGTTAACTTCTCCACGTTTTGGGGCGAGAGACTGGTCCTTCTCACTGTCAGAACGGCACCAGCAGCACTGAAAACACGCTCAGAAGAGACACTTGCACATGTCAAGCCAGATAGTTTATGGCCAGCCTGCTAAGCACTGGCCATTGGCGCCTTTCCCCATACCAAGACAGCAATGGGTTTTGATCAATGTAGACCTCTGTTGGGTCATCCAGATAGGCCTGGACCATCTGCTCAATGCTCAGGGGTGCTCCGCTTTGCTCGGCTTCTTTTGCCTTAGCCTCAGCACTGGACCTAACAAGCCCCTGCTGTAGAAACCATTCCTGTGCAGATTTTGGTGGGGCTGATGTTCCTGTTCTTGTTGTTGTTGGTGTTGCTCTAGGTGTTGTTGGTGGTGTTGGCTGCTGTGAGCCAACCGCACTGCCCTCAGGCTCTGAAGTTGAACTTGATGCCGGCTGCCCTGCAGTACTTGTTGTGGCCTGGAGTAGCGGGCCTCTAATTCCCGGCCGTTCTTTTTCTAAGCGACTGGCTTCCACAGCTATCCAAGTTTTGTAGTTGGCAACATTCCCTTCTGAAAAAGGAATCAATGTGTTCAGTACTGGTTTGCACCGTGGATCCAGAACTGTGGCACAAATGTAATGGTTGCATGACACAATGCCTCTTTGCACCCTTGTATTTTCAGATAAGCGAAGGGTTAAGCTCTCCACCAACTCATATGCTTCTTTTTTTTCCTCAACACCTGCGTACATTGCGGACACTCCCTTCAGCTGTTCCTGTAGCAGGTGCAACAATGGGATAGCTTAGCCCATAGTACAGTCCTCCTTGCTTACTTCACATGTGAAGAGCTCGAAAGGAAGTAGCATATCTGTCAGGCATTTAACTAAGCCCCATTGGTCCATCTCAATGATCATGCCTTTCACAGTAGCCTCCCCTCTTTGCATGACATATTCATTGATTTGTCTGTACTGCTCAAACAGACCTTCAAGCATGTAATAAGTTGAGTTCCAACGTGTTGGCACAGCCTGGATGAGTGCTTTAACTGGCATTCTGTGCTCACATTGAATGATCCTCAGCTGCTTCTGGGCTTTAAAAGAATGGCTGAAATGTGTGCAGATTCTTCTGCAGGTGGTCAGTAAGTTGCTGACTCAGTCTTCTTTTTTCAGAAAGTCTTGAACAATGATTTTAATGCAGTGCCCCAAACACAGGACCCTGAAATAGCCACCATCGGCCATGGCCTTAACTATATTACTGCCTTTGTCCGTGCCAACAAAACCAATGGTAAGCCCTCTTGGGAGGGCTTACCATTGTACGCACTCGTTTAATATGTGGAACTACAAGTAGATGTTTGTAACTTGATCTCAACATCCTAGTTGGATAGTACAGCTGAACCATAGACTGGATCAGAGGTGAGCCTTTTTTGGAAATAGCCTTGTGAACTATACACATTGTCTTAAAGGTAATTCGTGCCTGAATAGGCAGCCAATGCAGACTGATAAGGGCTGGTTTAGCAGAAGCACGCTTGGGAGTGTTCATCAGAAGACGGGCAGCACAGTTCTGAACAATTTGTAATTTATTAATTGTTCCTTGTGGCGCACCAAGATATACTGCATTTGAATAGTCCAGACGTGAAAGTATCAACGCCTGGACTAACACTCTCCTTGCATCAAAAGGGAGGAGCGGGAGAATGTTTTGATTTGTTCTACATTCCGTCCATCAATTGTGTGTCTTTTGCTTTCTCGCCCTAAGTGCGCCAGGTATGCCCAGACGTGGGTCCTGGGCTCACTGTGCCACTGGAATCAAGCTATCCTGGCTGAAGAGGGTGAAACCCCGAAACTGGTCCTAGGATGCTTGTTTCCGGTCCAGGAGGACCTGGCTTGGCAGTTCGGGCTGGACTGTTCCCATGAGGCACAGGGTCAAGACTGATTTGCATATGGCCAGGTCTAAACTGGGGTGGCATGGTGAGCATAAGAATGATGGATTTAACCCAGATCTCTTGACTGGGGGTGAATGTTTTGATTTGTTCTGCATTCCGTCCATCCATTGTGTGTCTTTTGCTTTCTCGCCCTAAGTGCACCAGGTATGCCCAGACGTGGGTCCTGGGCTCACTGTGCCACTGGAATCAAGCTATCCTGGCTGAAGATGGGTGAAACCCCGAAACCGGTCCTAGGATGCTTGTTTCCATTCCAGGGAGGACCTGGCTTGGCAGTTCGGGCTGGACTGTTCCCATGAGGCACAGGGTCAAGACTGATTTGCATATGGCCAGGTCTAAACTGGGGTGGCATGGTGATCAAAAGAATGATGGATTTAACCCAGATCTCTTGACTGGGGGTGAATGTTTTGATTTGTTCTGCATTCCGTCCATCAATTGTGTGTCATTTGCAGCCAATAAAAGACCTTGCTGTCAAAGTCTTCCAAAATGTTTGCAGCAGTATGAGATTTCTCCATGGCGAACATGGCTACAGTTGCATGTTTCCGAGTGGCAATTAAAAATCTCAGCAGTGTCAACAACACCTGTTGCAGATATCTTTTCTCTAACCCCACAAAAGACATCCAGTGTGCAGTGATGCACATGTAATCAGTGGCTTGGCAACTGATCCACATGTCTGTTGTCAGGTGGATAATGTGAACAGCACTCTGCTGCAAAGCTTGTCCAAGCAATTCCAGCACGTCGTGATGTAGTGCTGGAACAGCAACTCTGGCGAAATAGGACCGGCTGGGAACCTTCCATTTTGGGCAGATGGCTGTCACAAATTCAAGAAAACCCACCCTTTCCACAAAAGAAAAAGGGAGGAGGTCCAGCGCTAACATTTTAGCCAGCTTTGTGCTGTACAAACATGCCGTTGGGTGGTTGTGTTGGTACTGCCCCCCCGGCCTAAACGTGCTGAGAATGGTAGCCTGGATTTTTTTCTTTTCTGTTTCCACTGATGCAGGTGACATCTTGACGCCAGATGTTGTTAGGCTCAATACACGTTTTTTCGTTGCAGTACTCTCTTGCCTGTAACCCCTTGGTGTCTCAGCCTGACTCTTAGTCTTGTGCCACTGCGATGTTGCTGATGAGGATGTGGGCGGTACCACTGCACTGCTGGGGACAGGGCTACTTTGTGTACCAGAGAAAATGTCTCCCTCTTGGTCAACTTCCACCGTGATCGGATCTTCTGCTTCTTCATCCCCACCAACAACAATGGGTGCAGTTTTTTGGCCGCTAAGGTGCGCCTCCCACTGGATCAAGTGGTGTTTTTTCATATGGGTTCTTTGGCCTCCGGTACCATAGTTTGTACCCAGCTTACCCTGCCTAACACCTTGTCCAAAAATGGAGCATACAGCAATGTTCACCTCCTTCCTGCTAACCGAAAAGAAGTCCCAAACTGGGGAGGTCAAATTTCTGGCTCTGCTGGTGCCACTTGCAATGCCGGAGGAACTGGTAGGTGGGCGTGAAGTTTGACTCTCTGCAGTACCTACTTCTACTGAGGTGGTTGTGGTGGTGGATGTAGGTTGCTGCCAGCAATATATGGAAGCTGAAGGTGGTGTTGGTGGTATCATCTGTGTTGGTGGGATCCGTGCCACATCTCTCACAGCAACTTGGGATGGGGTAATGTCGGTCTCCACTGGGGCGGGACTAATGTCCATGATTACTGGCTCATCATCATCATCCTCTTCTTCTACATCTACCTCCATAACTTCTGGAACCTTCCTTTTCCCTAGCCTTGTTTCGTGGGTGTGGCGTGTCTCCAACTCAGACGGAGGCGGGATCCAAGTGTTGTCTAGATCATCAGAAAGGGGACTTGGAGAAGAAGTTGATGGACTAACCCTCCTTTTCCTTGCTGGGGATCTGGAAGACAATGGATCTTCTGAAAGAGTGGCTTGCTCTTCTTCTTCTTCTGCAGGAAGCTCGATTTCCTGAACTGCCCCTACTTCAGGAAGAACAACTACTATTGGGGGTGGTTGCGGCTGTTGTTGCCCACTTATCTGAGTTTCCTGCATTGATTGGGTATGATAACGAAATGTCAATATCAACATCACTGCTCGTCGGCGTTGGACTCGTGATTAGACTGGCTGCCTCTGCAACAGACATGGGCTTGGGCGTAGGTTGGTGGGGTGGGCCCACTGATGCGGGGGTGCTGCTCCCAGCTTGCTCCCTGGACACCGCTGCTGCAGGCGCAATTTTTGATTTCCCAAAAAAGATCTTGGGCAACATACCGGTCTTGGTAAGTGGCAGTGCCTTCTTCTCACTGGCAACTTTCTTGGTACTGGACCTGGTACCTTTCTTTAGGGCCATCTTGAAGATGTAAGCAGCACGCAGTGGCACAAGTTGAAGAGATGTCTGTGGTTACACATCACGTGACGTCATGCGCAGAAGGAATTCTGTCTGACAGTACAATGGGTGATGACATCTCCTCCTCTTTTGTGCACCTAAAAGCAAAGAAGCTAGAAGAACATCAGTGAAACGTTGCATTAATTGTTGTGGTTCAATTACTACTAGTACAAACAAACAAATATAATATATAACTTAGTGTGTGGTCACACTTGTTAGTGTTATTAATATTATTAAATTTATTACCTCAGTTATTTAAAAAAATATAACAATAGAGTGTAGTCATTTGTGAGACT
Organism: Calotriton arnoldi; assembly: GCA_963921515.1. Taxonomy (NCBI): domain Eukaryota; kingdom Metazoa; phylum Chordata; class Amphibia; order Caudata; family Salamandridae; genus Calotriton; species Calotriton arnoldi. Next base: position 24,913 of record CAWUFW010016085.1, read on the forward strand.
TTGACAAAAACAAGGGCTTTCATGGTTGGTGTACTAGTGTACAGTACACTGAGGAAGGATAGGAAAGAAGAAGAACAACTACAAAAATACAAATGTAACAGACCTGGTTTGGCACTGTGAATCACATGGGATTCAGCATTCAGGGAGCTGCAGCTGACAATGGATAGAAGCAATAAGCCAAGAGGAACAAAGGAAAGACATGCAGGCCTAATGCAGAAGCACACTGGCTGCCTTCACAAAATGGCCGCCAGACACATATCCAGGCCACAACAACAAGAAAGGGAAGACAGTCAATGCAGGCCTATGGCAAAAGCACACTGGATGCCTTCACAAAATGGCCACCAGACACATGGTCAGTCACGCACAACAACAACAAGTAGGTGGCCTGTAAAACAATGAACTCAAGCAGGCCTATATGGACACAGACTTTACAAAATGGCCCCTGGCCACACGGGGAGGCTCAGCAAAGGCAAATGCTGGCCCACTAACAAACACACTCACACACTGGCTAGACAAAGGAGGCATGCTAAACAACACAGCTTTAATACAATAGTGCCAAAAATGAAAATCCACAGGGCTAAAAAGGTTTGCAAGTTACACAACAACCACACACATCCAACAAAGGCATTTATTTAACACACATGAAAAAAGTGAAATACCCAAAAAAACACATTTTGTATTCAATCCAATGCTATCCATGCCCTAAATGATGTTTAAATTCAACAGACACCACAGAAACAGTTATTTCATGCACCCATGAGTAGCTCTGGACCTATTGGTTGGAAAACCCATAGGCAGACTAGGCCACAATAGTGAATCAATTCAAATCAATATTATTGCAAATTTTATAGAAAATGTAATGAACTGTGCTACATTTTTTGCTGGATAAAAGAAGAAACAATTGCATGCAAAACAACAACCAGCAAGAAGGCATGGCCACCACAAAGAAGGCTTGCAGGCCTAATGCAGAAGCACACTGGCTGCCCCTTCACAAAATGGATGCCAGCCACATAGCCAGGCCACAACAACAAGAAAGGGAAGACAGACAATGCAGGCTTATGGCAAAAGCCTACTGGCTGCCTTCACAAAATGGCCGCCAGCCATATGGCCAGACAGGCCACAACAACAAGAAAGGGAAGACAGACAATGCAGGCCTATGGCAAAAGCAAATCACACTGGCTGCCTTCACAAAATGGCCTCCAGCCACATGGCCAGGCAGGCCACAACAAGAAGCAATAAACCAACAGGAACAAAGGAAAGAAGACATTCAGGTCTATGGCAAAAGCACTACCACCACCACAACTTGGCCACCAGCCACATGGTCACTCACAACAACAACAAGCAGGAGGCCTGGAAAACAATGAACTCAAGCAGGCCTATATGGACACAGACTTTACAAAATGGCTCACTGGCCACACGGGGAGGCTCAGCCAAGGCAAATGATGGCCCACTATTACAAACACACTCACACACTGGCCAGACAAAGGAGGCATGCTAAACAACACAGCTTTAATACAATGCCAAAACGAAAATCCACAGAGCTAAAAAAGGTTTGCAAGTTACACAACCACACATGAAAAAAGTGAAAGACCAAAAAAAACACATTTTGCAATTCAATCCAATGCCATCCATGCCCTAAATGATGTTTAAATTCAACAGACACCACAGAAACAGTTGTTTTATGCACCTATGAGTAGCTCTGGGCCTACTGGCTGAAAGGCCTATTGGCAGACTACTGGCCGGCTAGTGAATTAAATAAATATTGCAAATTTATTTCAAAAGTTGGAGAAAATGTAGTGAACTGTGCAACATGTTTCCTTTATAAAAGAATAACAATTACTTACAAACAAACAACTAGGCCTCTAGTGAAACTACAGGCCACCCACCACAATAAACTTTTAAAAAATGATGAAAAGTACAAACAAATGTAGGTGCAATGCCTCAATCAAACTAACAACACCCATTTTCAAACTTACTTGTGAAATCTCAAATTCAAAAGTCCTCAATTCCAATGATATATGATGCAGCAGACACAAAGAGGGATTCTTCCAGCCCCAAATCCAAATGATAAGTGAACAGGAGATGGACAAAGCACTGGGAGGAGCCTACTGGACAGGAACAGGAAGTTGGAAACTCTTGGGCACTTCCTTCCTCTTCAAAAAAGAAGGAAAAAAGGAAAAAGGACTCCTTGCACAAAAATGTACAGCCAAATGTCAATCTGAAGAGTTTTTTTAATCCAAATCATCATTTTGAGAAGGTTTTGATGCTGCTCGAGAGAGATTCTTCTCCAGATTGCAAATTCTGCGTGTTCGGCATCGCGATATTCACAAAACGTCCGCCGGAAGTACGATGGCACTCCCAAATTACTTGTTCACGATCGCACACTCTCGAGAGACCGTGCGGCCGGTTACCAAATCTCGTGGTAATCGCGAACGGATGGGAAATCTCATCGGCGATCACAGGCACCTGGTAAGTTGCTCCTGCGCACGCAAAAATGCATTTTGGGCATGCGAACACACAAAAAACTCTGCACCTGTGTGGAGCGCGGGGTTTTCGTCAACTCCTCATTCTACGCGGAACGCGGAGTTGCCAAAAATCTGCAAACTCCGTGAGCGGAGCGGAGTTTTATGCCCAGGGTTACTAATTAACTCTTTAAAAACACTTATCAATATCTCAATATCACTATAGCAGTCTGTATTAATGAATTACTTGGTTATGTGAGTTCATGCATAAGTCTCCGAGTGGGCCTGTCACTGCATATATAAGTCTATAACTGGATATCAGATTAGACTCATGAGTCTTTCATGATGTGTGTCACTGGCTACATAAGTCTCTGAGTGCATCTCTCTATCAGTGAATGTATGAGTGGAAGTATAAGTCTCTCACTGGCTCTGTGAGTCAGTATGTGATTGTCAGACTGGATCTGTGACTGAGTCAATCAATGGTTCATCGGGTTTGTGAGTCGAATTATAAGTCTGTCAGTGGGTCTGTGACTCAATGCATGAATGTCTAAGTGAGTCTCTGACTGAGTGTGTGAGTGCCTGAGTGGTTCTTTGAGTGGGTACCTGATTGTCTGAATAATTCCGTGAGTGGGTGTATGAGTCTCTGACTGTATATGTGAATGGGTATAGGAGCCTGTGACTGGATCTATGAGTTGGTGTATAAGTGTCTGAGTGGGTCTCTTTATCAGTGAGTGTGTCAGTGGAAGAAAAACTCTCACACTGGGTCTGTAAGCGGGTGTATGAGTGTCTGGGTTAGTGTGTACATGGGTGCGTCATTCCCCAAGTGAGTCTCTAAGTAGGTGCATGAGTACCTGAATGGGGATGACAGTGGGTACATCAGTATCTGGGTGGGTATATGACTGGATATATAAGTGTGTGAGTGGGTATGTGAATGGGTGTATAAGTGTCTGAGTGAATATGGGAGTAGGTACAGTGTGCGACAGCCACCGGCTAGTGTGTACAAATATATATATTTCTTTCATATTTTCACCAAAATTCATGGTGTCTCTGCGATAGTCGTGACGTCCCCGTGATGGTACAAGGGTGGCGCCGCACTGGCGGTCGCGTCGTCGACACGACTATTGCGTGTGATAAAAAAAAAAATGTTTTGACACATAATTGGTATCACTAACACCCCCATTTCTCAAACATGGGGTCAGAGTACCTCTACTCTGACCCCTTATGTTAGCTTTTTCAGAAATTTTCAGCCCCGGGAATCGTTCCTGATCAATAAAATGTTCAGGTTCCATCCAGCCAATCAGAGCATTACTGTTGGGACGTGCATTCACAATTAATCATGAAACTACGGCGAAATATCCGTGGCCAGAGATATCACTATAATTTTCGGCTTAAATTTCCCAAAAACAACTGAACAGATTTACACCAAATAGGCAAAAGGCACTTCCTTGAACCAACATCTACCTCCCTGGCAAATTTGATGTAAGTTTGTTCAGCAGTTCAGGCTGTACATGTGGCTAAATGTTCCTATGGGAATTAACATTACAAACGGACCCTTATTTCGTGCCCTAAATTCTCGGTCCTCACTGCACGGATCACCCCCAAACTTTCCATGACAACCAGAACCTACCTTGACACTTTTTTGAAAATTTCATGAAGATTGCTCAAACGACACTAAAGTTATATAGGCAAGTCAAAAAATGCTTTTCCTATAGAAACTAGGTCCTAACTATAACTACCTACTGGTGACTGCCAGTTGGTAATATATAGTACAGCTCCCAAGAAACTGCAAAGGAGATGGCACTCCCGTGGAACGGAAAATTCTTTATTTGGAGGTGGCGTATAGACTAACCCTGGGCGTAGTTGGCATAGTTTGCGTAGTAGCACTACGCGTAGCTACGCGAAGTACACTTTGAACTACTCGTAGCTATACAAATTGCGTAGTGCGTAGCTGTGTGCTTGTCTGCACTGTGCAATAATTGCCAACGGCATCTTGCACAGTGCAAGTTAAGATAAAATAAGTATCTCTGTCTTTATATGCTAAAATGCATATAGTCATTTCACTAAAGGGAAAACGATAAATTAACAAGCAGTGAGAGAGGTGATGATTTTGGGATCCTCCTAACCTAGGGAGAGAACCAAGCAGATGCCTTGAAAACAAAAGCACATCTTGTTGAACGATTCGGTGGTGGTCCCATCCTCTTAGGACCACCCCAAGCACAGTTATTGGCAAAATACAACCCAACCAAAGGCTCTTGCAACGCATTATGGGACAAGATTAGCAGTGGGCAGTGAATATTATAGTATCCAATATCAAAATAATTCTACAAAGAGCTGCAGTTCAACTAGTCGTTACTAGATGTCCTCACGAGTCAAATGCAAAAGCATTGAAATTATTATTACATCAAGCTGCAGTTCCTCTAGTCGTTATTAGATGTCCCTCACGAGTCAAATGCAAAAGCTTCATGAAAAGGTTTCAATGCTTTTGCATTTGACTCGTGAGGGACATCTAGTAACGACTAGTTGAACTGCAGCTCTTTGTAGAATTATTTTGATATTGGACACTATAATAGTCACTGCCCACTGCTAATCTCGTCCCATAATGCTTTGCAGGGCATTTGGTTGAGATTGTATTTTTGCCCATAACTGTGCTTGGGGTGGTCCTAGGAGGAAGGGACCACCACTGAATCGTTCAGCATGATATGCTCTTTGTGTTCAAGGCATCTGCTTGGTCCTCCCCCTAGGTTAGGGGGGACCCCAAAATCATCACCTCTCTCATTGCCTGATATTTTCATTGTCAAAGTTCACATTTGTGAATTGGTTATATGCTTTTTAGCATGTAAAATTGCTTTATCAAAGCATTTGTAGGTGTTGATGATTTTGCTGCTACGCTACGTCAATTAGCACAGTTTTTGCACTGTACTACGTGCAATGTGCATAGTAGCACAAACTCCGCATGCTCCGTGAGCGTAGCATAGTACTACGCCCAGGGATAGTATAGACAGACAAACGTCTACGCGTTTCGGCTGTAATAGCCTTGTTCACAACATTTTTTGGTCCAAACAGTCAGTGTTAAATAAAGTTTTCACAAACAATAAACATAGAAAGAGGCATCTACATCCATTACCACTGTTACATATAGGTGTCGGCCATCTTGTAACATACAAACATACCTCGTTAGTTGCACGAAAAATTCATGAATCCCTGCCCATATTAGCAGGCCCATATAAAAACAATATTTATAATGATATTTATCATCTGTCAATAACTAAATTAAAATAGAGTGCAAACTAAACAAGCAAGCAATTTCTCCCCATTGGGCTTGAACCAAATCACATAGATGGTCGTAGCAAAAGCTATAAATCAATATAAAGCCCCATTGGGCGAATGAGTCATTCTTGTAGGTGGTTATTAGAGATGCCTCCCTTGTTTCAGGAATGTCCGAATCAAAATGTAGGGGAATATTACAATGGTGTATCAAAGATATCATAAAAGTGTCAAAAAAACCTACCTAAAAATATTTCAAACAGAAAGGCAGATTACGCCCATTTGGCACACATCTATCAGATCTAAATATATTAGAGCAAGAATGGCAACATGCTAAATAGAACAAAACACAATTGCCAAATCTAACAAGAAAAAAAACAAGAAAATAAATAAAAAAATATAGATATCTTTGCTCTCTTGCAATCTCCTCATGATGTTCATCCTGGACAACCTAAAACAGAAATAAACAATTCTATTATTATTACTACACTGCAGTAAGGACTGTAATCACTGTAGAAATATTAAAATAAAGATTCAAAGTACATGCGAGAATATAAAGACAGAGTTGAAGGAAAAACAAAATGTCTCTGGATGATAACAGGGAATATCAAAAGATGTTTACAGACACTATCTTAAAGAAAGGTGTATATTTCCTCATCAATATTAATGCCTCTTGGCTCTTTTTTACCCATCCTGAGGATGTACCTGCATTCCAATTGCTTGAGGGTCTTTCCTCTATCCCCTTCTCTAATGGATTTCCCCACCTGGTCTAATATGCGATATGTCAGCTTCGAGGGGTCTCTATTATGGTACTCAATAAAGTGCCTGGCCACCTGATACGTAGTATTCGCATTTTTGATTGCACTTAAGTGCTGCAAAACACGCTTGTGGGCTTCTAACTTGGTACTCTCAATGTAACCCTTCTGGCAGGGACATTCTAACATATAAACCACAAATTCTGATTTGCAGTTTAGTGGTTTAGATATAGTCAACCGTTCTCCTAAGCAGGTTTTGATCTCAGTTATATTCTTGCCTTGTTGACATGCCTTGCACTTGGTACATTTTCTGAAACCATTGCTTGGTTTTAGCCACTTTTGGTGTGTATCAATGTATGTTTTCACTAATTTGTTCCCCAATGTAGGTGGTCTCCGATATGTTATATCTGGTCTGGTGGTGATGTCTCCTCCTATAACGGGATCCCTCTTTACCAAATGCCAATGTCTATTGAGAGCCTTTCTCAAATCTTTTGTGGTGTGAATTGTATGTGGTGATGAATCTGTGTACCTGTACATCCTCCCTGTTGGGTTTGTTTTGTTTGAATAATAGATCTATCATTTTTGCTTCTCTGACTTTGTTATTTGCCAAGTCTAGGACTGGTCGTTGATGCCCTCTTTTTGCCAATCTGTCGCATATCTCCCTCTCTGCTGTCTCATATTGCTCAGTAGAGCCACGGATTCTTTTGGCTCTCAATAATTCCCCATAGGGTATGCTATTCTTGAGTGAATGGGGGTGCAAACTGTTGGCATGTAGTGTGGTATTACCCGCTGTGGATTTGCGGAAAATTGTTGTCGAAAGGCATAAGTCCTTGACCTCAATTCTGACATCAAGAAACTCAATGTCAGTGTTGCTTACACGACTGGTAAATGTTAGGTTCAGCTTGTTTGAATTTATACATTTCACAAATTAATCCACAGATTTGGTGTCACCTTTCCATAAAATGAAAAGGCCATCTATGTAAAGCAACCACATAACAATATGTGATGACCATCTATCCATTTCTGGACCATGGAGCACTGCTCCTCCCACCAGCCCATATGCAAATTCGCATAGCTGGGGGCGAAGAAGGTGCCTATCGCTGTCCCTTGTTGCTGTTTGTATAAGTCATTGTTGAATAAAAAAATGTTACACGACAAACACCACATTGATCATACACTATACACACAACGTAAATACATACATACATATAGATATATTTCCTGAAAAAAACAGAGGTTACAAGAATGTTATAGTTAGGAAATAGAGTTAACAAAAACCTTAGAAACTCACTGAAAAAAACCAAAGGTTGCAGGGACATTATAGTTAGGCTCAGATTTTCGCTGAGCGAACTATAACCCTCACCCCCACAATGTACTGCTTATGACCTCACATATTATATCACTCATGATATGGTCAGTGACATCATGATGACATCACTGATGACATCTCAAATAACATCACTGATGACATCATCCAGTGGCTGAGAGTGTTTTTAAAACGTTTATGAGTATTAAATACATACACCAAGGTGTATTGGTGAATCAGTGGGTGTATGAGTGCCTGTATGGATGATTCAGTGGGTGTGTGACTGACTGGTTAAGTGATTAATTAGGTGTCTCAGTGAATGTATGGGTGAGTGACTGGTTGTGTGAATGTATCAGTCTGTCAGTTGGTGTCTAAGTGGCTGTATGAGGGCATGAATGGGTACGTGAGTGGTTGTATGGGTGATTGATTGGTTGTCTGAAAACCTATATGAGTGTCTGAGTGTATGAGTTGGTGGCTGACGGGGTGTGTGAGCAGCTTTATTATTGACTGACCAGGGTGTGAGTGGCTGTATGGGTATTTGAGTAGATATATCAGTGGCTGTATTAGTGAGTGAGTGGGTGTATGAGTGGCTGTATGGGTGAGTGAGTGGATTTGTGTATAGATCTATGAATCAGTGAGTGGGTGAGTAATTAGTGGTATGGGTCTGTGAATGGGTTTGTGAATGGTTGTGTGGGAGTGGGAGTTGTTGTATGAAAGGTTCTATGGGGTGTGAGTGGGTACGTTGGTGATTTTGTGGATGATGCCATCAGTGATGTCACTGACCAGGTCATGAGTGATGTAATATGTGAGGTCATAAGCAGTGCATTGCGGGGGCGCAAGTTATAGTTAGCTCAGTTAACTATAACTGCTGAATTTCACTGGTTTTGTATGAGTTAAATTTGAGCCTAACTATAATGTCCCTGTAACCTTTGTTTTTTTTTGTGAATCTGTAAGGTTTTTTAAGTTCTATTTCCTAACATTCGTGTAACCTTTGTTTTTTTCCAGTGAAATTCTATGTTTTTTTTAACGTGAAGTAAGATGCTGATCGCAATGCACAGTGAGGGTGATATTGAATGCAGGGCCTGGCCTGGTATTGTCCTTCCCCCACTCAAGCTTGCTGCCCCTGCCTCCCTCCTCCTTGTCATCCACTGTCCATTAACCTGGTCCCTCATTACAGTTGTATGTGACCATTGTTCTGCCACTGCCCTTCCTGCCTGCCCTAAATAGTTAGCTTGCTGCCCCATCTACCCCCTCCTTCCTGCCTTCATGGTTCAATGTGCTGCCACTGCCTTTCATTTAGCTCGATGTCCCTGCCCACTCCTCCTGCCCTCCATTCCCCAATCCTATGCAACATCATTGTCCTCCTGCTTAGCCTCTGTGCTTAGCTTGCTGTCCCTACTCTCCTTTCCCCTGCCCTTCAATGTCTGTGTGCATGCCCCTTCTCACTCCTTTCTGCCCACACTATTCCATGGACCTGCCACCCTCCTATCTACTCTGAGTCTTCTGTTGAGCTGCCACTGCTTCTCCCACCTGCCTAGCATGGTCAGATGGCTGCTGCCAGTCCCTGCCACCTCCACCCTGCCTGTCCTCCATGGTCCATTTTGCTGCAACTCCTTTCTGCCCTCCATGCTCTGTTGTCCTCCTGGCTGCCCTGCATGGTCTGTTGTGAAGCCCCCTCCCCTGCCCTCTATTGTCTGTGCCCAGCCCCTCCCTTCTTGTCTCCGTGGTCTTTTGTGCATGCCCCTGCCCCCTCCCTCTTGCTCACCATGGCTGTTGTGCTGCCACTAACTGTCATGGTCAGGCTGCCACTAAATCTTCTTGATCCACTATATGGATCAAGATGGATTTTCTACAGACAGTTCTCCTGTGTTGAATCCACATCTAGCATGGCTTTGTGTTTTTATTTTATGGTTAAAACACACTTATCTAGCCCCGCCTTAAATCTATGTCTGAATTATAGTTTCTTTGGTGTTTTTGTTCATGTGGATTGGATTTGTGACAGTTTATTTCTTGTTAATCAATGGCCATTACCTCCCAGGATGTTCTGCTACAGAACTAGTCGACAAGGTGTTGGCCCCCCATTCTTCATCGCATAAACTGAAAAGAAACTTGTCCCTCTTCAACATTTCGTATGTTCTAGTGACTGATGGAATTCTCTGCGATAAGGTTGCATTCGACATATTTGGCACTACGGAGATCCTGCAGACACCAAATGTGTTCAAAGTTTCTATGGGTGAAGTGATACCGGGGTTACATTTGGATGACTGGGATGTATATTCTTGGACAAAAACTACCTACTGGACGCCTCTCCCAATCAGGATTGCGTGCCAACCACAGCACTGAGACCACGCTGATTTCTGCCACAGACGGCATCAGAACAATCCTCGACTGGGGAAAAACCATTGCCTTGATCCTCCTCGACCTCTCTGTGGTGTTCAACACAGTCTCCCACAACACCCTCATCAGCAAACTCCAAAACATAGGCATACAGCAAGACACTATCAAGTGGATTTCCTCCTTCCTTACAGGATGCACAAAGAGCATCCAACTGCCCCCCTTCACCTCCACACCCAAAGACATCATATGCAGCGTACCACAAGGATAATCCCTGAGCCCCACCCTGTTCAACATTTACATGACCCCCCTCGCAGATGTCATCAGATCCCATGGACTCAACATAATTTCCTACCCAGATGACACTCAAATGACCCTCTCGCTCACCGAGGACCCTTCCAACGCAAAAACCAACTCCTGCAATGCCATGACTAATGTAGCCAAATAGTTGAGAGACAACGGCCTCCAACTCAAGTCAGACAAAACTGAAGTACTAATCTTTGGGTAGAACTACTCAATATGTGAGCAGAGCTGGTGGCCTGCAGAACTCGGACCCACACTTACCGACCATGTACGCAACCTCGGCATGCTCCTTGACAGTCAACTGACCATGAAACGACAAGTTAATGCAGCCCCCTCATCCTGCTTTCACATACTTTGCATGCTCCGCAGACTCTTCAGATGGATCCAACCAACACCATAAAGCTCGTCACTGAGGCCCTCGTCAACAGCCACCTCGACTATGACAATGCTCTCTTCGCTGCCATCTCCACCCAGCTCCTCAGAAGACTCCAGACCATACAGAACGCTGCAGTCCAACTCATCCTGGACGTCCCCAAACAAACCAACCCCACCTGAGACTAACCCTGGGCTGTGAACTCCGCTCCGCTCGTGGAGTTTGCGGAGTTTTCTGCACTCCACGTTACGCGGAGATCGAGGAGTTCCAAAAAACTCCGCTTCGCGTTGCGGCGCAGAGTTTTTTTCCTCGCTCGCATTCGTCAACGTCAAGTTGCCGACCGCGAGCAAAGAAAATCAACCTCCCGGCGAGATTTTTCCTCGTTCGCAATCGTCAACATCAAGTTGGCGAGCGCGAGCGTGGAAAATCAACATCCAGGCGAACTTTTTCCTCGTTCGCGATCGCCAATATCAAGTTGGCGAGCGTGGAAAATCAACATCCCAGTGAGATTTCTCAACGTGGGGGGTCAGGTTTCTCATTGCGAGTGGTCGCGTATGCTAGCGACCGCTCGTGTTGAGAACCTGCCCGTTCGCGTTGAGAAATCTGCTGCTCGAGTAAAAATCTACTCGAGCGGCAGAAAAGGAAAGTTTGCGCTGTGCATGGTGCCGTTCGCAATGATTGCACAGTGCGGACAAGCATCCGGCACTGTGCAATCACCGCGAACGGCATTTTTCTATTATACTCCGCCACTCGCGGAGCTCTGCGTAGTGCGACGGAGGTTTTTTTGCACTTCGCGGTCTTCCGCGTAGTGCAGCTCCGCGAACTCCGCCCAGGGTTACCTGAGACACCTCCACTGGCTCCCCATCCAGAAAATATGCCAGTTCAATGCTCATGCATGCCCATAAAGCCCTCCATGACCTAGGACCTGCCTACTTTAACCATCCAATGAACTTCTACCAACCCGCTAGACACATGCACTCCCATATACTCGCCCTTGCAAACACCCCACCCCCATATCCGTCTCAGCCGCAGCGATGGCCGCTCCTTCCCCTACATCACTGCTAAGACCTGGAAGGACCTTCCCCTTCATCTCTGCACAGCCCCCTCAAAGACTTCATAAAGAGACTCAAGACCTGGCTCTTCGACTGAGACAGAGCGCCCAGATACCCTTAAAGGTGACAGTGCCGGGCTTTACAAATGCTGTTGACTGATTGATAAATTCTATGCTTTCTGAACTTGAGTGTTATACTGTTTTTGAATCAGAGGATCTATATCTTAATTCTGCTAATTATGCTGATATGTTCTGTTATCATCATTATGGACATCATTTTCTGCACAGAGCCAGTGGACAGTGTCCCTATTTATTTATTTATTTATTTATTGAGGAGTTTTATATAGCGCCGGCTAGACCCGAGGGTATCGGAGCGCTTTACAACAGTTTTAATGCAAAAATCACACAATAAGGCAGTGGTATACATATTGGTTCGGAAGTCCCAGCGTGCTGTGCATCATTGAGGTAAGGAAGTCCTGAGATAACCTTGTTGAGTGCACGTTGTCTTGGGCTGAACCTCTTTCAGTGAGGAGGGAACGAGGAAAGGCACTGGGAGCGGGGAAGAGGTAGGTCTTAATGACACATTGTCAGGTGCTGCAGAATGCAAGCTTGTGCGCTTCGGCGGCGGCTATAGATTCGGGAAGGAACGGTTGAGGAAGAGGTCTTTTAGGAGTTTTTTGAATTTTATAAAGGAAGGGATAGTCCTGATATCAGCTGGGATGGAGTTCCAAATTTTGGGTGCGTTTCCAGCCAAGGACCGTGCAGCGGTTTTTTGTTTGCGTGTTTTCATAGGGATGAGTAGAAGGGTGTTGGAGCTCCTGAGGTTTCTTGTCTGACCGGCTGTCTTGAGTTTGGAGGCCAGGTAGTCAGGTTCCCTGTGTGCAGGGCTTTGTGCGTGAGGCAGGCAGTTCTGAAGCTGGCACGCCTTTCGACTGGGAGCCATTTTAGTTCTCTGAGTGCGGGTGAGATGTGATCATATTTCTTAACTCCGGTGACCATTCTGGCTGCTGCATTGAGAGTTGTTTTGAGGGGGGCTAGGTGGGATTTTGCTGTACCAGTGAGGACTGCATTCCCATAGTCGAGTCTCGATAGCACCAGTGATTGAGTGGCTTGTTTGAGGTCCTTTGGCGGGATGAAGGGTTTTATTTTGCTGAGTAGCTTCAGATTGAGGAAGGCACTCTTTGCGGAGTTTTTAATGTGTTTGGCCATGTCAAGTTTTGGGTCTAGGGTGATTCCTAGTGATGGTACAGAGTTAGCCAGAGTTAGATTGCTGTTGAGAGCATCAATAGCTTTTAGCCATTCTACGATTTGAGGGTTTTCTTCTTTGTTAGAGATGAGGAGGATTTCTGTTTTGTCTTGGTTGAGTTTTTGGTGGTTTATTGATAGCCAGTGTTGGACTTCTCTTAGAGTGTCGTTGAGTCTCTGAATGTCATCAATGGAGGAGGTTTCCAGATAGATCTGGGTGTCATCTGCGTATAGGTGGAAGGGAATGTTGGCTTTTTTTAGTAGGGTGGTGAGGGGTTCCATGTATATGTTGAACAGTTGAGGGAGGGCACTGAGCCTTGGGGACACCTCTGCTGACGGGGTGTAGGTCGGACGTAAATGTTTTGATTTTTATCCTTTGGGAGCGGTTGTGTAAGAAGGAGGAGAACCAGTGTAAGACCACCTCATCAGCACCTACCCTTTCTTGGAGAGCCTTGATGAGTAGATTGTGATCAACCGTGTCAAAGGCTGCCGATAGGTCCAGGAGAATGAGTAGGCAACATTGGTCAGTATCTAGAGACTTGTGGATATCACCCACGACATTGAGGATCGCGGTCTCGGTGCTACAACCTTTTCTGAAGCCCGATTGGTAGGGATCTAGAAGATTGATGCTGTCCATGTGCTGAGTCAGTTGTCGGAGAACCCACTTTTTGAGGATTTTGGAAAGGAGGGGGAGATTGGAAACAGGCCTGAAGTTGTGCAAATCGTTGGTGTCAAGGCCTGGTTTTTTCAGTAGTGGCGTGACTTGACTGACTTTGAGGCAGTTTGGTATGACGCTGGTTCTCAGGGAGCTGTTTATGATCTTGCACCAGCACGGGGCTAGGGAGAGTTTCAGCTTTTTGGTTAATTGGGTGGGTATAGGGTCTAGGACGTGAGATGCGGGTTTGGAGGTGGAGATCAGTTTGAGAATCTCGGCTTCAGGGATGGGGTTGAAGGATTTCCAGGCTTTCATGGGGTGCTTGCGAGTGCTGACTTCAGTCTCTGGGGCTGGGCTTTTGCAGGTGGGATTGAGGTTGATGTCTAATGAGAGCTCAATCTTGGTGATTTTGTCGTTAAAGAAGTTGGCGAAGTTGTCGCACAGATCTTTGGAGGCCTGAACTGAGGTTGCAGGGGGCTTGGAAGTTTGTTGTTTGATGATGTTAAAGAGTTCTTTGGGCCTGTTTTTCATGTTGTCCAGAGCGGTGCAGAAGAAAGTGGTTTTTTCATTGTTGATGTGTTTTTTGTATTTCCTTCGGGCTGCTTTGAGTTACTCGTGGAAGCTTGTGGAGGGGTTGTTCCTCCATAGTCGTTCTGTGGCTCTTAGTTGTCTTCTTTCGGCGTTGATGTCCGTGTTGAACCAGGATCTGGATGGAATGTTCCTGTTTTTTTTTTATTTCAGGTGGGCTAATTGGTCTAGGATGGACGTCATAGTTGTGTTATAGTGAGAGGTGAGCTCTGTTGTGGAGAGATCATCTGTGGAGATAGGCAGGAGCGAGCTTACCCCATCCTCTAGGTCGGCCATGGTGATCTGAGTTAGATTTCTCGTCCATTTGGGGGGTTCTTGGGTGGGAGGTTGATATGTGATTGGTTGAGTGATGTGGAATAGGATTAAGTGGTGGTCGGACCAGTCAACGGGGAGGATGTGGTCAATCGTGACTGTGTCATGTTGGGCGATAATGGCATCTAGGATTGCTCCTTTGTTATGGGTTTCATCTGAGCAGTGTTGGGTAAGGTTGTTGCTGTGTAGGAGCTCATTCAGGTTTTGGATTAGAGAGTTGTTTTTTTCATTCCAGTGTAGGTTGAGGTCACCCAGAATTAGGTTGTTGGCGTCTCAGAGTGAACAATGAGCAATCAAGTCGGACAGGTGTTCGGTGAATGTGGTGGTGTTGCCTGGGGGATGGTATAGGAGATGGCAGTGTAGTGTTTTGTTGTCGCTTGTGTTAATGTTGGCGGTTAAGCATTCAAAGGTGTTATAGTTAAAGGTGTCGATTTCCGTCACAGACATGTTGTTGTTGTGAATGATTGCTATACCCCCGCCTCTTTGGTCTTTTCGATCTTTGTTGATGATTGCAAACCCTGGGGGCACAAGAGTATCCATGATTGGTGTCGAGCAGTCATTTAGCCAAGTCTCGGTGATGAAGGCTATGTCTATGTCATGGGTGATGATGGATTCTGCTAGCTCTGTGGCATGTTTGGTGGCTGATCTGCAGTTTATGAGCATGCAGTTGGTGGAGGGTGCCTCTTTTTTGGGTTTCTTCCTTAGGGGGGCCATGGGTATGTTAGTGAGGGAGGCCGGGGGTCTTGGGGATTTTGGAGGGAAGTGGTCTCTTCTGAATCCAGTTATTACCTGAATCTTGGATTGAGGGGTGGTAGTAGATGGGGTGTCGTATGAGGAGGCAAGATCTGCCGCTTCACTCGAGGACATAGCATCTCTTGTTCTTTTGGGTCTCTGTATCTGATTCGAGAGGGGGGTTGAGATCCAACTGGGGTGGGGAGCCTTGTGAGGATTTTGGTATGTGGGGTTGGAGAAGGTAGGGGTACGGTAGGGATTTTGGGAAGGCTTTCGGAGCGTGGCGAGGTTAGTTGGGATTTCGTTAAAGCCCTGGATTATAGTTGCTAGCTGGCTTTCAAGCAGGGTGAGATGCTGCCCCGTCTCTTCAGAGGTGGGGGCAGGGGTGTTCTGGGCAGGGTCATCCCGAGAAGGGGAGGGCCTGACGTTGCTATGTTGCCTTCTTGTTATTATTGTGCTGTCCGTGTAGGCTCTGCGCAGGGCCGTGGGTGCAGGGTGTGGAGGGTCGTGTTGTGGCTTCTGCGTTCTTTTGCTTGTGGGTATAGGGAGGTAGTTGGGAGTCTTTGACTGTGTGTTGGGGTCGTTTGTTGTTGGTTGGGGGATTGTAAGCGGGGTAGAGGTGATGGTCGGACGGGAGTAGGGGAGCCTTGTTCCTGGTGTTGATGATAGAGGGCGCAGGAATAATAGGTGGGCTCTGCTGGAGGGTCCGGCTGTCCGGAGAGAGGGGGTGGGTAGGTCGGGGGAGATGTGCATGAGAGGGGGCAGTCTGAAGTGAGGGGAAGAGGGAGTCAAATGCCTCTAGGTTGTCGTTGTCGGCTTGGATTAGGGCTGTGCCATTGGAGTATATGGTCACAGAGGGGTTCCCACTCCGCATCTTGCGGTTAGGGGATTGAGATCATCAGTTTGCAGCTATGTAGTTCCACTTTTCGGGTCTTTCAGTGTGGAAAATGAGATCCATTTTTATCTGGCCTTTGGAGGAGCAGTGATATATGTCCGCAAATAGTGATTCTGGGTGTTGTCTAATCAGTTTGTGTTTGAAGTTTTTTTTCGCTTTGGGTGAGAGGTTGGGGCGGGGGGAAATGATCGAGAAGGAGTTCGGGCCGTGCGGTTTTAAGTAGTTCGGTGTGGGGGGGTTGGTGTAGGTTGGCGTGAAAGATGGCATTTTGTCTAGGTTGGACGGGGGGCTAGTTCCCTTAGGGTATGGTTGGATTACGTTACCACTGGGGAGTCGGGGGCTTTGTCCGCTGGAGTATGCTAGATATAGTCAGGAGTCGCCATCCTGGGGACAAGTCACATGAGGTGGGCGGGGTGTAGTGTGGTGTGCCATCTGTATATGGGGGGTCCGTGCGTCGGTGGTTGGTTATTTCCCTGATCGGCGGGGCGCTGATGGCGGTGGAGGTAGAGAGTGGGGTAGAGGACAGTGCTCCGCATAAGTTAGTGAGCCGCCCTTTCTTTCGGTAGTGAGAGAGGTCGGGGACAGTGTTCCGCTTGAATTAGTGAGCCACCCTTATAGGGTCAGGCATCCTGTTGTTTTTCAGCGGGGCCCATGTCACCTTGATTGCCGTGACCGTTAGGTCAGGGGCGTATTGTTGTTCTCTTGGGTTTTCCTGTGCTCATCGGTGTAGTTTGCGCAACCGGGAGGGTTTTATGGGGAGGCCATGGGTGGCCATTGAGGTCGAGCATTGGGGTTTATGCCACAGGTGGTTGTGTTGGGCCGGCGTCTCTTGATTGCAGAGACCGGTGGGTCCAGGGCGAACCGGCGTTGGGGTTGGTTGGTGGCTCACTGGCTCAGTTTTCCGGGAGTTAACTCTGGGCGGCCATTATGGGGTCAGGCACTGAGGCAGAGAGGGTGTCAGGTACTGCAGGTAAGTAGATGCAAAAAGGCACTGCAGACAAGTAGGGTTGAAAAGACGGCAATCCCCTTGCTGCTGGCCCCGTCACTTCAATCCTTGTGACCAGCGGGTCATGGTAAATTGTTACGGTGGTCGGGTAAGGTAGGTTGTTGCGGTGGTCAGGCCACTTCATTTGGGATTAGTTGGTTGGCGGACATCATGGGGTCAGGCACTGAGGGCGGAAAGGGTACAAAAACAGTAGTCGCATTGTTGTCTGGCCCGTGTCACTTCTATTTTAATCATACTCAATAGGAGCATTGTCCAACTCCCCACAAGGGAGTTCCAAAAAGCAAAAAGACAAGTTC
The DNA here is from genome assembly GCA_963921515.1 of Calotriton arnoldi. Classification (NCBI taxonomy): domain Eukaryota; kingdom Metazoa; phylum Chordata; class Amphibia; order Caudata; family Salamandridae; genus Calotriton; species Calotriton arnoldi. The sequence goes on from CAWUFW010016085.1 coordinate 42,490, forward strand.
ACTTATTTTATGGGATAGGACACTTCAGACCCCACCTCATATGTTTTCAAATTAGTTCCAATCCCACCAAAAAAATATATGCTTACTCAGACTAAGCCGATCTACACAGCTTTGTTTGTCATTCAGTTAGCCCTCAAAGGTTATGATTACTGAAGGGACAACTTCGATTTGAAATCGATTTGGGGTACAAAGTCCCGGAAGGTTCAGGGCACGGAAACCTTATTTCGAGCCTGTTTTATTCCCACACAAACGATTTTCTTGAATGAAACGATCCAACAGATTGCTTGTCTGGGATTGGCAAAAATGAAAGAAATGAACACTCTGGCCATTTCCTTTACTGCCCACTTTGATAATTGGCAGAATTTGACAAAATACACTGAAGACCAATTAAATATCGTGGTGCAGAATTGTACATTTAATTCTTCATTTGTGAGTCCTGGCATGTGGGTGTTGTGGCCAGTGGACACAAATGATTTTCATGATCATTTTCTTAATTCCACACCTGGATTTAAATCAAGCAGACCTGATCCCCGATACTCACAGTCAACACATTCTGGTATTATTACCACCTATTTGGTGGGAAAATTATGTCAACAATGGTTGGAATATTCCACACTGTCTGCAGTGAAACAACATCTTTCTCTCCTGTCCAAAGACATGGATTTTTCAGATTTTGCTTTAGGTCCCAAATCCCCATGTTCTAAAAGATGTATACATGCTAATTACAATGAAATTTGGAAACTGCCCCAGATAGAAGCAGTTGTGCGTTTAAGACAAATTGACCACGATAATTTGGATAAAGTGCTTACGTTTGTTGATAATAGTATTAATACGTTGTCATCTCGTATTTACAATTTTTTATGAACATTGTATCATCTGTTATTGATATTGTGCAGAATGACATGTCAACATCGTATCATGGGCAAAGTCAGCTTAGATATATTATCCTATTTAGCTGGACGCTTCAAACAGTGTGGTTAATACATGATGTTATTTCACTGCCTATCTCGACATTTCAATTCACAGCCTGCATGAAACAATTCCCCATTGGTCAATAGGAACTCCTTGGAAGCAGCTTCATTCATGACTTATGTTCACTTCCCTTTACATATCATTGTGAATGTACTAATAAGGAAGTTTTTATTACCAGAAAAGAATGCGACTCTACTGTTGGACATTCACTTTTTTGTAAACAGGTTAAAATTCACGGCGCATGTAATACTTCAGCGCCTAATTTAGCTTGTTATTTGAAAGGAATTCCGGTTCCCACAATTCTCTCTTTCAGTATTCTATAATGGGAGTTATCTCATGCTTAGCGATCAAGACTGTTGCGGGATGCGGGCTGGAGTCTGTATATTTTGTCTGTTTCCCAGTTAGTCACTTGTTGCAACAATGTCTTGTTTTCCCCTCCGCATGGGATTGTAGATAGCTCATTGTGGCCTTCCATTCCAACTTTGAAGGCAGATTTCAACAAGCTAAGCAGACTCAAACCATTATTGTTTTAACAAGAAGTAGCTCTTACATCTGCTCGCGAGACGTTCAAATTGCAGGTGGCTAGCACATCAAGAGAGATAGAGTCGCTGTTAAATAGTTAAATACACATCTTCCCCTGCACTTCAGAGAATTAGTGCATCAAATCATTAATGCCTGTAGTACGGCCCGCCTTGCCCACTTTTCTAAGGTTGTAGGATCCAGCCTCGTTAGTTCTTTTCAAACCATCTTTGGAGTAATACCTGCTTTTATCCATTCTAGTTGTTCTAGTGCATTTGGAGGATTCCCATTGCTGTTGTTTCTCATTTGCAACATTATCATCCTGTTCCTGCTTCTCCGAAATGGAAGCTCCTTTTGTGGTTACTCTGGAACTAGCACCGCTCCAACACTACCATTAGCGTATGCTTCAGATGTTTGGAATGTCTCTACCGCAGGAACTGGATCTTGATTGGTCCCTAACAATTTGACCTGCCTGGTTTACCTGCGTACAAGCCATGTTCCACTGTATATGGTGCACCGTCAAATGGGCATGGACATTTGTCTAGCTTCGCAGACACCTGCCACATTGGACTGCTAATGAGTCCCTTAGCGACCTATTTTCAGGACTGGCTATTGGGTTTGCGACTTCTTCACAATGCAATGTTTGAGCCACTAGCCTACAAGGAGACATGTGCATCAGCACATGGATCACAGGGTACAGGCTTTGATAACATGGATGCAGGTTGCCCGGTACTGTCTCAGCATCGGCTGTGAGTGGAGATCATGTCTGTTCTTTGGAGCTCATGACTTGGGCAGTTCACCATCATCATGCAAGAGATCAGACTCCTATTTGGAGTCTTTAGCCTTTGAGATGGCAAGTGACGTAATGGATTCCTCCAAAGCACCACAATTTGATAATTTTTCCAAATTGACATTTTCTTCCATTTGTTTCCATTAACTCTCAATTCTAAACAATGCTTTGAGTATGCTTACCTTCTGATTACATTTAGTATTCCCTTTAGCTGTGTTATCCTGAACAATAGGAGGGTGTCATGTGTTTCCTGCATGGCCCATTGTAATTTTCCCTATGTTATTCCAATTGTGCATGTTGTAGGCCACATATTCTTTTGCACACGTTACTATATAAACACGCTTGCTTTTGTACCACATTGTACTTTCACACAGAATCTGCATATGTTTTCGTGGTCTGTTATTTTCCTGGGATTTAGCCTGAACACCTGAGACAAAGTCAAACAACAATGCCCCTTGTTATTCTCTCTGGTCAGGGACTAGCACATAGACATAACACAAGAATGCAGCTGCTGTTTATGAGCACACATGTCTTGTCATATAACCGAGCACAGGAGTTTAAGTAGACACACTGAGCGAGGGTTCTGAAAAAAGATTGCTATGTCAGCTGAGATGTAGAACGTCCATCTGTGTATGCTAAGGTATGGGATCCGCCACTAATCCCAGAGACCTTTGTTATATATAATCATCTAGCTTCAGTAGAACAGAGGGAAGTTTAGGGTATTCTGTCTTATAACATGACAGGGCTTTTTATACTATATGGTTTATTAACCATGCTAACAGTATTTTTAGTAAGCATTTGTGTTCTAATTGTGGCACAAATACTGCATTTTAGGACACGATAGTTTGAATAAATATTCCAAACTTCCTTCGTGTCTCTTGTTTATTTTATTGTGGATGAGTAGGAGTGAGAGAGCGAAAGGGGGTGTCCTGTTACTGTGATCCCTGAGAGGATTGAGAGTGTTGTGCTCTGGGGTGCTAATTCACTTGTTCCTCTGGTAAGGTTAGAAGGGCAAGTGAGGCACTATAGCTAGTCGGACGCGGGCTCATAGGTACTGAGGTGGTATGGTGACTCAGTCCCTACACGCCGATCTTCTATGACCCCATGCACAGTTCTGTTCCTCAGCTGAATCCCTGCAACAATTTGACAGATCTAAAAAGAAATCGGACAAAGAAGAACTGCTGAACCCGAGAATCAAGTGCCTGCTGTGGACTTTGGGCATAAAACCTTGCCTGCAGCTGCAAAGACTCAACCATTGTGCTGTGCTCTCTCATCCTGCCACTGTGAGGACTATAAGAACCCCAGAGGACCTCTAGCACTTTGCAAACTGCCCACAAACCCCTGTGGAGTAGAGGGCAAACTCTCCTGCAGACTGCAGGCACCAAACCCGCAGAGTCTAGCCTATCGACTTGCAGCTCCCTGGCCCAACCAATGCTGCAGCCATCCAGGAAGAGGTGCTCGAGCTCTGTGAAGTCAACTCTGTCTCCCCCAAATGTGAAGACATCAGGACCTCCCGCAGCCGTGCTGTACCTGGGGTACCGGACTACCTGTGACCAACACTGACGAGAGAGTGCACTCCATACTCAAACTGCCCAGGAAGCAAGCACCTGTCAAGAGACATTGAACTCCTGAGACCCACTACATGAGTGGCCCAGCTGTGTGGAAATCGTCCCTGCAACCTGCTTGCCCCTGACCGTGACAACCATCTTGTCACACAGAGCCTGGTTGACCAACCTGCTCTGCACCCATACCACTGAGCCTGGGTACTGATGATTCGGTTGTTCTCCCGTGCTCCTGTAGCCTTTTTAACCTGATCACTTATTTGGGGCAGCTTTGACTTGCCTACAAGTACCTCTGGGCATCCTGTTTTTAGGTGGCCCCCCTTCTTCGTAGCATACCAGCTACCAACACCTTCAGCACCCTGATCTCGGCAGAATCTGGGATGCTTCTGATGATCCACTGGTGGAACATTGGACCTTCACCTGCTGCTACCCTAAACCTCGAAGGTGAACACCTCGAACCGACAGTATGATTTTTTATGCATTGTTTCATTTTCTCACATAGGAAATCATTGTGTGTAACTGGGTACAATAGTGAACTATTTTTCAAACTTTGATGAATCATAAGAAAATAAGTGATTACCAATGAACAAAGTTCTTGTCTGTAAAATAATATAAAAATAAGCATTATTTTTGCAAATTGGTCTCAGATTTATTCTTGAGTGTGCGTCTCATTTATTGCCTCTGTGAGTAGAACAAATGTTTAGCACTACCCTCTGATAAGCCTAACTGCTCGCCCACACTACAAAAATTAGAGCGTTGGTATTGTCTACTTTTGCCTCTGTATACCAATCTGGGGCTCACTGGACTCTCTGCAGAGTGTACTTCATTTTAGTACACTATACAGAGAGCCAGCTTCCTACACTATTTCTAAAATATCTCATCTGAGTTGCTGTTTGACTTTCTCTATCAGTCTGTGAGTGGATGTCTGAGTGTCTGTATGGATGTGTGAGTGTATTTATGGATGTGTTAGTGGATATGTGAGTATCTGCATGGGAGAGTGAGTGGCTGTGTGAGCGGCTATTTTGGAGAGTGAGTGTGTATGTAAGTGGCTGTATGGGTGAGTTAGTTGCTTTGTGAGTGGCTGCATAGGTATGTGAATGGGTGTGTGGGTGGCTGTATGGGTGACTGAGTAGCTGTATGGGTGACTGAGTAGCAGTATGGGTGGCTGTATCGGTGGGGGAGCGGGTGTTTGAGTGGCTGTATGGGTGAGTGAGCAGCTGTTTTTGTATGTGTATATGTGAGTGGGTCTGAGTGGATGTTTTGGAGAGTGAATGTCTGTGTGATTGGCTGTATGTGTCAGTGAGTGGGTGTGTGTATGTTTGTATGGATGTGTGAATGGGTATGTAAGTGGTTCTGTGGGTGTGTGAGTGGTTGTATGGTGATAGTGTGGGTGTGTGAGTACCTGTATGGGTGAGTGAGTAGCTGTGTGAGTTTCTGTAATGGGTGATTGAGTGGGTGTGTGAGTGGCTGTAAGTTTGCATGAGTCGTGTAAGTGTTTGTATGTCTGTATGACTGGATGTGTAAGTGGCTGTATTGGTGAGTGAGTGGGAGTATTAGCAGCTGGATTGGTGAGTTGGTGGATATGTGAGTTGCATTATGAGTGAGTGATTGTTTGAGTGGCTCTATGGTTGAGTGATTGGTTGTGTGAGTACTCTGATGGGTCTGTGAATGGGTATGTGAGGGGTTGTATGATAGTGGGGGTGGGTTTTTGTTTGAGTGGTTCTGTAGATGATGTCATCAGTGATGCCATTTGAGATGTCATCAGTGATATCATCAGTGATGCAACTGACCATGTTATGAGTGATGTAATATGGGAGGTCATAAGCAGGGCATTGCGGGAAGCATAAGTTATAGATAGCTCAGGTAACTATAACTGCTGAATTTCACTGGTTTTTAAAACAAGTGAAATCTGAGCCTAACTATAACGTCCCTGTGACCTTTAGTTTTTTCAGTGAATTAATAAGGTTTTTTAATTCTATTTCCTAACTATAGCGGCCCTGTAACCTTTGTTTTTTTCAGAGAATTTCTATGGTTGTTTAAATTCTATTTGCTAAGTATTATTTCCCTGTAACCTTTGCTTTATTTAGTGAATTTCAACGTTTTTTAAAAACTTTATTTCCGAGCTGTAACCTGGAACCTTTGAAGGTGGGTGTGTGATTGGCTGTATGGGTCTTTTAGTGGGTGTGTGAGTGGTTTGTGGGTGTGTGAGTGGCTGTATGAGTCTGTGTTTGGGTGTGTGAGTGACTGTATGGGTGTGTACATGGCTGTGTGAGTGGGTGTATGAGTCCCTTTGTGGATGTGAGAGTGGGTGCGTGAGTGTCTGAATGGGTTTGTGAGTTGGTGCATCAGTGTTGAGTGGGTCTGTGACTGGATACATGAGTGTTTGAGTGGGGCTGTGAGTCAGTGCATTAATCTCTGTCTGCTTCTGTGAGTGGGTGTATGAGTGCCTTTAAAGGTCAGTGAATGGATGGATGAGTTTTTGAATGGATGAATGAGTGGGTGCATGACTGTCTGAGTGGGTCTGTGAGTGGTTGTGTGAGTCTCTGAGTGGGTCTGTGAGTGAGTGACTGTCTGAGTGGGTTAGTCAGTGGGTGCATGAGTCTCTGAGCAGATCAGTGAATGGGTGTGTGAGTGTCTGACTTGGTCTCTTAATGGGTACATGAATATCTGAGTGGGTCTGTGAGCCAGTATGTGAGTGTCTGAGTCAGTCTGTGAGTGGGTGCATGAGTCTTGAGTAGGTCTGTGAGTGGGTGCATGAGTCTCTGAGTGGGTGTGTGAGTTGCCAGCAGTCTGCTACCCTTTGCTGACTTCAGTTTTGTGCGCCCTCTGCTCATTTTCTGCTTGTTATTCTGCCTCGTCTCTGCTCACTCCAGCCTTCTTTTAACTCTTTCTGCTTGTTTTGCCAAATGTGTTATCGCTTTCTGCTCACTTCTGATCTTTATTCTGCCTCTTGCTGCTCATTCCTAACCTTTATTCTGACTCTTGCTGTTTCTGAACTCTATTTTGCCTCTTTCCGCTAATTTCTGCCTTTTATTCTGACTGTTGCTGCTGGTTTATGACCTCTATTTTGCCTCTTTCTGACCTCTATTTCGCCTCTTGCTGCTCATTTTGGACCTCTATTTTGCCTCTTCCTGCTCATTCTGTATGTTAATTTGCCTCTTTCTGCTCACTCCTGACCTTTATTTTGCTGCTTTCTGCTCATTTCTGACCTCTATTTCGCCTCTTTCTGCTTGCTTCTGACCTTTATTTCGCCTCTTTCTGCTTATTTCTCACCTTTATTCTGCCTCTTTCTGCTCATTTCTCACCTTAATTTTGCCTTTTGCTGCTCATTTCTGACCTGTAATCTGCCTCTTTCTGCTCATTTCTGGTCTTTATTTTGCATCTTTCTGCTTGTTTCTGATCTTTATTTGACCTCTTTCTGCTTTCTTCTCCCCGGAGACCACAAGGAAAGCCTCAAGGCCCCCATGGCCCCAGTCGGCTCCCCACCTCCAGCAGGAGGAGGCATTGCTCTTCCATGAAGAGGGCTGCAGGAAATGCAGCTCCCTGCGTGTAAGAGCAATCTCTAAATCTTTTTCCCTGTCCACATATCTGCAGGCAGGGAAAGAGATGAACCTCCACATCCAGCAAGCTGGAGCACTTTGACAGTTCCTGCCCACTGGAACCAGAGTGTTTGCTCTTCCTTGGCGGGAGTTGTCACAGCTCCCACTAAGCAAAAAACAAATAGCTATGTCCCAGGGGTAGGCATTTTGGGACATAGCGGGAGCCAGCCCTGGGGGATGGCAGTAACCAGAGCCATAATTGACTCCAGGAGGGTGCCCTCCTTCTTTGATCTGACCAGGCCAGCCTGGAGGAGGTGATGGTCCTCAGGGCCATATATGGCCCAGGTGGGGGGCACAGTCCCCCACTTCCATTTATTTTGTATGCTCCTAGAAGGTGGTGGTCCTTGGGGCCTGGGGGGTTTCTGCTGCCTCCCTCTAACTGTTTTTATTTTTCTCCTGGGAGGTGGTGGTGCCCAGACATCAAACAGCTCCAGGAGGGGGTCCATGCTGGCCCCTCCTTTTTAAAAACAAAAACCCGGGGAAAGTGATGGGCCCTGGGGCTCTCCTGAGTCTGTGTAGGGGGGTCTGTACAGCCCCCCTACTTTATAATAATAGTGCCCCGTGGAGATGGTGATCCCCGGGGCACCCCCTCCTTTTCTTTTTTTAATGCCTACAAGCCCCTAGGACCTGGCCCACCCGGGGGCTATAGTGTAAACAAGAGTGGGAGACCCAACTTATTTTTTTGCCACAAATTAGCAGATCCACCAGCAAATTTGCTGCACAATTAAAAAGATAAACCCCACCACCACACCCAGGGGGTCAGAGTATTCCTACCCTGCCCCCTTTTCTTTATTTTAAACATGAAGCCGAGTCCCAAGATGGCTGCCAACACTTCCTAGTTGATGTGTTGAAGATTCATCAAATGGCACCAAAGATATAGGTAAGTCAAAAAACACTTTTCCTATGGAAACATGGTCCTAACTACAACTACCTACAGGCGACCGCCTGTAGGTAATATATATATAGAAAGAAGGAAATGCAGAAAATCCAAAAGCAAACAACAGAAAGGGAGGCAATTGGAGACGCAAATGAATGCAGACACTAAGATTATAATCAATCTCACTGATCTCAACCTCACGGAAGCTGAAAAACAATTTCTCTCCCTTGGCCTGACCTTCTGCCCGGAAAGCAGTTTTAACTACAGCAACACTCGGATTGACGTATTCAAGTTCATTAGGAAACTCAAACTCATAACATTTTTCAAGCTCAAACATACGAACATTCCAAATCAACCTACATCAATCATCTCAATGCCAGCTGGTGGTAATCTGTTGGTCTCCAATATTCCCACCATCCGCACTTTGGTGGAGTTAGAGTCTTTAACTGAGACTGCCTCCACACAGCAAATTCTACACTATGAAGGCATTGACAGCTCGACCAACGTCGCCAGCCCATTTAAGCCACAGTCTACTTAAACCCCCATGATGCCAAGGGACGCTATTGACAATGACGTCATCATTTATGAACTTAAAGCTTTACACTTACGTAATACATGCAAACAACATGGTCGCAACCACCCCCACAAACAATATTTAGACCTAAATGAAAAGCCTGCAAAAAAACAACAAGGTTATCATCAACAAATCAGACAAAGGTAGCAACATCGTACTTTGGCCAAGAAGTATGTACCTTGAGGAAGCTCTCAGGCATTTGAATGACACCACTTGCTACAAAACTTCCAGTCACAAGGAGGTGGCCTCCAGTGGTAAGGAACTTAAAAAACGTTTGAATACCGACAGATCGGATGGTGTCCTCAGCAAAGATGAATTTTTGTTCTTGAACAATGATTCCCCTGTGCTCCCTGTCTTATATTTCCTCCCAAAGGTACACAAAAGCCTATCACCAGTCCCAGGCCGTCCCATCATTTCGGCCCAGAAAAGCATGTGTGAAAACATATCTAAGTATGTAGACTTTTTTTTACAAGAGCTGGTGACCAGTTTGCCAACATACCTGAAGGACACTAGTGACTTCCTTCTTAAAGTCAAAGACATTCCATGGTCTGTCTGATGATTATATTCTGATATCCTTAGATATCACCTCTCTATATACCAGTATTTGTCACTGTGATGGTCTATCTGCTTGCAAACATTTCCTCAGCAAAAGACCAATCCACTGTTACAAGCATAATGATTTGATTTTGTTCCTTATTGAATGGTATTTGCGCAACAATTTCTTTATGTTTGATAAAACAGTTTACCAACAGCTCAGAGGTGTTGCCATGGGAGCCTGTTTTTCGCCCAGCTATGCATGTCTTCATGTGGGTTGGCGGGAGGAGCAGGTTTTCATGGCAAGACACTCTGATGCATGGAACAATCATTATTATAACTTGGCTGAGATACATCGATGATGTTTTTGTAATCTGGAGAGGTGATACTAATAGCGCTATGTCTTTCATATCTGAAATCAATGCCAATGATCTAAACCTTGAGTTTAATGCGAATATCAGTACCGTCTCTGTAGAGTTCCTTGATGTCATGTTATATGTTTCTAATGGCACACTGCACTCCAAACTTCATAGAAAATCCACTGCAGGCAATTCCACCTTGCATGCCTCTAGCTTTCACCATAGACATCTGATTGTAAGCATTCCTTATGGTGAAATGCTTCGCTTACGCAGAATCTGCAGTTCCACCAACGATCTCGCAATACATCAGAGAGAGGCACAACAAAGATTCAGGGCCCGTGGTTATTCTAAACACAACATAATCACGGCTACTAACAGGGCCAACTCTATACCCAGAGAGGAACATTTGAAGGGGAGATCCATCACCAATTCCAACACCTCTGATAATTCGGATGAGACAGAGAGTCCAGGCACTGTTAACACCCGTCTCATCATCACATAACACAGAGGAACGTGCCATTAGATCTATTATTAACAAGCACTGGAGGATTATTAAATCTGACCCAACTCTGGGGCCTCTTGTAGCTCAACATCCGGACATCACATACAGGCGTGCATTTTCTATGCATGATGCTTTGGTCAGAAGCAGCCCTGAAGTCATTACCAAATCCAACTGGCTGTCTGAGATTAAGGGTTTCTATAAATGCAGCAGCTGCAGAGCTTGTAAATTTGGGAGCAACATCACCCAGATAGATCCCACCTTTAGGAAGGAACCACTGACCATCAAACACAGACTCACCTTTAGAACAGAGTATACGTACTTGAGTGCAAATGTGGCTTGAGGCACGTTGGCAGTACCAAACTACAGGTTCATCTCCGCATCCTTCAACATCTTAGGGCGATTGTCAATGATCCCACTTACCCAGTAGCCAGGCATTTCAAGGATGTGCACAACAACAACCTTGACCGTTTCAAATATTTTGTTATAGAGTGTGTACCCCCACTGAGACATGGAGGTAACCGGGAGAAACAACTCAGACAGCTAGAAACCCGCTACATCCTTGAACTCAACACCAAAGCACCTATGGGCCTTACCACTAGTGAGGATCTACACAGTTTTCTATAGAACCCTTAGACTAGTGGCGATTCAGTTCCTAGCCATTATATTACGCGCTGTACTGAGGCTATCTCTCTCTGTTGTCCCCAATGTATTTTTACACTGTGCTTATTTCTATGTATTGATATTAAGTAGTTTTGCCTCAGTTTATTCTTATGCATAGTGTATTGTGGTATACTTGGATTTGTATAGCAATAAAGAAGAGGGGGGGACCAGGGAGCCCAGTTATGGTCCAGTGTCCATGCTCCACATGTAATACGTCCAAACAAACAAGGGACACTGTTCCTAAGGCGGGGTGCAACAATCACCCGAACGCCTTTAAAGAAAAAGAAGAAAAAAGAGACCTAGGTGGAACGGACGCACCAATAAGGGGGAAGAACAAGTCTTGCCTCCTGTTGCCCTCACACACCCCGAGAGGTGTGATGCTTCATCATCGGGCATTTGCTCCTCGTCGGGCCGGCTCTGCAATGCCCCACGGGACCCCCGAAGGGTCACTTTATCGGAGATCTTTTAATATATTGCCGGATGGTGCATGCGGGTGTGTGGGGTGTGGGTCCTATGTGAGGGTAAAACGGTGCGTACATAGTGATTAAAACTGACAAAGGGTTGCCAAAACAGAGTATTAAGCATAGCGGCACCCTTTACAGAATAAAAACCCATAAATAGAGTGTAATCCCAAGAGGCACTATGTGCCCTGGTATGATAGGTCATGATTGTTGCACCCCGCCTTAGGAACAGTGTCCCTTTGTTTGTTTGGATACTTGGATTTGTCCCTGTCATCATGTCACTTTGCACGCCCTTTGATTTTTGTCAGACCTAATGTGCATTCAGGTTTTTCATTTCTATAGGCACGATTCACCCATATCGCCCACTTTTTTGTTCTGTTCCAGTGCGTTCTTTAATATGCTATCCTTGAGTATCATTTACTCCTGTGTCGCACTCGTTCCGGTTGGAAGTGTGACACAGTTATGTCTCCGCCATAGTCCTTTTTTACTTGGACTTACCACGCTTAGTCTGTTCGGTAGGTTCAGTTGTTTTTAAACCACTATCACATACCGGCACAACTGAGCACTTAATAGCAGTCTTTACTCTATTATAAATCTTTATAGTTACACTGTTTAACGCACTTTATCAGCACTCTAGCACCTTCCTGTTTTTATTGTCTTTGATGTTTATCCGGTACAAAAAAGAGCATCACAGTGGTACACAGTTAATACACACAATATCAATTATTAGTAGACTCAATCTTAGAATATTTATAAATAATAAGCATCACCAAATCAATATAAAAAATGAATGTGATTTAATTTTATCACATGATCCACAACATAGGAATAAATCCTAATCATAGGACAATATACGTCCCGTCATTACAAAACATTGGTGCACGGGAAGTGAACGGGAAGTGAAGTGACAAGTGTATGGGGAAGAATAGTGAAAGTGAAAGGAGAAGGGATGGTAGTGTGCTTTATATACATCAGCAACAAAATTAAATTCGACCAATCCGGCCAATCACTTGGCCAACATATGCTTAACAAATTATAACATATACAAGCAGGTACAGATAAATATTCTCTGACACCTATGTTTGATACAAAACAAAAAGTTGTCGAGGTTTCGACCCTTGTAAGTGGACAGGTAAATAATGCTTAACGGGGGTCTTCATCAGGACCAGGTTGAACCAGTATGGGGGTTGGCACCTATCAACAATGAGAAGGATTAATCAGGTGATGTAGGGAGGAGAATGTATCAATAGGTATGAAACCCAAAGGGTAATTGATGTTTATCCATCGCACGTTGGCACCATAGTGTTTTTAAATATACCAACCATGGCTCTTTTCAGGCATTCCCTGCTCAGGAGACATTTTTGCTTGCATGCTGACACGCACATTACGCATTTGTGCACCCATATTTTTGTACTTACTTTAAGACACATTTCGACTCTGTTTCTTTTGCAGTTCTCTGTGAGCTAATTATTAATTCCTCACTTTGACCCTAGATAGATTCTCTCGTCCCGCTAGCCACATTAAGTTTAGAGGAGGCGAAGACCTATATAGCTGCCTTGAGCCATAATGATTTCAATTTGACATTCACAGTCACCATGAGTAGGACCTGGGTCTTCTATTTAGATCTAGAGGTATACACCGAGGGCAGTAAACTACTGACAAAATTATATCGGAAGTCGACTGCCGGCAATTCTATTTTGCATGCGGGAAGTCAACACCCTAGAGCCCTGATTAAGAACATTCCGTTTGGTGAGCTATTGCGCCTTAAACGCAATTGCGCTGAAACTGAGGAATATCTGAAAGCACAGAGTAGCGCAGTCAAGAGGTTCAAAAGGAGAGGTTACACTGAGGGTGTACTACAGGAGGAAGTCAGAAAGACTGAAAAGATCAGTAGACAGCAACTCCTGGCAGAGAAATCTCAGAACAAACTAGGTAATATTAAGAACACAGGAACCATCAGGATGATTACCGAGTTAAACGAGAAATCCAACAGAGTAACCCAAATTTTCAGAAAGAACTGGCATATTATTAAAACTGATAACATCATTAGAATGCCATACCCTCATTTCCACAGATTACATACAGACGTAGTACTTCAATCAAGGACCATCTTGTCCATAGCCACTACACTACCACCCCTATTAAACAAGAAGTTTGTAGTGGCTTTTTCCCTTGCTTAAGATGCAAGGCGTGCAAGTTCAGTAGAAAGGTCCAATTATGACAAGAAGGTACCCCCTAGTTTTAATTTTAAGTCCAAGAGGAGGGGGATAGGAACGGCCAAAAAACTATGAAAAACCTCTCACAGACCTATATTTCTTTTAGGATAGCCTGAAGCTTATACACAGCCCCCAAAACAAGAAACAGCTTTTTCTTTCTACAAAGAAATCATTTCAGAAATGACAAATTTATTCTAAAAACATTTATTGATTTTTTTAATTTTTCTTTTTTCAAAAGTGAGAATTCTTTTTTAAAAAAGTGCTAAGTTTACAAATCACAAACGTACATGATATATTTATTTCAATAAAATTTGACTTAAGTATCCATATTTGAAATCAAAAACCTGTCAAAACTATTTAGCTACCCTGCCCCAGCCAACTCATACAACAACAGCATACACACTCCATATCATACCAGTCATTCAACCTGTCAGAACAAACATATGAGTTAAAAGTACAAAATGCGACACAAATGGGATCCGACAGTGTATAAGATCAATAACTCATTTCATTTGAAAAATGAAAATATCCCAACAGTATCAACAGTGTACAATAATCACTGTATTGTTTCATTATTGTTTAAGGACATCACATCTGTCTCTTTTCCTATATATGTCACTGGACGGATTCCCACAGGTGAATGGTCAACGTACGTTTCGGTGCGACAACCATTCTTTTCACCACCTTCATCAGGACCAATGATTTGAATTGTACAGTTATTATGTTAAAAAATGAGAGCAGGGGTATCTGTGAACACAAGAAATATTTTTTTTGTAGATTATATGTAAACGGGGGCTGATACATGCAAAAGTCATGTCTCTTCTTTATTTACAAAATAGTTAGGAAAAATCATACCCAAAGCATGAAAGAGATTTTATGTGTCACCCATCGTTTCTAATGCTGGTATACTTTATGTTGAACAGGAGTATGAATTCTCCCATGATATTTGCTAAGAGTCTAAACAATCATGCAGCAAAGCCACCTGTGACCTCAGAAAGGAAAAAGAGAATTATGTAGCAAACGATTATTTCTATGCATCGTGTGCAAACAAGAAAGAAAGGTGAAAAACATCACTTGGGCTAGTGAATTATCTCCCAGAGCGGATATAGAAGTGAGAGTTAGAAGGCCAAGTCAGTTATGAAACACACTACCCAAATTAAATACTAATAAAGAAAAACATAGTAAAAAGAAAGAATTTTTTATATATAATATGTAGGCACCTGAAAAGACGAATATCCAATCCTAAATGTTGTCTCTAATAATCCTAAAGGCCACTTTGAGGGAAAACGAGATCCTCTCCATAGAGCTCAAAATGAGGATTGAGATGCACATGGAATCATTTAAATCTACAAAGACAATAAGAAAATATATATACTAAATAACTCCGGAGCACCACGACTTCGAATGGAGATATAGAGGAACAAACTCTGTTATTATGATCCTTACCGTGGGTTTACAACCATCGGTCATAATTTCAGAAAGCGCAAAGCACCAGAAATCCTTTCACTAGGTATAGTGTATTACCAGGCCTTCATATAGGTCCGAGTGTTTACCCGTTCCTGAAAAATATTAAGTCTGACTTGTAAACCCTATTTAAAACTCTAACAATATATTAAAACAGTTGTATCAAATTAGATTAGGGTTTTGACACCTATTCTTAAGATTGTGTTACAAACGAGGTCCTCCTCCTCTAGGTACTGGTTTGTAGGAGCGCAAGACCTGAGCATTTCCCAAAAGACTAAACTGCTTACATGCTGACTTTAAACAAAAATAGCCAATACAAGGCTTTCTCCTCTTCAACTATATAACAGAGGGACACCTCAATGTTAAACAAAAATGGCCAATTGGAGGCTTTCTCCTCTTCGACTATGTTACGGTGAGACACCTTAACGTCTCGCTAGGTACACAAATGTCTCTCTACCAAACTGCTAATGATTTGAAAAAATGCTATGTAGTTAAAATAGTTAAAAACCTAGTACCGATTTCTAGTGTCATAATCTAGAAGCTACAACTCTCAATACACCGAGATTGACTTACCAATGTGCGTGTTTGGCTAGCGGCTTCTAAGTAACAGCGTTTTATCGGCAGCGTCCGTGATGCACAGGAAACTATCTGCAAATCACCTGTTCTTAAATGCACGCGTTGGTACAGACGTCACACAAATATGCGTCGTTCTAACCTATCCGATTTCACGTCGTGTTAGTAAAGAAGAGGATCAAAAAAGTGAAACAAGGGCACCATTTTGTAATGTGCAAATTGCCCGGAAAATGAGCTCTGATGACAAATTGCCTGTTTTAGAATACGAAGGATGCCACTAAAGGACAAACAAACTCACGTAGTTGCAACAATCCCATTTACAAATAGCATAAACGAAGACGTAAAATATATAGCGCCAGTTTGTAATATGCAATCTGCCTGATAGATGTTATATAGGAGAAAGATGCCAATTGCTTAGACCGAAATACAAGCTGACACTTCAGTTGATACTAGGAAAATAGATATTTTCAAGAAAATATAATTGGACCTAGTCGTATCTAGGATCTCAGATGTGTTTTAGAGATCGTCTAAAAACAGAGGCGTCATCTTAAAATACAGAATCCACGCTCGTGATACTGTAGAAAAAACGATTTTCTTTTATACATTGAGGTAAGTACTCTCTGCGCGAGATCCTGCAATCGGAAATCTCATCTTAGGTACTAATCCATTCTATGTTCTGGAAATCAGGAAAGGAGTTTGTGTCCGACTGTAAGATGTCAAGAGTCATCATTTGCTGTTAACTAATGTCTAAGCGTGATATGGAATAGCGCAGTGCCTTTCCATAACTTATCCATTAAGGATGACTAAGGCTAGTTCAGTAGAAAGGTTACAGAATACGAGGTTGAAGGACAGGGGGTGAAGGAAATGTAAAAAAATCAACAAACTACTGAATTGTAATTCAGATTATACAATCTATTGTCTAGAATGTCCCTGCCCGAAAAGATACATTGGCAGTACCATTCATCCTGCCAAAAAAAAAAATACTCGAGCACATGCGTGCTATTACCAATAAGGATCAATCTTATTCGGTTGCTCGTCACTTTGAACATAAGCATAACAGCAACCGAGACCTTGTGAGGTTCTTTTGCATTGACCAAATTCATAAGAACGAAAGGGGAGGGGACAGGGTTAAAAAGTTAAGGAGTCTGGAATCCAGATACATTGTAGAATTGTCCACCAAAACCCCTATGGGCCTGAATAACGAAGAGGAGTTGTGGATCCATATAGGATAACGAGGTGGCTATGCCTAGAAGGAAATAATTTTGGATGGTGTACTTCTGTTTTTCTTGTCATAACCTCCCTATTGTATGTATTCCTTATTGGAGTCTTTTGTTCCTTCCTCCGCACATTGTACTTGGTTGAACTATGCCCATCCAGGGCTTGATTGTTATTACCGAGATTGATGAGCGTGATACGGATTGCATATTATTGATTATACTAGATTGAGACAGATGCTCGACCAAACACTATGAATGATGGTACTTTGAGTCTTTTATCAGATATTTACGTTTGTGTTTGAGCATCCGGTTCATTACGCTCAGATCCCTTCCGCCTCACTTTTCCGCTCTGTTGCACTTTCGGACATCAAATTGTAATTTACATGAAATATGTTATGAGGATGTGAGATTGATTACACAATATGAGATTAATATTGGCATATCTTCATACTATGAATGTGATTTCACTTGGTACTATAAGATGGCTGCCACATGTATGCACGTAATGCACTTTATTTTGAGCACATCTTCACTTTCTATGTTTTCGAATGTGAAAGTCCTTCCCGGATGTTTAAATATTGTTTGTTTTAGAGATGAAACTGACATTGAAAAAGGCGTTGGTGCCGAAACGCGTCTGTCAGTACTTCGTGCTGTAGCTCATTAAACCTTACATTTGTTTCCCTATGGAGTGCCTCCGTGGTTTTCTGCACGAGTGCGGAAGTTTAAAGGATATATATATATATATATATATATGAGTCCAATATTTTCACGGTTTCCGGCCACAATGCGGTGGTGGGCTCACAGCGAGGTCGCGTACCTCAATCATCCATCCATTAGTTTTCTGATGAAAAAAACAAAGCCGAGCCCAACTCCTTCAGTGGGAGTAATGCTTTATTATTCCATACAGCGAAAAATGCCTGAAGCATTTCGGAGCAGCTGCTCCTTGTTCATGGGTCAGAGTATGTTTGTTATCACCACTACCATATAGTGCACACTAGTAAACATTAAGGTAGGACTACAAAATTGCCATTAGCACTCAGCAAAAACGACATCTATTTTATAATGGTCATTTCACCAATTGAATTATTCATTGGTAAACTATTACTGCTGCCAATTTAAACATATTTCATCTGTTGCAACTTATTCTTATGCAAACTTTCAATGGAAATTCATTATTTATGGTGTTAGAAGACTACAGTCAAATTAATTATATATATATATATATATATATATATATATATATATATATGTCTGGGCAGTTACAGTTAGGCCAGCAATTCCATAGGAATTGCATTTTTTGTGTTGCTAATAACTTTGGCACCGTTTGACGACTCACCACAAAACCTACCAAAAAAGTGCTCTTCTTTGCTTAGTTTGTGCATGGAATGTTTTGGGGTGATCCGCCAATCAGGGGCCAAGAAAAAAGGAGACCCGGAAATGCAAAATCCCCATGCATTTTCTAAAGACTCCTTTAAGAAGTGCTACCGCAAAAGCTGCTTAGCAAAATTACACAAAATTTAGCAGGAAGTAAGATCTTGGTCCCAGATTATGCTTTTAGTGACTTTGTGTAAAACAGTTCAGTAAGGTTTAAAAATAATTGTATATCTGGATGGTTGGGTCCACAAAAGGCTCTATAGACTCTCGTGGGAGTGCTAGTTTAAAATTAGAGTGCTCTGATTGGCCCAGGGAGCTTTTATCCCCTTGGGCCATTTTGCTACCATGGGAGTCAGACTCCATTGGGAGTGAGCATTCTGATTGGCTGCAGCAACAGAAAAATGCTGTTGCCAACCATTACAGGACTCTGGGACTAAGTCCCTCTGTCCCCAAGTAAAAAAAACATAACATATGGGGGAAGGGCAGGGATACCCTGCTCCCTTAGGCCTGATGGGGGGACTCAGAAGGACCACCCCTGATGGAAAAATAAAAAAAATCATTAATTTTTGCACAATCCCACAGCGGGGTCGACAAAATAAAAAAAACTACATTTTGCCTGGGGCTGCATTGTTTTTTAAGGGGATGGGGTTGGCTTTACATATGGTAAAAAGATATTAATTCCTGTTAAAAAAATCATTGAAACTTACTGGAAAAAACAAAGGTTAAGTAACGTTATATTAACATGAATATGTTAGTGACAACATAACATTTTAAATGTACAAATCCACGGAAATTCAACAGTCATAGTTAGTTCTGGTCACTATAACTCATGCCCTAAGATAACTATAACTCACATCACCACCATACACAGTTTTCTCATCAAAACTTTAATTGCAAATTTTGCAGTAATGTTATCAATGATATCATACAAGATGTCAAGAGTGGTATAATATGTGGGGTTCACTACAGTGCATAGAAAGGGCATGAGTTATAGTTACCTAAGGACATGATTTATAATAATCAAACCTAACCATAACTGGTGAATTTCAGTGTTTTTGTACGTTTAAAACATTATGTTGGCACTGAGATTCTCACCTCACTATAACAGTACTTTAACCTTTGTTTTTTTCAGTGAATTTTGCAGATTTTTTTTTTTATGGAAAGTAATATTTTGTTACCGTATGCAAAGCCAACCCCCCCGCTGCACACGGCCTAAGGCAAGACCCTCTTGCCAACCCTCTTGCAGGCAGTAAACCCCACGCTGCACACAGCCTTTGGACGTGCAGAGCGCAGGGGTGGTTTCAAGGCCTGGCTTGTGCTGCTGAAGGTAGGGAAGAAATGTTTGACCACACCCAGAGGGAGATTTAAAAATGCTCCCCCCAGGCAGGAGTAAACGTGTTCAGCCAGGGGCTGGGTAAGAAAACTGGTCCAGGGGGATTGGGTTCCCAGGGCCTTTACTTGCCCAGGGAGGGAGGCAGCATGGCCCCTCTCACTTTTAATGGAAGTTTAGCCCCATGGATGGGGTCCCCGGGGCTACAAAGGCTCAGAAGGGGAGCTGCACAACCACCCTACTCTTTTTCAACCAATAAGCCCTGGGAATGGAGTCCCAGGGTGCTTAAAGGCTTGGGAAGAGGGGGGCATCCCCTTTTTGAGCATCCCAGGCCAGGAGTTGGTGTTCCTGGGGCCTCTTAGAGGCATGGGAAGGGGGGCCATGTGCCCCTAGCCTAAAATCATCTATGCACTGGGTGTCCTAGGACCTGGCCCACCCTACCCTGCCCCATCCCTGGTGGGAGGAGTCTTGTTTTTACCACACTGATCCTCCACAAAATCGCAGCAAAACTTTAAGAAAGTTTGTTGACTTCACCACCAGGATTAGGGGATCAGGGTCTCCTTACTCTGCCCCCTATTTCTTTTTATTTGCTTCTGTTATTAGGACTCGGGCTGTATCCCAAGTCCTAAAATGGCTGCCACGTCTTCCTGGTTGATGTGGTGGCAGCCAATCAGATCTCAGCTTGAGATCTGTTGGGGTGACACAACCTACGCGGCTTGAAATATACAACGTTTTTGAGAAATATATGCTCAAAAACTATTGAATGGATTTATATCAATGACAAAAAGCACTTTTTCTCGACCAAGATCTAGCTTTCTGCCAAATGTGATGTAAGTCTGTTCAGCAGTTTAGGCTGTAGCTGTGTCTAAAGTTCCTATGGAAAATTGATGGGGGAAATATACTTTGGGATCCCCCATTTTTCTCAACCCCTGCTTCACAGATTCCCCTGATACTTTCCAGTTAGGAGCTGAAGTGGAAGAACATTTGTTTTGGAAAGTTCATTGATGATTCGTCAAACAGCAGCAAAGTTATTAAGATAACAAAACATGCTTTTCCTGTGGAAATTTGGTCCAAGCTTTAACTACCCAGTGGTAAACATATATATTTGATGGTAACGGTTCTGTAGTTATAGTTAGCTCCCAGGTATAGGAATTCCTTGGAAATTTGGCTGCTAATAACTTTGCCCCCATTTGACTAATCTCCAAGAAACTTTCCAGACCTATAGCTTTTTCTACATTGAAAGTGGATGGGAAGTTTTGCAGTGATGTCCATGGGGGTGCAAAGGTAGTAGGGGGGGGGGTCCCAAAACACGTTTTTCCACCAATGCATTTTCCATAGACTTTTGTATCAGACATAGCACAAAAACAGCTGAACAGATTTACATGAAATTTGACAGGACTAGACATTATGGTGCACAGATGATCCTTTTGGGAACTACAGGTTAGCAGGGTATTTTTTAAGTTATAAGGCATTTAAACTTACTGATATCCGCTGTCACAGTATTTTCACAACATTCCATGGTATTTTGTGGAAGTACTGTGGTACCTAGTGATGACAATGTATTATGTGATTGTCTAATAACTGCCTTTGCAAAAGTTGAAGGCAGCCACGTTAGTTTCATGTACACTTTGCCTATGTTCTGCGATTCACCCTTAGTATTGTGTTAATATTTTCCCTCTACCTATCAGCAATTTATAAAAGTGATAATTGGTAGGGAAAATAATGTATACGTTTTTTACATTTAAAAAAATGTAAGGAGTACTGAGGTACTACCTTGGGAGTACCACAGTATCTAAAATAAATTAAAAAATATATGTTAAATTGTTTAACAAAAAAGTCTTTGCAGTACGGCGGTAATACCTGCAAATTACCGCGCTACCTAAAAACATTATTTTAAAATGCAGTTTTCCCTAATCAAATAGAAAAATATAAATACATTTCTTTAACTATTAGCTTTTTAATAAAGTTGTAATATGTAGAAAACAACAATAAAACCAAACCTACCACTTACCAATATCTAAGACCCTAACCCAGAATGCAGCAAAATGCAGAACATAGAACGCAGCCACACTGTGCTGAAAACTACATTAGCCAATCACATACTGCCTTATCATGTGCATGTTATATATTGTGCTGCGGTATACCGCAGTGAGTTTGCGGTATACCGTGGCACAATATGTAACTAAGTATTTTGAAACTTAGAACTTTAACACTACTAACACTTTTCACACATGCTACCAAAAAATAAAATTTACACCGAATAATACATTTACATTTACATCTGTTAACACACTTTCACGATACGTCTTTTTCAATTACCACATTCTGCTCTGCACTACTCCACTCTAGGCCACTGCACTCTACGAAACTCTACTCCATGCTATTGCAATCTATGTCACTCAACTCTACATCACTCCACTATACTACTTTCCACTTTCGGTTAATCCACTGCACACCACTTCACTATACCCCACTCCACTCTATGCCACTCCAATTTGCACCACTACACTGTACGCTATTACAATCTATGCCATTCCATTCTATGACACTCCAGTGTATGCCATTCCACTGTATGCCTCTCCACTCTATGCTACTCCATTGTACGCTATTCCACTGTGCACAACTCCATTTTATGACACTACACTATATGCTATGCCACTCTATGTCACTCTACTGTATGCTTCTTCAGTATAATACACTGCACTATATGCTATTCCACTGTATTCCACTCCACTCTTTCCTTACTCCACTTAATGCCACTCCACTCTATGCCACTCCGCTCTACGACAATCCATTGTACAATATTACACTGTATATCACTGCATTCTATGCCACTCCACTCTACACCAGTCCACTCTATGCCCCTTCACTCTACACTATTGCAATGGATCCACCCCACTCTGCAACGCTCCACTCTACACCACTCTAAAGTATGTTATTACACTGCACGGTACCATATTACACTCTACCCCACTCCACTCTACAACATACTACTCTATGGTATTCTACTGTACAACTCTCCACTCTATGCCACTAGACTGTATGTTGCTCCACTGCATGCCACCTCAATCTAAGCTATTCCGCTATACACCATTACACTATACCTCACTCTACTCTAGGCCACTCTACTGTATGCTACTCCACTTTACGCCACTCCAATCTACGCTATGCCACTCTACCCCACCCCAGTGTACACTATTACACTGTATGCCACTCCACTCAATGCTATTCCACTACATGCCACTAAACTGTACCACACTCCACTCTATGCCACTCCACTCTACAACACTCCACTGTACGCCACTCAACACTGTTTCATGCCACTCAACACAACTCCACTCTAACACACTCCACTGTATGACACTCTACTGCATGCTATTCCACTGTATGCTGCTCAGCTGTACGACAGGCCAGTCTATGCCACTCCACTGTACAACACTACATTGTATGGTAATCCACTCTACACTATTCCCAGGTATGCACCTTCACTGTATGATACCCCACTTTATGCTATTCCACTCTGTGCCACCACACTCCATGCCACTCGAATATATTATGAGCGGTCGGTGAACTCCGCTCCGCCAGCGAAGTTTGCAGAGATTTAGTAACTCCGCACTCCACTTGGAGTGCGAAGTTTTCCAAAACTCCACCTATGCAGCAGAGCGGAGTTCACTGGTGCTGAGGACACTTACCTTCATGACAAATAGGTGTCCTCTGTCCTGCTCCTGCTGCTGGGCCGCCCTGGCTCTACTTCCGCTGCTCAGTGAGAATTTCAGGAAGAACTGCAGTGCGCATGGCGTACAGGGTGAAGGCATGCCTGACCTATAGGCCAGGCATGACTTCATGCAGTAAGCCATGCGCACTGCAGTTCTGCCTGAAATTCTCACTGAGCAGTGGAAGTGGAGCCAGGCCCAGCAGCAGGAGCAGGACAGAGGACACCGATTTGCCACGAAGGTAAGTGTCTTTACTTTAGACTTTTACTATGCAAGAGGGGGGCGGGGGTGCAGGGCTTTTGCCGGAGGGGGTGGGGGCTGGGGCTTTATCGGGAGGGGGCGAGGGTCCGGGGCTTTAGTGGGAGGGGGTGCGGGGGGCCGGGGCTTTAGCGGAGAGGTGTGGGAGTGGAGGAAGAGGCATGGGGTGGCAGTCCGCCAGGCCACGGAACTCCCCAGTGAAATTCCATGGAGTACCACTACGCGAGCTTGGTCCACCCTTAGAATATATGCTAATCCTCCATATGCCAATCCACTGTATGCCCCTCCGCTCTACATCACTCCACTCTACCCCACTTTCCTGTACACCACTCCACAGTATACCCCTTCACTCTATGCCACTTCACTCTATGCCACTCCAGTGTAAGCTGCTGAACTCTATGGTACTCCACCCTACGCTACTCTACTCTACGATATTTCACTGTATGTAGCACCACTCCACTATACGCTATTCCACTTTACACCACTACACTCAATGCCACTGTGGTGTAGTTTCCACTCTACAGTCAATACTGCACGTTTGTGGACAGCATAACCATTGGGATAGTGCAAGACTGATTCCATGCACCCCCTCGGTATATGTCATCTAATAGGTTAGCCAGCCCACAGTGCCAACATAAGCTCCCCTAACCCTAGGCAGGTAGCAAATTGTTCTGGAAACCACTGAACATGACTACCCTGATCTCCCAAGAATTGTGGTAACAGATCTACAACCCTTTTACTCAGTCACTCACGCTCTCTTTCTCTCAGTGACATATACAAGTAATATACATTGGGACATTTTCAATATTTATTGAACAAACATGATTCTTGTATAAAATATATGTGCTGCAATGATCAGTAGGGACAAGCAAATGAAAGTTATTAGAAGTATTAGGACAGTGAACAGAATGAAAAGTTCCACCATTGTGCTAAAACAATGTATGTATTCAAGCATATAAAATATCTAGCACACTCCTACTACCCGTCCCCTAACTTAAGTGCCAACGGCATGTGTTTGTGTTCTGCCAAGAATCCCCGTGATGGATGATCCAATCCCTGTTACCTGAAGGGAAAGAATGCAGGTCGTGGTCATGAGCTGGACACCCCTCGTAGAGTTATCTGCAGGCTGCTGGGCCAAAGCATCAGCATGTAGAGACCTTACCAATGACAGCAAAGTGCTCCTATGCCAACACCCAGAAACTGATGTATATTTACAACAAATTGCATCCTTGCCTTGAGCTGAGATCTTGGTCAGGCCGCCATTGTTTATATGTAAGGCTCCCTGTTTTCCGTTTTTACTGATTTTTACAGATAAATACAGACAGAAAACCATTTATTTTCTTGTCTGTATTTATTTTTAAATGTGGATAAAATGGAAATCGGGTGCTTTTTTGAGTGATTCTAAATACACTTTGCCATGACTGCCAGGCCACTAACTGTGTGGATGGATAGGTTAGGGGGTTAAAAAAGAAAGCCATTTTAGTAAAGAGGTTTAAACAGCAGAAGATATGCACAGGCTTATACCAAAATGTGCATATTTTCATATAAATGCATTGATTTATCTTTTGTAGGTATTCATATCACTGAAACCTGGCAGGCATTCAAGCAGGACTGCATATTTATTGGTTAAATAAATGTGGAAATATACCAGTTTCAGCTTTATTTTTTCAAAACACCCATAATAAATATGGATGAATACAGATAAAGTTGACAAAAAATAAATATGGATAAATACAGACAGATATGTAAAAAAAAAAATACCATAAAACCGGGAGCCCTATTTATGTGTCATAGATAGCTCTTTCACCATATGTACGAAACAAATAATCACATTTGCACAATGTATGTTATAACCATGTACATTATGTGCCAAGGTATCATGATAGTGTTCTTGCAAAGTTGGTTTGTAAGCAAGTATAGTTTCCTAGAAACTAATCCGCATTGTCACGATTGCAAATGTGTGGCAAATCTCAATGTGTAAAAGTGAAGGCAACTTTAGGAAGAAACCCGTGTACATGTAAAAAATGGCAATGTTTCCCTTTAGGCATAACTGGGACACATAACACCACCTCCACTGTACTACACTGCACTATATGCTATTCCACTTTATGCCACTATACTCTATGCCACACCACTCTATGGCACTCCACTATACCCTATTCCAATCTATGTACATTCTACACCACTCCACAGTATGGTATTGTTCTGTATGCAACTACGCTGTACCTTGCTCCACTGTAAGCTGCTCCACTCTACAACACTAGACTCTATGCTACTCCACTGCCCGCTATTACACTGTACCTCACTCCACTGTAAGCTGCTCCACTCTGCAACACTGCACTCTATTACACTGTACCACACTCCAGGCTAGGCCACTCCACACTTCGTCACTCCACTGAATGCTATTCTATTGTATGCCACTCTACTCTACACCACTTCATTCTACACCATTCCACTCTTTGCACTCTACTGTGCCTCTCTCCACTCTCTGTCACTCCACTATATGCTATTCCACTGTATGCCACTACACTCTACGTAACTCCACTGTATGCTATTGTACTGTATGGCACCACAGTGTACCTCACTCCACTGTACACCGCTCCACTCTATGGCACTGCACTCTACGTTACTCCACTGTACGTTATTACATTGTACCACACTACACTCTACGCCACTCTACTTTTTGCCACTCCACAGTACTCTATTCTACTGTACACCACTCGACTTTTTGCCACTCCACTCTACTCTACTGTAGGCTATTTCAGTGTATGCTGCTATGCCGTACACTATTTCACTGTGTGCTACTTCACTCTACACCATTTACCTCTACACCACTTCAAGGTACGCTATTCCATTATATACCACTCCACTCTACCCCACTTACTGTACCCGACTCCACTCTATGCCACTATATTCGAAGCCACTCCCCTGTATGCCACTCCACTTTATTCCACTGCAAGCCTCTCTGCTCTACCCCACTAAACTCTACAGCACTCCACTGTATGCTATACCTCTGTATGCCTCTCAACTGTACTCCACTGCAGTGAATGCCACACCACTCTACGATACCTAATTCTAAGCTATTCCACTCTATGCCATTCCACTCTAAGCTACACCCACTGTACGCACTGTATGACACTCCACTCTACGCCACTCCAGTGAACATTACTCCATTCTATGCCTCTCCACTCTACCAAGCTCCACCCCAAGCCACTCCATTATGCTCTGCTCAATAATACTATAGTCTACTCAACAACAGTCTATGCCTCTCAATCATAATGCACTAAAGTCCACTGTATAGTACGACACACTACAACAATGTACTACTTTCAATGCCACTGTACAGCACGCTTTCTTACGCTATAGCACTTTACTACCCTATACGCCACTCATAAACACTTTACACAGCTCCCTCTGTGCCGCTCCACCCTAGTTAATATACTCTATTTTATGAGACCCTACTCCACTGCTGCACTCTATGCCACTCCACTGTACACTACTCTATGCTACTCAACTCTACAATTGACGATCCCACTCATTATACCACATTGTATGGCACTCTACTCCACTCCTCGCCGCTCCACTGTACAACACTTTAATCCAAACTGTGACACTCTACTTTACTGCACTCTATGACATTGTCCAACACTCTACAACACACCATTCCACTTCACTGTATCACACATCACTCCAATTTACAACACTTTACTCCACTGTATACTATGCCAATGCACTCTGCTGGAATCCAGACCACTATACTCTAGAACACGCTGCTGCACTCTATGCTACACCACTTCACTACCTTCACTACACTCTACTCCACTGCACAACACTTTACCCCACTCTACAGCACTGTTCAATACTCCACTCTACACTGCCCCACTGTATCACCTTCTCCTGCACTCTATGCAATTCCGCTCTACAAGACTCTACTTCAGTCTGAACCACTATACAACACTGTACAACACTCTATGCCTCTACACTACACTGTACAACCCTCTACTCCACTCTACAACCCTACATCCAGTGTACAACACTCTACTCCATTCTACCACACTTTCCAACACTTTACGATACACCACTTTATTGTACTATACAAAATGTCACTCCAATTGATAAAAACGTTCTCAATGCTGCACTACACCTGTCCACTTTAGTGCACTCCACACCACTGTACTATTCAACATGCCACTACACTATATAGCAATCTACTCCATTGTATGCTACACCACGCCACTCCACTCCACCCTACTCAACTCCACTCTACTCTACTCTATCCTACTATAAGATACTCCAATCTACTCCACTCCACTCAACACCACTCCAGTCTACCACACTCCACTGTACCTCACGCCACTGTACAACACTCCACTCTACGCAACTCCACTGTACACCATTCAACTGTACGCTATTTCACTGCACCCCACTCCACTGTATCACATTTCACTCTACTGCACTCCGCTCTACTCTACTCTATAAGACTATACTGTGTGACAGTACACTGTATGACACTCTACTCCACGCTTCCGTACCACATTCCACTCAATGACACTTCACTCCACAACAGTAAACCCTACTATTTATTTGAAGCAAATTTTTATAAAAAATAAAACAACTTTGATTTTCAATGAAAGAACCAAAGGATAAACCTTTATTATAGTTAGGAAAACTTTACTTATTATTTCAATACAAACCAAACTTAAAATACACAAACTTAAATTCTTAAGTTATAGTTATACCTTAAATTTATAGTTTACGCACCACCTTTAAATTAATTTAACTTTATTTGTTCTTTATCTACAACCCAAACTTAAATTACACAAAATTGTAAATTTCTAAACTTTTACTTATACCTTTAATTTATAATGTACGCAGCACCCTCAAATTATTATATATCTCACACCGCCATACACAGTGGGCCCGATTCACAAAGGTAAACTGAGATGAAAGTCTAACTGTACGACTTTCGGTATTCACAAAGGGCATTTACTATTCGTAAATGCCCTTTGTGAATACCGAAAGTCGTAAAGTTAGACTTTTCATATTCACAAAGAGCCTTTACAAGTAGTAAATGCCCTTTGTGAATACAAAGAGTCGTAAAGTCAGACTTTCGTTGAAGTTTACCTTTGTGAATCGAGCCCAGCGTATTCAACTCGTTAGTCAAACTACATTAACTATAACTCACCACTCTACTATGCACTATGTTCTCACAAAAGATTTCATTTGTGATGTTAGAACTGTTCTTGTAAATAGTACTATCACTTTAGATATAGATATTTTAGAATGTATAAGTGAGATAATATACAATGGTATAAGTAGTGAGTAGAGAAGGGGCAAGTTATAGTTAATGTAGTGTGGCTAACATATATATTACCCAGGTTACCAGTGGGTAGGTACAGTTAGGATCCAGAGGAAATGCCTTTATTGTGTTGCTAATAACTTTGGGGTCATGTTTACCCCATTCATTATTCCATAGGAACTTTATACACAGCTACAGCCCAAACGGCTACACGGATTCACACTAAATTTGGCAGAATGCTAAATCAAGGTCCAAAAAGAGTGCTTTAATTGATTTGGTGTAAATCAGTAGTTTTTGAAAAACTTTGTATATTTCATGCCACAGAGGATCCACTGGGCTGACAGATCTAAAGCTGAGATCTGATTGGCTGTCACCACATAAACAACAATGTGGCAGCAGCCAACTTAGGGCTCGGAACTTGTCATATGGTTCCTACAAATTAAGAAGGACTGTGTATATGGACAACCCAACCATTAAACGTTTGGTACTGAGTCCACACATATCATCATAGTATGTTGGCACAATTCCTTGCTAGCTCACAGTAACCCTTCTGAACTATTCCCTTACCAGCGTCCAGATGGTATCTGCAACCACAGAACATGATTACTCTAATTCCCCAAGGAAAAAATTCCCCAAGAAAAAAGTAGAAACAGATCTACCCTTTTGTTGTTACTCAGGCATGCCCAAGGGAGACCGAAGAAAGATGCAAATTGGCTTTTCAAACATTTATTGAAACAACTGTATTCTTATGGAAAGGGCATGAGCTGCAATTATTAGGAGAATGAAACAAAGCATTCTAACCAGCATTACAAGAATGGTGAAAAAGATAATCATTTCAATCATTATAACATTACTATGTGATTATGATTATATTATACTCCTAATATTACCTACACTAGAGAGAGCATAGTGGGAGTACCCTTTGCCAGATCTCTTGGGGCAACTCAACCTTCATACCTGTGTATGAGTTATCAGAAAGACGATCTGGTGTAGAGCAGGCTATTGTCCTTTGTAGGATGAAGGTTAGAGTCAGCAAGGTTGCATTTCAGTCCAGGATAATCCCAGCAGAAATGCTCCTCTGCAGAATTTGGCCCAGAGGCGGTTTATATAGTAAAAGCACTGTTCCAATCGCACTGTGTCTAAGGTGCAGCGCTGATGTGATTGTTTGTCTTGAGACTCAGAACTGTCTCCAACTAGACAACCAAATGCAAGGGCATCACGTTCAATGTTCCTTGCCATGAACAGAGTGTACGGGCAACCTGATAACATGCCTACTAAGAAATATTCTGCATGCAAAATAATTTTTAAGTATGTTATTGTGTAGGTGCAAGGCATTTAAAAAGTCAACATTAAAAAAGATGTCAAGTTTAAACGTGTAACTAAAATGAAGAGTTGTGCGCGGGCCTTGTTGAACCCTACAACACCCACTCCTTGGTCAGAGGGAGATTTCACTTCAACCTAGAATCTTAAAAGCTAGTTTAAAACATCAAGCTTAAAATATAAACCTGATGATTGAAAAGTGAATATAAAATGCACTTCAATAACAAAAGCAAATAAAAGCCATAATGCATTACAAAATGCCAATTAAAAGCACACACTTATTAAAAACAAATAAGAGGTCAATTTGAAATAAAAACAAGGTGCCGAATTAAAATCTAGGAGGCTCCCAAAATGTTTCCCATGTTCAGAGAGCCAGTAGGATCCAGGAAAGAATTTGTATCTGCAGACACTGTTTCCACAGTGGCCTGGACTGCAAGTTCCAAAGAACAAACATGAACATACCCTGTTCAATCAGCAGATGATGATGGTGTGCCATCCATCAGATTAACAGCAGTGGAGGAGCCAGAATCCAGGAGCCGAAGGATCAAGGAATGACTCATAGTAAGCATACTGTAGCATCCTCAGTCTCATATGACAGTACTGAGGATGAGTCCTTAATGGACGCACCTCCAGAACCATATCCATAGATTGAACCAGTTGCATTACAAGACATAGATCTAGTGCACACTCAAAAGTGCACAATAGACAGCAGAACATGAGCTGTATACAGTGTAACCATATACATCTAAAGGACAAGAACCAGTTGTCATTCAGTTCCTGAAGCAAAGACACTCCAAAGTACTGTATCATGCGTTCACGACACAGCAGGATGTGTGGAAGTTCCATCACCATTTGGCCTTGAGGTAGAACAACTATTGAGGAGCAACAGAAATTGGACCAAAATTCCAACAATCAGGAATAAAATAGTGGTATGCCTCCAAATACACTGAAAACTAAAGAGTGTGTAGAAGATGGAATCACTCAGAATACAGTCTGGAACTCGCTGACAAAGCCAGACCCAATCACTTTAAAAAAGTGCAACACTCCTACAGTATTTGAAGCATTAAATATGCAGTGCACAAGTTTACCAAGATGTAGCAGCAGATTTGCTTGTAGTAGCACTTTTTTTTCAGAAGAAGACCTTGCAACTTGGAAATCAAACGTCTCTCTAGCAGATGTTAGAGGAATGTCCTTCTGAACAATAAGGCTTTTGGTCGACTTAACTTATCAAAGTTAATTTCAAAAGTAGCAACTTAAGGCCATATGGCAACTTCCCTGATGTGTGTGAAGGTGGGAACAACACATTAGTACAACCGGTCACAACTCTGGGAACTGTCACCACATGTGGTACTCCCTGTTTCACCCTCCAACAACCTTGGTCATTCAGGATCAAATAACTTCCATTTGAAAAGTAATCTGAATACTGGCCTAATTAAGACAGCAGGGATGCCCTTCAGATAACATTCCGAATTGGCCATGGATGTATTGCAAGTGCAATGAAGTGTTACCTCTTTACAGACTAATGAATGGCCAAACAAAGTTTCACATTAGTTTCCGCCGAGAAGACTTCAGTTTCTCTACTTAGACACCTATAATCGAAGGGTAAAACCCAGATTTTGCAAACAAATCTCTCCTCTAACGCCTCACATCTGCCTACTGGAAAGTATTTCAAACAAGATGTAAAATGAAACATTGAAATTGATAATGAAATGAATCCATTTATCAGCCAAGCGGCTGATGGTGTTTTAGCTACTGTGAAGGGCAATTTTTCTAAATGCTCTATACTTGACAATTTTGTAAGTTGCATCTTTTTCACCATTGTTCTTTGTGTACATGTTAAATTGTGAGGCAAAAACAAATTTGTTGCATTCAGATATTTTAATGGCACATGATTTGATTTTAAAGTCTGCACTGTCCAACTCAATTGCATAATCGATCTCAGCTGACTTTGTCCATGCTGGAGGAGAGACATGTAATTCTGTATTATATCAAATTCAAATGATACAACATGATTCAAAAAACAAATGTGAGTTGACAATGTGGTCATGCCATTATCCACATGAGTTAAAGCCTTTTCCAAATTAGCCCTATCAATTTCTCTCAAAATTGCAGCAGCTTTCTGTTGAGAAACTTCCCAAATGCCATTTTATATGGCGTACAGAAAACCTTTAGAACGTGGTGATCTAGGACCCAGCAGGTAAATCTTGTAAATCCATGGCACCAGAAAGGAGAGACAGATGTTCCTTAACTACAGATAAAATAGAATGTTGTAACTAATGCTAGCATACCATTTCTACATTATAGGTAGTAACAACACCTGAGTGTTGTGTCTGCACATATCGGGGTCTGGTCTTCTTGATTTAAAACCCGTTGTGGTGTTTAAGAAATGTGCATGATGGGTGAGTTCACAGGGAGGAGAAAGATGGCGGATTGACTCCGCCGTGAGGAGCAGGGTTCTAGGAGCGCTCCTGAATGCTTCTGTATGCTGAACGTTGAACGCTACTTTTCCTGCTGAATGATAACTGCATGATAACTGCAACAGAGAGAACATACCACTCTCTACTTATTCTAGAAATGCACAGCTAAAAACTTTAAAGCATTTCGATATTACCTACCTCTGATGTTCCGACGAGACGCCCAATATCTATTTCTTTTCGGGAACACCCGGAGCTGTATCCACCGTCGGACCGGCCAGCGGTGTTCTGTGCTCTATTGGCCCGGTCTACCTGCCTGCTTGCCTTCTGTCCTGCAGCCCATGGCTCCTTCTAAAGTCAATGTGCCGCGAGGTGGACGCTCAAGCCGAAATTCCGCTATGGCTTCTGTTGCCAACTCTACAACGGATTCGACCAGCGGCGCGAGCGAGAAGAATGCGCCTCGAATTGGCAGACCGGTAATGAAGTTACTTCACTCGGGGAAGGCTACGGATTTCCTCACTGCCGCTCCTGAAGCCGCCATGGCAGAGATTGTTATGGAGGCGGTACAGCGCGGGCTTGAGGGCTCATCTGAGGTAACCTGAGATTTGGCTTTGGATACAGAGCCTGTGTCCCCTTCAGGAAATATGGCTGTGCTACATCCCGAGGGGGCGCTTTCCACCGGGGCTCTGATGTCCTCATTTGTGCCAGCAGATACGCGATTGCCCCGTTTATTTCTGCCAGAAGTGAGTGATGACGCTGTCGCCTCCACTGGCTCCACAGGTTTATGTGTAACAGACAAAACACACGTAACTGACATTACACTTTGTAGTATCCTGCTCATGTTAATGTTCTGCCATTTTCACCACCTGCTCAGCCAGTGTGAATGTGCTGTGTGCTGCATGGAATGTTGGAGTGATGATGTGTATTGGAATTTGGGTGCCTGTGAAGTGAAGTCTGAAAGTTGAGAATGGGCTGAGCAGCAGGCAGGCTGCTCCTGGTGGGGCTGCTTCACAAGAACTTATCTACATGTAACTTACTTCAATAAATCAACTTAATCGACATCCTACCTGCGTGGACCACATTACTACATTATTTTGGCGATGAGGATGGTGACTACCTACTTGCTACAAACGGATTTCAGGGACCTGGCGAAGAAAAGAAGACCTGAAGATGGAACAAACTTCAGTGCCTACAGATGCTGTCAATACAAAGTACAGGAGGAGGTATCAACAGGAAAGTAAAACTCAAAAGAAGATACAAGGGAGTTCTTCACAGAACAACAAAGATGTCTACAAGAAAGAAAGAGGTTCCTCACATATAAGCAAAGAAGACAACAAGATACATGTAAAGATGAAGCACTACGCCTCTCAGCCCCACCAGTGTCATCACCATCTGACAGCCCTAGCCCAGGTGTGCTGTGCTCATCTGATTTACTTACTTGGGACTTTGAAATTTACAAGCAGTGATTCTGTAATGCAAGGAAATCCCATTGAGGCTACTACCAGAAGAAAATGGGATGATGGTTTTCACATTTCGTGTAACAGTGAGCGCAAATAAGTTTTATGGAGGCTACATGCTGGAGGAAAATTTGGGGTGATTGGTATCACGTCATCCTCTACACACGTGTCTGCTCATCAATCAATCAGGGTGTGTGCTATTGTTGGGAAATCTCACCACGCTGTGCCATCAGCTTAGTGTTCAAAGAATCGCTGACGGTGTGGTCTATGCAAATTACCCCCGTGTGGCATGTTCATTTATGCCGTCTACTTTATGTGAGTTAAACTGCTCTTGTTGGTTATTCAGCCTTGGTACCGGCGGATGATGCAGGTCATCTGAGGAGAGACTTTTCTGTCCATTATTAATCTCTTCCTCTGAGACTTGCCAGGAGTTTGGCTGTTTAACCGCTGCCTCACGGTTTAAAAAAAAAAAGGAGCCAGAAGACAGTTACAGCACGCGCAGTCCTACCTTCGATGTGTTGTGACGTGGAGTCTTCTTACTGACGTCTTCGTTGCTATGCAGCTTCTCCAGCGGCTTCTAGACGCCTTTCAACATAGACGCACCGGGAGCCACCCGGCACCGCGACTTGTATGTGCCGCCATGTTTTTCTGCTATAAAGCCACGGACCTCTAACAATCTGTGCGACGTTAGTGTTTTCACGTCTTTGCTGCATACTGTATGGTGGTAAACAGAGAAGAACACAAAGAGGACGGTTGTTGCCGCTGTGATGTGTCGCATGAACTGTCTCCTTCTACAAAAAAAGTTGGTTTGTACCTTTTTTACTTCTCTTCGGCAGCTGCTTGGAAGAAATGGGTTTCAACCCTGACTCTCGTTTCTGTCAGTTTTCGGTGTCACACACACCAATATCGACAAGGGTCAGGCTTACCTGCTTACGTACTTAGTTGTGTCACACAGGATTGCAGTGACACGCACACCCTAAACTTTGACTGTCAGCTTTTGTTACAGTTCTTCAATTTTTAAGCCTATTACATAGTGGGCTGTGATTAACAGTATACTTTGTATGTTTGCTATTTGTGCCATATCATGAAGGTATTTGGTGATATCCTCATCATACCTCATATGCTTGTGACATTTAGCACTAAGAGCTTCTGTGTTTACTGTCATCCTCTGCCTTACTGCTCACACATCCTGCAATGGGATTGTTCTAAGGGAATCGGTTCCACATTACTTCTCATTTCTGGTTTTTGGGTACACACCTTCTTCATCAGGAACTGGCTGCATGGTCATTTCGCTTGTTTTTCATTACACTTTATTCTCCCTTACATTAGGGACGGGAATGGGTACCAGCCCCATTCTTTCACTGTACTTTTGCCTTATTTTGGTGTTTCACCTATTCACTCGGGTTCTGGTTGTTAACCCTCACACAGTGTATCTTTGTATGGGTCACAGTCCCATTTACACTAATTTTCTCACCCTCTTGTCTTAGGGTCGGATATGGGTGTTTGTCCCATTTATTGTAGCTCCTTACCCTTTTGTCTGGGGGTAGGTTATGGGTGTCAGTCCCATTTATTTTAGCTTCCCACCCTTATGTCAAGGGTAGGTCATAGGTTTCAGTCCCATCCACATTAGCTTTCACCCTCATATTAGGGGGTAGGCATTGGGTGTCAGTCCCATTCACGCTAGCCTTCCTCCCCTACGGCTGGGGGTAGGACATGGGTGTTAGTCCCATTTATAGTAGCTACCACCCTTATCTCTGGCGGTAGGTCATGGGTTTAGTCCCATTTACATTAGCTACCACCCTTATGTCAGGAGTACGTCATGGGTTTTAGTCCCATCTTCATGCACTTGTGGTACATTATTACCCTTACACAGGGTGTGTCTTATTGGGTGTCAGTCCCATCTCGGCTTGTGGTTACCCTCACTCTAGGGTTGTCCCTAATGGGTGTTATTCCCATCTTCTACATTATCAATCACTGGTTGGGGGTACAGTTCATTTTGAGTCTACACTAAGACTTTGCTGTTTTGTTCTTGCAATGTTTCGCTTATATTATGTTACATTGTCTATTTGAAAACGCAACGTTATGCTTATATTTTATTACATTCTTAATTTAAAATGGTTGAGGATGAGTAATAGTTCCTGTATTTTCTTCTCATCTTCTCTGTTTTATTGCTTGTTCAGTTCTCCTTGTGATGTCCTATCTTCTTTTCATCCTTGGATTTTGGACCACACTTGGTTGTCGTTCTTCCTTGTCTATAGTCGTACCCCCACTGTAGGGTCTTTCTTTTTCTTCTATGTTTAGGAGGAGATCCTTCCACCTTTACTTAGTGTGTCTGGGTGTACAGCTTGTGTTCAGTTTGTGTTGTGCTATGTCTTTCTTTCTTGCATGCCTGTCTGGCCAGTGGGTGTGTTTGGGAGTAGTCATTGGTGCGTCTATGTCTACCTGCTACCTTGTTGTTTCTTACGCCTTATTACTGTTTTCTTCTCTTCTGTTATTCCTTGGAGAGGATGGGTCATTTCTATTTGTGTATATTTACCCCTTGCTTCCTCTTCGTTTTCTTCCACCTATCTATTCGCTCTTTCCTATAAGTTCATTCTCTATTACATTTATTCTGTTGCATTAGTGTTCCTCTCTTTTATCCCTTTCCCGGGTTCTCATTGTTATATCTTATTTAAAGTATACGACTTATGCTTCTGTTGTATAAGAAAGGGGGATATGTAGTAACCTGCTCATGTTAATGTTCTGCCATTTTCACCACCTGCTCAGCCAGTGTGAATGTGCTGTGTGCTGCATGGAATGTTGGAGTGATGATGTGTATTAGAATGTTGGGTGCCTGTGAAGTGAAGTCTGACAGTTGAGAATGGGCTGAGCAGCTGGCAGGCTGCTCCTGATGGGGCTGCTTCACAAGAACTTATCTACATGTAACTTACTTCAATAAATCAACTTAATCGACATCCTACCTGCGTGGACCACATTACTACACACTTACATCAATGCTAATACAGTCAGTTGATCAGTTACCAGCTTTGGGTGATCCCGTCTTAACCGGCCCAACTGAGAATAGGAGAATTAAGTTGCAGCCTGTGAGTGGCTCATTATCTGGGCTTACAAATTCTCAAACTGAATTAACTGGGCAGGGGGATACATCCTCTTTAGAATCTCTGCAACCTTCAGCCCTGGCCATGGCAGATTCACCTATTTTGAACAGTGATAAACAGCACAATGAGCAGTATGAGCAACAGGCTATTAAAGCTGATATGTTATCTTCGTCTTTACCTATGATGAACACTGATGATTCACCTGGTTATTCACCTGAGGAGACTGTCAACCTTTCATCCACAAAAAAGAAAAAACGTAATTTTAAAATTACTAAACAGGTTAGATCTTTCAGAAAAGCTACTGAACCTTTTAGCAGTATACATCAACAACAAGGTAATGCGCCGGCAACAGCACACTCAAAAGCAAAAAACCAGGATAGTCCTTTACGCAAATAGGTGACTTTGAAGGGTGAAGTTAAAGCCATTGTCTCGCGACTATCTGGCTCTGGGCAGGCCCCTGTGTTTATCAGCGGTCAAAACACCTCTTTTTCTCAAACTACAATGAAGCATCCATTAAAAAATGTTAGGCCTACTGGGGGCTCTCTCACTGTTGATCCGGCTAATCCAATACAACCTGTAAAGGAGGTCTCTGTGACTGTGAGTAGTGCTCTGGCAGTAAATACAGCTACAAATGCATCAGGGGCGGCGCTAACATCAGAACCCTTGTTAAGCTCAATTCTGCAGGCATTATCAGCACAAAGAACTGAAGCGCAGGAGCATTATATACAGCTTAGTGCGGACAATGCTATGATTCAGCAGTCTCTAACTGCAGTAACTGGCAAGGGGGCTGTACTTACAAACGAGGTGATGGTATTACAGCAAAGATTGTCTGATAATGAGGATGCGATGTCACATTCTACTAACCTTGTCCGCGACCACGACAGTCAACTTATGGCTTTACAAGGGAAATTCAAAGATTTGAAGAACCGGCAATGCCGGAATAACTTGAGAGTATTTGGGATCCCGGAAGGTAAAGAAGGTTTGGATCCACGAGCCTTCATTGTTCAGCTATTTCAGAAGGCCTTTGCTGATCTTCCCGATTGGGACTGGGACTCTCAAATTCAACGAGCCCACAGGTTGCCAATTTTTCTTAAACAAGCAGACCAGTCTAATTTGCGTCGTCCACGACCGATCCTTATCTATTTAGGTAACTTCCTACTGCGTCAGGCTATCGCTATCAAAGTCCGACCCACTACACCGGTGGTAGTAGAATCAGTTTCTATCATTGTAAGATCTGATCTATGCAAAACTACGATGGATAAAAGATGGAGGATGTGACAGCTTATTGATTCTTGGAAGGCGCTTGGTGCCCTGGTCTACTTACAAGAGCCGGCTCGACTGAAGGTTATAAAGGATGGCCGCTCACAGATCTATTATTCAGATCAAGAGGCAAAGCTGGCGCTTTCTAGACTGCAGCAGAATTCTAAAGAATAACATGAACAGACAATATCTAGCGGTCTCTTCTTTTTGACATTTGAGTGGATGTTTCTTTCTTTATTTTCATGTTTTTTAGTTATTTTACTTTACTATTGCATTACTAATTAAAGTAGGGAGGCTCTTGGGGGCCCTGCTCCTCTATGCTGTCTCAGATCGACAGCAGGTTAGTGGGGGTGATTCCTTTTCAGGAACACTGGGTGGGAGGGTGGGGGACTGCTCCTGACCTTGGGGCTGGGGCTCACTTTCAGTTGGCTCATTGGTGGAATACTGGAGAATACCGATATTGGGGGTTTAAAAAAATGACAGGGGTAGAAATTGAATTAAAATTAAATAATGAGATAAGCTACAACATTCAATGTTTCTATGCA
This sequence comes from Calotriton arnoldi, assembly GCA_963921515.1. Classification (NCBI taxonomy): domain Eukaryota; kingdom Metazoa; phylum Chordata; class Amphibia; order Caudata; family Salamandridae; genus Calotriton; species Calotriton arnoldi. The sequence goes on from CAWUFW010016085.1 coordinate 81,437, forward strand.
ATGGGCTTATTTTTTCTGATGCTTGTGTTTGAAATTCTTGTTTTTCTAAATTCTTTGAGGGATAACGTCTGGGGAAGGCAAAAGCTATGCATGAGTTTGAATTGCTACATGTTTTATAATGGGGACAATTAGATGTATTAGCTGGAATGTAGCTGGGTTAAATTCATCAAGTAAACGCCAACTGGTTAGAGAAGAGCTTAAGATCTATAAACCTCACTTGGTAATTCTTGAAGAGACACATTTGGCTTACAAGGATAGAGGATAGGGGGCAGCAATTAGAGGGGTAGCAATCCTTAAGGATAAGCGGTTAGTTTGCAATAAACTTAAAACTGCTTCTGATTCAGGTGGTAGGTGGGCCATTACACAGCTTGAAATCTATAACAAAAAATTGGTTCTCTGTGCGATGTATGGTCCAAACTCGGATGATTCTACCCTTTTTAATAAACTAGTGCTGGAACTGCTTGATTGGCAAGGAGAAATAATCATTATGGGGGACTTTAATTGTACTTTAAATTATGATATCGACTCAACTAATCGGTCCGCCTCCCCGAGAATGCGAAGGGTTCGAGAGTCAATTTATGAATTGGCTCGGCTCCATAGGTTGTCAGACTTATGGCGGACACTACATCCCACTTTACCGGGATTTACGTACTATTCTGCGCCTCATCAACATTACTCAAGAATAGATTTGGTTTTCGTTAGCAAAAGTATCTTGGCAACAGCACAAATAGAGGTCTGCCCACGGATAACATCTGATCATAATCCGGTCTTAACCAGCTTTCAGCTGGTAGTTGAGGACAAGAGTAATTGGCCTTTTTCATTTCCTAGGTACTTGCTGACTGACCCAGAATTTATAACATATACTCAAGGGGCTCTTACCGAGTTCTTATGATCTAATATAGACACCGCCTCTCCTTTTATTGTATGGGACACAATGAAAGCTTATATACGGGGCTCTACTCAGCAGTACATTTATCATCTAAATAAAACCTATCAAAATAATCTGAATGCAACTTGCAATACATTAAAACAATGAGAATTAGCGCATGCGGAGGAACTTATGTCTAACGGTCTAAATAGCAATCTATATATTCCTCTTTAATAAATACGCGGTTGCGTCTGACCCAGAAGTTCAAAGAGAAGAGCGCAGATGCCTTTAACAAAAATCGTTCTTGCCAATATGATCAGGTTGGGAGGATTTTAGCATTCCAGATTGCGGATAAAAAATCTAAAACGTGGATAGACTCGATTAAGGGTAGAGATGGCCAATTACATACCTCTACTGATTCAATTCTAGAGCAATTCATCCAATTATATACGGAGCTTTACACTCTGCCCGGCAACATGGATGAAATTGCACTGGAAGAATACTCACAATTAGGTAATCCCCACTCTTTGAGATTGGAGACAGCTTATTGTCTTCAACAAGATATTACTGATGAAGAAATTACATCTGCTATAGCTGCGCTGCCTTCCGGCAAGGCTGCTGGAGATGATACTTTGCCAATAGAATTTTATAAAACCTTTAAAAGTTCTATTCTCCCGTTACTTCATGACGTCATACACCAGATTGTGGAATGTACGGAAGCTCCTAAGTCCTGGGACATGACCAACATTGTTTTTTTCTTAAAAGGGAAAGCTGCGGATGATAGCGGGTCTTATCGCCCAATATCCCTCATCAATTCTGATGCTAAATAAAACGCAATATATTGGTCAATGTTTTGGACTTAATCTATTTCTTACTGCTAAAGAGATCATCTTGGGGTTTAAGGCATGTGATAATCTTGCCATTAGGAGCTTTTTATCAATTGCACTAGTAGCTGCCCGTCTCTGTATCGCGAGAGTATGGATCTCGCCTAACCCTCCTACTTTTTTTTAATGGTTGGCTCTTATGAAAGACATTTATGAGAGGGAACGGGCACTGGCCAAAACTAGAGCTATACGTTTGTTGCAAAGATTTGGTCGCATATGGGAATTTTTTGAGTGAACCGGGGGCTTCCCTAGATATATATATTTTTTCTTCTGTCTCTCTGCTTTTTTTTACTTATTTGCGTGGTATGATTATTTGCTGAACGTATGCAATTAATTATCATTCTTTGTTTTTTTTTGTACCCTCTGTTAAAATTTAAATTAAAAAAAAAATGTGCATGATAACCATTAGTGTCAACTAGCCACACTAACCACCCCTCTGAACCTGAAATTGAAGAATTATATGTACCATTCTATGTCATATTATTGAGCTGTTCTTCTGTAAAATTTGCAAATTGTTGCCAATTTTCAAATCTGACAAAAGAAGGAATGTTAGGTTTGTTCATTTCTTTAATTTTAGCTTAACCCAGTCAGGTAGTTTGCTGCAATGTCTTGTTCAGGAAAATAATTTGTCTAGGAGTTAAATAAGCTCTAAACAAAGCCTGATTGCACTGTACTTGCCAATTTCATGTTCCCCAAATTGATTTTACCTCAATGTTGTCTTTCATAGCCTTGAATGGCCAGCTGGTAAATACATGAGTCTGAATAGATTAATGTTGTTTAGGTCAGCATATTTTTCTTTGCTTGGGAGGGGGTCAGTTTATAATAATAAGAAACTGGGTCTAAAAGGGTTGTTACCAGAAAAATATGCAAACTTTTGCAAGTATGTTTTTGAACTACCCACTGGTGGTGTCAGGCAATGTTCCCATTGATGTGTAATTGAAAACTGCAAGTGGAGTACTAGCTCTGTGTAAATAATGGTGTGCATATTAATGACAACAAAACAGTTCACCACGATTAGCATCCCAGTCATTAGAAATACTACCAGAAGTGATGCTGTCATTGATTGACACTTTAAATACATAAGGAATTTGTAATGTTTCTGTAGGACCAAAAAAATGAAATGAGACCTTATCTCAAATTTTTTTATTAGGGACAGGAAATGCAGAAATGATCACAAAGGACAGGTTTCTTTGCACTATATGTGAAGAAGAATGAGGCTTCAGTACCTTAGCTACCAGTTCAACAGCAGGGAATTCTTGAAGCTAATGTCCATTTAGGAGCAAAAAAAACCTGTAAAAAATCCAATCCAATGAATAGGAAAAGCACTCAGATGAAAATCTATAAGAAGGATGATGGTGGAGTCAAGTAAGTCAGTTTCAGCCAGAAACTAATGCACATATCCCATGCAGTGAAGTGTGTGATGAATCTGAAGAAAAGTCATCAATGTCGGCAAAATCCCCAAAGACTCTCTGTGCAAAAACAGGAACCTCGCAATGCATATTAGAACTGGTAGACACCTCCAAAGGTGGCTGGTAATAAACAACTTTGTTGTTTGGAGTCGCAGTCAAAGACTGAGTTCACATATGATGTGCTTTCTGTGTTAACAGTAGTAACAGGAAGTAATACAACGTCAGCATCTGATGTCCCCAGGTGGGGAGAAGCAATTTCTGTATTATTTAATGCTTGTAGGGGGATTTCCTTTATGTTAGTGATATGAGACAGGTAACTACCCAGGAGCCCTTGTGGCCTACTGTGTAGGACTGGCCACATAGTATGGTTTGATGAGATCAATTGACACAAACCATTTGTTTTGTACAACCAGCAAGCAGTGGCAAAATCACAGTTCTAGTACCTGCAATGCCAGGGACTGGCACTGGTGCATAGTATGATGGGCCAAACTCCTTTTTGTGTGTAACATTCTCGCTAACTAGATCCCCAATTTTAGGAATCCAGCCAGATGTTGCTCCTTCAATTATTCAGTGGCAGAACATTTAGTAGTTCCATTTGAGCACTGGTCTCAGAAGTCTTGTAGTTCCTGTAAGACAGCGAAGCATTCATTGATGTCAAAAGGCATATCTGTCACCACTGTGCCAGGATTACCAAGGTCTGGAGCATACATCTGGATGCCAAACAGTACCTCGTAGGGGGTCCAGCACCTCAAATATCTTCTAGGCAGATTATTTAAAGCTCTCTGTACTCCATACAAGTAATTGACCCAACTGTGAGAAGAACCTAGTACTCTAGCTGTTAAGAACTGCTTTAAGTCATAGTTTTTCCTTTTCATTTTGAAATGTCCCTAGAGATTACAGGGGAGCAATAATGAACAGCAACACCCTACCCCGGGAATACCATGGGAATACCCATGGTATCCCGGTAAACCTTTTAAGGCAAATACTGGTCCCTGGTACGAGTGGAATACAGCTGCTACATATGTCCCGATAAAGACTTGCAAATCTTTTATAACAGTTTGAGCATCAGCCGATCGCTGGCAACACCCATAGAAATCTAGAACATGAATCCACTGCCAATAGATACACTTATTTGAACATCCAAATTAAGAGGTCCGAAGTGGTTCAGATAGATACATGTCAATGGTTTGTTTGAAACTAAGAGAGGTGTCTGCAGTGGGTGAGCTGCAGTGAAACGTTTAATTTGCTAACAAATGTCACAAATGAAGACATATTGTTTTGTCTGTTTGTACAGACCCCACCACCAATACGGTTTCTGTAGTGAGGAAATGATAACTGCCACACCTGCCTGGGCAGACACTAAGCCCCCATGAGCAGCTATGATTAATTCTAGCCTTTGGTCTTGATTTGGTGTCACTCGATTCCACACTCCGGGAACGCAAGCATATGGTGTGTTTTGGGCACCAGTAGATAGGAGTAATTTTCTGGAAATTTTTTAGGAAATGGTGTGCCACTGCATGAAGAGTTTGACAGCAACCATGATGTCACTATCCACTCTCGTGTGTGAACGGGAAATCACAGCTACTACAGCAGTCTTAACAGCTGCTTTTGTCGCTTCAACAGTCAGTGAATTCCACTTCAATGTGCATTTCAACACGTTGGTGACTCAATGTATGAATACCATGAGCCCGCGGCAAACATTCTTTAAGATGTGCCACCTTTCCCTAAAGCAACTTATACTTGATAGCATTCACTTTTGAATCTCTGAATCCATCCAAACGCCAATAATGTAAATGCTCAATAAAAGACTGGACATAGTAATATGAATCACACACTATGAGTGTGGGGAATTCAGGATCTGTATTCTTTAGTGCCAGAATGAAAGCTTTGTGTTCAGCTACCTGGGTAGTACAATCTCCTAAAGATTGCTTATATGTTTTTTGAGGTTGGAATTCTCTATTTCCCATGACACTGAGTACTGCTGCACATGCAGCTGAATATTGCTGGCCTGGTCCATCAGTATATACGAAATAGCCATACCTGACAAGAGGTAAAATATCCCTGGGCGCAGGGTATTCTTGTTCACATTGGAGGAATTATTATGTTTGTAAAGTGGGGCCAAAGACATAGTCAACATCAGTAGCTTTTAAGGAGGAGGCCCACTGTATTAATCTTGGATCTAAGGCTTTCGCGTTAGGAGTTCTGGGGATTGTGACAGCCTCTAAGGCTGGAATTGGAGTAACCACAATTATGTGTTTCCCCTGAAACAATGGTCTTTCCTTTATAGCAACTGTCTGAACTGCTGTCAGTTTCTTTTCTATAGGTGAATAATGCAATCCAGCATTTGAATAGAAATGTGATTTATATGCAATATGTACAGTATCACCTTCATAAAAGTGCCATATTTATTGCACGTGGATCCTGCAATTATGAAGATCACCAAGTTTGTTGTATTGACAAGTGTGTGAGTGTCTGGATGCAAGCATGTCTGTTTGCAGTGTTCTCATAATCTGTGTATGTTCTGGTGTCCAGTGTGTGGTTGAAAAGTCTGGACAAATTAATTCATAAAATGGTTTTACCAATTGTGCATACTTTGTAAGTATGTTTTACCAAAGTAGTTGAGAAAGCCTAAAAGTGACTGTAGCTTTTTTATGGTGTTTTGTGGTTGCAGGAGTACACATTTCTCGAAGAAATGTGGTGCTAGGTATGCAAATGTATTCTTCTTATAGGTCTGTTTATATTACTTAAGTGAGGCTTAATATATTTCTTTTTTTATCCATTTGTCACTGATATATTCCATTGAGAATGTTAGAATGTTGTGATTTGAAGGGAGCTGTAAAGACGGCTGCTGGAGGATGTCTCTCCTATGCTGTGGTTGGAGTTTCTCTTTTTGCGAAGAATAAATACTCTTAATTTTACTGCATGTTCTTCTTCTTCTCTGCACTCCGGACTTCACATTGGCAACGATTTGGTGACCCTATTGGAGTAGAAACTTCAACACTTCATCTACTTCAACATTAACACAATTCAGTTAAGCCTTTTGAAGTACTTTGAATTTTTCTCTCAAACATGCCTCTTCTATGGGACTAGTATCACCTTGAATTTAACAGAATATAATTGTAGTTGATAGAAGGAAATACTGAACTGAGAAGTGATTATTCCTGCTCTTCATGCATCTTTATACCGTGTATCTTAAAGTTTTTGGATCAGTGACTTCCCGAGGATCTGTGCGTTTTCTCTTTAAATTATATTGAGCACATAAGACTGGTATTATCAGCAGTGTTTTTACTGTTTTCTACAGCTGTTGCTCTTGCGCTATTCTTCATGTACTTCGTCTGAGCTCTCTCACAAAGCCCTGCATGAGCTGCCACACTACGGTGCTTGAGATTCTCCGCAATGTCTTGGCACACATCGTTCAACCTGTGCATACATTCTCTGTGCGCTAGCGAACTCATTACCTCATGTGTGTGTCTCGCTGAAATAAACATAAAAAAAAAAAAAACATGTTCGAAGGACACATTCGCTCACATCATTCAGTGGAAAACAATACCTGTGCTCGCAGCCGCTCACTTTTATCCTCGCTGCACTTTCATTCTACATTTCATCTATGCTACAACTCTGTAAAACTCTGAAAGAGACCTCTTCTTTTTGTGATTAACAATCTAATCTACTTTTCAAAGAAAGTCGGCAAGCACATAATTTCTGGAGCTTCAGGACTGTTACTACGGATCTTTCATCAAATTCAGAACTAACTTGAACAATCTACTCCAACTCTATGTTTAATTGAAATCATATTATTTTTGTAATAACTTCATTTCTTTACTGGTGTATTTCTAATACAAAATAGAATAACGGTGAGCGTGTTTAATTTTTGAGTGTATCCTTCTATTACATTTTTATTCTATAATTCCATATTTATTTACTCTTCTCACTCTTTCATAAATAATTTTAACTTTTATATTTAATGACATGGAAAATATTACTCCACCTCGATTCTTCTTTATCTCACCAGGTGACCCCATCATTCCATGGGCAAAATGGAAGAAGGTTTTTATGAACTTTATAAAAGTGTCTGGTCCACATTTTTCAATTGAAAAAAAAAGCATTGATGTTGATATGCTGCTTAGGTGCAGAAGGACAAGTCATTTCTAACAATATTCCAGATACAAACTATAGAGGGGGATGGTAATGCTTCTTTGAATGAGTTTGAGATTGTTATTAACAAACTACACAAATACTATTTACCTAGGATTTCTATCATTCTTCAAAGTTATTACTTTGGTAAAAGAACACAGGGGGTGGAGGAATTAGTAGAAGAATACGTAACCACTCTTCGCAAATTAGCATCTTCATGTAATTTTCGGGTGATCACTGAGGAAAGGATTTCTGATCAATTTATGTTAAAATGTAATTCTGCTATAATAAGAGAGGAACTTTGTTCTAAAAGTGACCCTCACTTAATGATGTTATATGTGTGGCAAAGAGATTGAACATTCGACCATGTGTATCTGATAATTACAACGTAATATGGACATTATTTCATCTGTTCAATCCATTTCCAGTAAAGGTAGAAAACAAAAGCCTTCGGTAGTTTAACTAAGGACAGTATGCTTCACGTGTAGCAACCCACATCATATGCCCATTTTGAAGATTGCCCAGCAGCAAAAGTTCTATGCAAATTATTTGGGAAAAGAGGTCACTTTGTGAAATTCTGTAAATCCATGGGGTTTAAAGAAAAGGTTCAGAAGATAAATGTTGAGGAAAATGAGGTGGTCGTAAAATAGTGAATGATGTCAAGTGTGTTTTTGAAGCAGGATGTGAACTTCCATCTAATCTTGTAACTATTAATGGTATACTAGTATCCATGATGATGGATTCTAGGGCTAGGCTGACTTTGATATCTGATAAGGACCATGAACGCTTTTTTCAAGGGAAAGTCCAATTGAGGGGACCTGATGTTAAGCCTTGCAGTTATGGTGGGCAACTGACAGAATTAATCGGCTATTTTGATGCATCTATTGGTTTCATGGAAAATGTGCTTCTAGTAAGGTACTTGTCAAAGGAGATACAGTTTTGAGTTGGCCCCATCAAAAGCTAATAGATATTTCTCTATGTCCAAATGCCAGCTCTCAAGTACAAATCAGAAAAGTAGATGTGCTACCAAATGTATTACAACAGGAATTTCTGAAGGTCTTTTCAAGAACAATTGGGTGCATAAAAGCATATGTTCATCACATTGTATTGAGAAAAGGAGCTAAACCAGTAGCTTTCAGAGGGAGAAATATTCCCTTAAGTTTGCAAAATGATGCACAAAAAGAATTATACAGACTTGATGATGAGTGGATAGTTGAGCCAATACAGACAACTGAATGGGTAGCACCTGTATTAATAGCAACTTAAACCACTGGGGACATCATTTATGTATTGATCCTAGACACTTGAATAAAGAAGTTATTGTGGATAGATTTCCTTTGCCAAACATAATGGAAATTAGCACTTTGCTGGGACAGTCGAAGTACTTCACAATGCTTGACTTAACTTTGGCTACCCACCAGGTCATACTTGGTGAGGAATCAAAAAGTCACACTTTGTTTATAACGCTATTTGGAGTATATATATATTCCATAGAACGCCATTAGGACTCTGTTCTGCGGCATCCGTATTACAAAGCCTCATGAATAACATGCTTAGTGGAATTCCTGGATTAGAATTATTTCAGGAGAATTTGTTAATGTTTAATTCCACTATTGAGGAACACATGATGACATTAAGAGATGTACTAAGGAAATTCAGTGGGAAAGGAATAATACTTAAGATTGATAAATGTAAATTTGTTTGTCCAGAAATCTCGTATTTAGGTCACATTATATCCAAGGAAGGTGTCAGGCCTAAGGTTGATCTAGTTGAGACAATATCTGGCTTGTCTCCTCCTTCCAAAAAAAGAGGAAGTTTAAGCATTCTCGGGCAGGGCAGAATTTTATGCTAGTTTTGTCCTGAACTTTGAGTTGCTCTTTATTCACTTTTGAAGGAAAGAGTTCAGTTTCATTGAAACGAAAAATACCAACAAGAATTTCTTGATCTGAAGTCCATTTTAGTTTCTGCTCAATCTTTAAAGTGAAAAGGAGCTTGGCACTGTACTGAAGCAAAACCAACAAGGAGTAGAAGTACAAATTGACTTTGCTTCAAGGTCTTTGAAGAGGGCAGAAATGAATTATTGCACTATTGAGAAGGAAATCATGGTGATGTATTGGGTGATAAGGAATTTTAAACACTTCCTGTGGGGATTAAAGTTTACTGTGCTGTCTGATCACAAGCCACTTCAAGAAGTGTTTGGGAAAAAGGGTTCGATTGCATTTCATCTAGAATTTATAAGTGGTTAGTTGCATGGCAGGACTATCAGTTTAAAGATTCATACTTATCAGGTGTAAAAAATAAAGCAGTGTATTGTCTATCACGTTTGGTTAATGAGAGTTGTGATGGAAATCAGGCGGAAATTTATTGGTGGAAAGATGAGAATTTCAAGGTGTGTTTTTTCACAAATGGTTGTGTCACTGAGCAAGGGTGGATGGATGAAATTGAGAAAGATAGTATTGTAAAGAGAGTGTTGAACTTGGTGTGGTCAGAAGATAAATCAGCGATTTGTGATGAACGTATCCCAGGTTTTGAGTCGTTTGTAGGAAAATTATCTATAGTAAATTCATTGTTGGTGAAAGGTAGTAGAGATAGTTCCTCCTCAGGGTATCATAAATCATTGAATACACCTTGCACATAAAGGTCACCAAGGTATAAGTAAATCTACGGAAAGATTAAGAGGGACATATTGATGACCAGGGATGGGCCTTCAAGTAGAAACATTGGTCAGAGAGTGCTTTGGATGTAGATTAAGTGATAAATCTTAGAAACTCAGGACATCATCCATGGTATGTCATGATATTTCTGCAGAAGCTTGGGATGAAGCTGCTTTAGACATTGTACGGCCCATAAATTGTAGTAATTCTTTGAAATATTTGTTAGAGTTGATAAACACATTGTCTAGGTGGCCGGAGGTGAAAATTGTGAGTGATATCACAACGTCTTCTGTCATTAAATTCCTGATGGACGTTTTTTTAAGAGATGGGAACCCAAAGAACATATTTACAGACAATGGAGTGCAGTTGAATGCCAAAGAAATGGAAGGGTTTCTGCAGGAAAGGGGCATTGTACATAAAAAGTGTGCCTTGTACTACCCAGAATCTAATGGTATGGTGGAGCATTTTAATATGGCATTGAAGGAAACTATATAAATTGCCAAATATAATGGAAAGGGATGGATGATGATGGTGATGAGAAGGGTGGAGGAGTACAGGTTTACCCCTTATTTCAAGACTGTGGTGAGTCCCTTTGAAATGTTCAAGAAAACATAATCCATGCACAAAAATGAATCCTCAGAATCCTCAATGGGTCGGTACATACAATTGGGAGATATTTTTCTGGGAGTATCTGATGTATATATGAAAACTGAAAGAAGGAGATTTGCAAAAGAAAACGAAGATGAGGTATAATAAACGCAAGACAGTGAAAGAGTTTGAGGTAAAAGTGGGAGAAGTTAATAAAGGTTAAATCACCAAGAAACTCTTGCAATGTTTTGAATTATAGTAAAAATTATAAAGTCATCAAATTATTTCACAATGCTGTGAAGCTGTGATGATGGGTGCATATAGAATCTCAACATACTGGTGGTGCAGAAATGTGAGTAACCTAATAGGAGTTTTCATAGTTTAATATGATATATTATGTGTCTTGTATTTTGCCATTTGGATGGAGGGTATCTGGTAATGTGTTCTTCTTATAGGTTTGTTTATATGACTTAAGTGAGGCTTATTGTATTTCTTTTATATCTATTTGTCATTAATGTATTCCATTGAAATTGATAGAATGTTGTGATTTGAAGGGAGCTGTGAAGACGAGTGCTGGGGGATGTCTCTCCTATGCTTTGGTTGGAGTTTCTGTTTTTGCGAAGAATAAAAAATATTAATTTTACAGAAGATCCTGCATTTTATTCTCCTTCTCTGCGCTCCGTACTTCACACTAGGTTTTTGACTTCATTTACCTACTCATATCCCCAAAACAGGACACTGATATAGGCAATTTTTGTTTTTTGGAAGATGAATTTGTAGCCATGTTCAGCAAATCCCAAAACTATGCGATTTACCCTGGCTATACGTGTGTTTAAGTCATCATCCATGAGAGATATTTCATTGACATAGAACAATGCTTCTGAGCCAATTTGATGTAAAATTAAGTTACTCTGGCAGAGAACAGACCAGGGCTGTTCTTATACACCTGAAGGAGTCTGCAGAATTTTTCCTGGACCCCTAAAGCAGTGAATGTGGCTAAATCCCTGCTTTCAGGCACTGTGTTTTGGCAGAAAAAGTATTTACAGATGTTTTGTATTTTTTGTGCACTATGTTGTTCATTAATGATGCGTTGTATGAGTTTTGTATTGCAAAAGTGCTTGTATGACTGTTTAAATGTATGTGGTCTAAGACTAAATGATAGGAATGATCTGGTTTCACTACCGGAAAAAAGGATTGCTCATTGGAGAAATGCAAGGCTCAATGATGCCTTGATATTCTAGTTGTGTTAGAATTTCTCTAACTGGGCGCTTATCTTTATGCTTAATTAGGTATTGTGGTTGCACTTGCGGGCTGGACCTTACAGGACCTCCCTGCACAGCCCTAAAGAAAAGACCTGCTGTGGGTGCCCCAGATGGGCATCGAGGCACCCCATTTAAAAATAAAAAGATGCCGGCTGCTGTAGGAACTGGGACTCCCCACAACCCCCTGAGAAAAAAAACAGTGAGTCACCCAGAAAAAATAGTGAAAGAATTGAAGAATAAATGAGCGACGAGGGCCACTCATTTATTATTCACTTATCCTACTATGGAGCACCCCACAATGCCCTACGAGGGCTATTTAATTTTTTTTTTGTCTTGCCGATGTCCCAAGCAAGGATAGGGATACTATCAAACATTTTTTTCTAAAGTTGTGGGGGAATGCTGGGAGTTCTGCAGCCCCACAGCAACATTACAAAAAAAAAGTAAGTCTCCTAGGCCATTGAATTAATGACCAAAGGAAAACTTTCCATATTTATTTAAGACACTACTAGATGGAGCTCCATTTTCTTTAGCTGGAGTGCAAAGATCACTTGTGGTTGTTTCTATGATTGCATGATTGCATGTTCTGGGTCAAAAATGTTAAAAGAAAGACTTAGAGACAGCTTTTTTCATTTTTGTTTAAAAAATGGCTCTGACTATTTATTTTGACATTTTTCACCCACAAAATGTAATAGTGATAGTGATTGTGATGAGATTTGTAGAGCACTCAACTACTCAAGAGTGTCCCGGTGCTATTCGGTCAAAATGAGAAGCAGAGGAGGATGACAATTACTGTGAAAAGAGCCAGGTCTTAAGCTTTTTCTGAAAAACATCTTTAGCCTTAGTTTGATGCAAGTCTAACGGGAGCTTGTTCAAACCAACTGGGCCCAAAAAAGAGAAGGAGCGACCGCCTGCTGTAGCCAGGCGAACTCTAGGAGTGTTGGCCAGATAACTATTGGATTAACGTAACACTCTCGTCGGGATGTAGAAGTCAATCCTGGCAGAAAGATAATCAGGTTCCGACTGATGGAGCGTTCTATGCATTAGGAGAGCAGATTTAAAAAGAATACATTTTTCTATGGGGAGCCAGTGCTGATTGTGCAAATGCCTGGAGATGTGTTCACGTCTAGGGAGACCAAGAACCAACCGAGCATAATAACAATAACTATGTAAAAAGAAAAAGTCACAGAATTCTTTTTTTTAATTAAAACTTTCTTAAACATTTTTATAGTAATCTGCATCAATAAAAATTGTGTTGCGTGAATTATTGAAATATACATTTGCTTAAAAATATTGGTGATTTTTCGAGAATGATGATGGACGTGCTTTATAAGTATTGATATGCTCCTCCCTAGTAAATTCAATATACTCATGTTTTATATTTTGATTTGCAGAAGGTCATGTGTGGTGTAGGGGCGGCCAACACTGCACCATGCACAGGCACGTTGGGGACTGCGGGGAGAGTCCCAAGCCCCCCAGCCAAAACCATAATGAGTGCAACAGGAGCCAACACCTTTCCTTTGCAACAGCCCAGGAGGGAGCAGCATTTTTATCTACTCCTGCCCTGGCAGGACCAAAGTACTGATCTCTGACGGGAAGTGCAGGCAGGGTGATGCCTGGACTCTCCTGGGTAGGGAACCACAGTGTCCTCAGGGTGGACTCCCTGTGATACTGTAAAATATTGGGCCCCAGGGCATGGGGCCCCTGGATCCTGTGTATGCTCAGGGAGAGAGACCATGTGCCTCGTCCCCTTTTTAAAAATCAGCCCCTGGGAATAGGTTCTCCCTGGGCTCTAGAGTGGCTCAGAGAGGGGAACCACACGCCCCATCCCCTTTTTTTTACATTCAACCCCAGGGGATGGGGACCCCGTGCATTAATGCGGAACAGGAAGGTGATTGCACGCCACTCATTATAGGTACATTGGCCCCAGGGCTTGGGTCCCTAAAACCTTGTAAAGGCTCGGGTGGGGGGCCACATGCCCTCTTCCCAAAATAAACTCATTCACTGCCCCTAGGGCCCTGGCGCAGCCTTGGCGATACTTTTGTTTGAGCCTGAAAGTTTTTTAATAAAAGGTTGCTTCAGATTCACAGATCACCATGTGATTGCAGCAAAATTAAGTAAAACAAATATACGTTTTTTGCCCCGGGTACTAGGGGAGCAGGGTATTGCTACCTGTAATATCTTTTCTTACCTTTTTTCTAGGACTTGGAACTGAATCCTGAGTCCTAAGATGGGTGTTGCCACATCATTGTTGAGGGCACGAGTTAAAGTTACTTTAGGGCACTAGTTACAGTTACTTGTGATAAATCTAACTTGTGAATTTAAGTGGATTTGTTTATTTAAAACAGTATAACTGACATTTTAAACTAACTATTATGTCACTTTAATCCTTTTCTTTTTTAACATAAAGTTAGATGTCCATCACCATGTGTGGCATGATGTTGGGGGCAGGGCTTGGCCTGAGGCCAGGCCCTGCGGCCAACACCCTACTGGTGCAGGGTGCACCCCAACAGATGCACTCCAACATGTGCAGGGCACACCTCAACAGGCACACCCCAACAGGCACAGGGCCTTTCCACACCATGGCTGGCTATCATGTAACAATAAAATGTGTCATTTTAAGTAAATAAGACCTACCGGCTTTGTCAAAAGCTAAAACAGAGAGAAAAATAAATGTGTATTTTAAATGGCCTGAAGCCTCCTAGAGGCTTTTGGAGGGAGGATGTGCATCCCCCTCCCTTTATTATGAAAATGGCCTAAAGAATGCGGTCCTCCTGGCCTCATATAGGCTCACGGTGGGATGACACATGCCCCCTTCTGCAAAATAAAGCAATGCTTCACCCTGTGCCCTCACCATCCTGGTGTTTTTCATTAAAAGCACATAATGACCACAAATTTGTAGTAAAATTAAAAAATATATAGAATTTGTTTTTGGCCTGCTAGTGGATTCCTCTGCCACCAGGCCTTGAGTGGCAGAGTATCCCTACCATGCACCCTTAAACCTTTTTTTTACACTTATATTCCGGACAGAGGACTAAGTCCCAGATTCCTAAAAAGGCTGCCCCAACTCTTTGTTGATGTGATGGCAACCAATCAAATCTTATCTCAAGATCAATTGTCTCTGCAGATCCTCCGCAGCATGAATTGTCAATATTTTTGAGCATCAATTTCTCAAAACTACCAAACAGGTTTAACCATATCACAAAGAGCATGCTTTCCGGACCAATATCTAGCTTTCTGCCAAATTTGGTGTCATTCCATTCAGCTATTTTGGCTGTAGCTGTGTCTAATTTTCCAATTGTTTTTCTCAACCCCATCTGATTGATCACCCCGTATATAGCCAAATTACCATATTCCTCCACCATTCCAAAGTGGTGTGCACCTAGAATTGGGGCACCCAAAAAATTCAACTCACTTCAGCACTGCAGAAACGAAATTGCAAACACTTGTAGCTAGATATGGTGTTTTTATTTTATGAAATACATGGCAAATCAGCTTTTTCAGTACCCAATGATTTAATGTGAAACATGTGAGAAAAATGGAAAACATGCTGTTCTTCATAATTAGGCAACCAAGCATATCCGCCTTATACCAATTATATAACATTCATTTTTATGGCAACATTTTTTGACGCCCTTCCATAACAAGTTTACATTACTTTTCAATTCTGTGACCATTGGGTTTCAATACTAATGGTTTTGCAAAATTATAAGCATTTAATATAAGGTAGATTGCTTTTTAGGAACACACTTATGGTTCCCTGTCCTATATATCTTCATTCCTTATACACCTCAAGAAGTCAATAGGCCACAAAAGTTACAGTAATTTAATTATTTATGTAATATTAATACCAACTGTAATCATTCAAAAATGAGTCATAAAGTATTACTTTTATTTTGCACTCCAGGATGTATTTTCTTCCTGAGTAAAATTCCTCTTAATATCATGCTATGACCATGTAATACATCTCTAGGTGCCTTTGTAACAATCTCTGAAACTTCTACCATTTGTAAATTTATTAAGTTTTACACAATGTAAAATTGACATAAAAAATCACAGTCATAATATACATTTGAGAGAAAGGTGTAGACATAGTATTGCAGTAGCTGCAAATAATAGTTATGCTGTAAGTAGTCAATTTTGCCTTTGTTGTAAAAAGAAAGTGAAAATGTGCAAATTCAAACTGTAGTTTATTGTCCATAAGGCATCTCATACATCAATTGACTCATTATTCATACTTCAAGTAGGAAGGTGAACAATTATTTCTTCCATCACATTTAAACCGTCAGGTTCACAAGCCTCGAGATCACTATATATCAGGAGTCTAATTTCTCTTCTCTTAGATGACTAGGAACCCTGTCTAACCCAAGGTAACATGATGTTGTCCAGTCTGATTTATGGAATTGTGTAACGTTGTACTAGAGGATATTTTAAATTCTGATTGGTGATGGCTCCCGCATATTTAAGTATTAATTTTTTAACAGAAAGAAAGTGTACTATATTTATTTTCATATGTTATTGAAATGCAAAATACAATATAATTCAATTTGCAGGTGATAAATGTGGTTATTTTAGCAATAACGTATATTGTAGCGTGAACCTGCATGCCTTGCACATTCCACAGGTGTACAATCCTACAATGTCTTTGTCATTCCAGTTAGTTTCTGTAATTTGTGTCACTGGTTGAGGGGGTTAGAAGCCCCTCTCAGGCAACAAAAGAAATCTTTGCCAGGGTGAAAAACAAAAAGTCACTAAATTAACCTGTGCTTAACCCTCTGTTAGCTTAGCACAAAGACAGTCAAGCTTAACGTAGAGGCAATGGGTAAACTACCTATGCAGTCCAACAAGATAAGTATGCAGTTCCTACCGAGAAGAAGGGACAATAGGTTGGCTATATGTAAACCAATGTTCACTAAACGAAGGGAGGAAAAAGGGGGAATTCCTCCTTTCGGAATAAGTGCCCTCACACACCCAGCCAGCTAGGTGTCATGCTTCATCATAGGGCATGCTCCTCGTCAGGTCGGCGCTGCAATATCTGACGGGCACCCTAGGAGGGGCTCTTTGGCGGAGATCTTTCATTCCGTGCCGTTTTGGTGCAGTGGGTGTGAGGGACCTAAAAAAGTGTAGATGTGTGAGATGTGGGTCACTAGAATGTGTGTGGATTAAAACAGGAAGTAGAAGTCCACTCAAAACAATTGTAATGAAACTGGCTTCTATCCTGATTAAAAAGGATGTGGCGCACCCCTGTCTCAATGTCTCAGGATATTGCGCCCTATCTGGTGGTCAACATGTTTCTTGCACTCGTGTCAAGGTTGATGGCAATTCTTCAGGACCAAAGCTAACAGTGTAATCTACACTACTTGTGGTTGTCTAAGTGGGTAAGAACAGATAAACCACAAACAGCACCCTACGTGTGGTATCTGTAAATAGGTTCAGCCAACCTAAATAAACAAAACACACTGGTTAAGTGGAGGTGGACGATAATCAGTTTCATGGTATTAGTCCACTAGAAAACTTCGCCAAATACTGTGCACATGAAGTAGCAATGGTGGAACATGCTGCAAACATGCATCAAAAGGTCAAAAATTGCACGTGCATGAAAATGGCGATAGAAATTAGGTAAAAAACGGGTGTTGAGGAGCCCGTCCTCCTGTGGTGGCTGGAAGAAACCAAGACTCACCCTATTTGGGTTGCTGGCTCATAACATCGACTCCCGGCATGTAAAGACACTCTGTAATGTAGTGCCCTAAAAGAGGTGGGGGTCAAATGGGTAGGCAGTTAAAATCAAGGTACAATGAATTACAAGCACCCAACCGGCGATGTGGTTGTCAGGTTGAATTGTGAATCCAAAGCGGGGATCACAAAGGAACCCCATCGGGATGTCATAAGCGCTTCATAGGACATATCAGACGTAGTGTGGTCTCTCGGTTTCCAGCAAAGAGGCAAATCATGCCTGAATAAGGTGTTCATTATCTCCATACGGTGGGTTCGGGGTAGCCGCAACGTCTGATTGCCCATGATACAACCATGTCCATCCCAACACAGTTGTCCCTCGTGTAGCCGTTGTCTCGTATTACAACAAGCAAACACATACCAAGAGAGTTGTGGTCATCGAATGAAAAGTGCATGCCCCCAAAGTCAGTACTTATGTGTGCTCACCGAGAGACCGTCGGTGGACCTACCCCAAACACTGCCGGGACCGGTAGGTAAATGCCAAAACCCTCGAGGTGCAGTTATGCTTCTGGCTGCTGGACGTGGAGGGGCGTTAACACAGAGGCACGGGGCTGATGTACTAGAGCGCAAACTCATTGGGTCATGCTCCACATGGCCGCCATATTGGTAGAGGGGTGTGCCAAGTCACGTGCTCGAGCGTAACGTCAATATTCCCAAGACTGTTGTGGACAATGTCTTGGAAAACGGTGCGGCCATATCAGTAGGTGCGGTCGCAAGATACAATGATCCTAAAGCGGGATGCGGGTAGCGTGCTGTATAAGATTGCAATGCACCACGGGGGTTGTTGAGTGTCTGATTGCTAAGGGACACTCATAGCCAATCATCTGGTATTAGGTCGGTGGCCCGTGTTCCATAGTCCTTTCTCGTGTAATGTCCAGAACGTGAAGGGGTGTCAAAGATAGGCAATGGTATGGACACTCCCCTGTGAACAGGTTCAAAGGTTATGGTGTAGTGGGAGACAATGCTGAATAATTCGGCTATTGCCGGGAGTACGATGGTTAGAGAGAGACCCCATTATTGTTGACAGAGTGTCATGCAGTGTATTGATCAATCTGAGTACACATAGGGCAAGACAGATGTTAGTACTCTATTGTCGTAAGTGCAACCTAGTATGTTTCTAAGGGACTTCTCATCTATTTAATGTACTCCAAGGGATGTCCTCGTTGAGCCCTCTTTATCTGTGGCCAGACGATGCACCCACCTCTGTTCAATCCTGAACAGTGTTGTTTTGTTCATTTTGGGGTGTGTTTCTAGAATGACCCAGCGTAGAGTGTCTGGTAGATGATGACATTGTTCAAAATGTGTACACATCCTGGTATTGGTTCTGTGGCACCTAATGTTACTCTGGTGTTCAGTGATGCGTGTCTTGACAGTTCTGGTGGTCATGCCAATGTAGCGGAGGCCGCAAGGGCAGGTGATCATATATACGCAGTTGGCAGTATTGCAATTGGTGCGCTTTCTCAACTGCCATTTGAAAGTGTCAGTAAACTCTATCTCTTTGGTTGGTTCTGTAAGGTGCAGACTACGCAAGAACCACACAGGTAGTGTCCAATTAGTCGTTACCAGAGGTAGGTCCCAAAGGGGTCTTTGTGGGTTGATGTTCAGAGCCTTAGGTCTGGTATGTATCAGTAAATCTTTGAGGTTATTGGTTCGTTTGAAAGCAAACCTGGGAGTAGGCAATTTAAGTGTCCCTGTGTTCAGGATGCCCCAATGTTTCCTGATAATCTCCCTTATCCTGTTGGAATCTGGGGTGTATGTGGTGACACAAGTGAGAGCGTCCCCTGGTTCTTTATGTTGTATCTCTAGTAAGGCGTCACAGTTGTTGTTTCTGGCCCTTTTCATGGAGAGTGCAACATTCCGTTTGGGGTATCCCCTTTTGCAGAGATTGTTAGGGAGGATGGCTGCCTCTGATTTGAAGACATCCAAGGAACTACAGTTCCTCCTGATTCGGAGAAATTGTCTGAAGGGTCAATTTTCTTTAAGGGCCCTTGGGTGGTAGCTGCTGAACAGTAGAAGACTGTTGCTGTCAGTTGGTTTCCTGTACAATGTAGTACTGAGTTGCCCATTACGCAGTCTGATGTTGAGGTCGAGGAAGGAAACTTCACTCTCTGAGATAGTACTAGTGAAGTTCAGGTAAGGGTTAAGAGTATTGACCCATTGGCAAAATTCATCACATGTAGATCTATCTCCCTTCCAAAAAATTAAAATATCATCAATGAATCTCTTCCACAATATCAAGTTGTTCTTGAAAGGTTTTGAGGCGTTGAAGATCACTCTCTCTTCAAACGCCGCTATGTAAAGGCATGCCACACTGGGCGCAAAGGTGCTACCCATGGAAGTGCCCTGGGTCTGATGGTAAAGTTGTTTGTTGTATTTGAAGAAATTCTCCGTAAAGGTCAATTTGGCGCACTCCAGAATAAAGGTCACCGGTGTGGGTGAGTCCCAGTCAATGTTACCCAGGGCATCTTCTATTACGTCCAGGGTGGCACTTTGAGGGATGTTCGTATACAGGGACTCAACATCCAGGGTAACCAGAAGATTTATTTCCTCTGGATGTTGGACCTCCTCAATGAGTCGAAGGACATCAGTGGTGTCTAGACGTAAGGATGGTGACTTTCTAACAAGTGGTTGTAAAAAGTGATCGCAGAACCTTGAGAGGGGTTTGAGAAGTGACCCAATCCTTGAAACGATAGGTCTGCCTGGGACAGGGTTGGTGCCCTTGTGAATCTTGGGTAAGATGCAAAAGTAAGGCACCTTGGGGTCCTTAGTAATGAGGAAATCTGCTTCCTTCTTACTGATCCACCCCTCTGTCTCCGCAGTGAAAACCATTGTCGAGATGATTGTTGAGAGGCGATTGGTGGGGTTGACATCAATCGGAGTGTAGTACTTCCGGTTGTCAACTTGTCTGTGACATTTAGTGTCATAGTCAGTGGTGGACTTGATCATTATAGCCCCACCTTTGTCAGCTTGTTTGATGATAATGCTTTGATCATCAGCAAGGGACTTAATGGCCATCAGTTCAATTGTGGACAGATTGTTGAAGGAGTCAGGTGTAGTACCTTCAGTTACATCCTTCAGTACTGCTTGTTCAAAAGTTAGTACTTCATGAGGTACCATATTGTTGTTGGGTGTGAAGGTGGATTGGTTATGCAGTCCAGAGTCATTGTCAGGAGATGCAGGTTTACCATGAAAGAACGTTTTAAGGCGTACCTTGCGGAAAAATCTCTGTCAATTTTGGAGGTAGGGACGTATCCCAAGCCTTTTTGTAGGACCCGTTGTTCTGGATCAGTGAGTACCCTGGGTGAGAGATTAACCACTAATTTCTTTTCCTCGTCTGGCTCTGTGTCTCCACTTAATGTGTCGGTTGTTCCTGCCATTGTACTCTCTTTTGGTTGCCCCTTCTGGTTACCTGGTGGGAATAATTGTGGGTGTCCTTGTGGGTACATTGGGAACTGCCAAAAGGGAGGTCCTTGGTAGGGTGGCATGTTAAAGTTCGGATAATGAGGACGTGCATTCCGTCCGGAGTTTCTGCTGCCCCAGCTGCCAGTGCTTGAGTCACTGCTCGTTGAGGAGCCTCTCCTGGTTGTGTTAGAACCTTCATCTGATGAATTGCCACACGTCGGGTGAAGTCTACTCTCAAGTAAGGATGTACTTTTTCTTTATCAAATTTTTGTATGTCTTTCTGGAGTTTTGAAATCTTCTGCTTCATTAAGTACTCCTTATTTTCAGTGATCTCATTGCTGATCTCTGATAATTTGGTCTTAAACGCAGAGAGCTGGATTTTTTTTTTTTTTGTGTGTCCTCATTCTGCCAATTCACTTGTTGCAATGCTCCCTTCCCATTGCTGGGGAACCAGCCAGGGATGGAGTCGTTCCACCCAAGAATACGAAGCTGCTTCCACTTCCGCCCTTCACTGGTGTGCCCGTAGCAAAGAAGGGAACAGGACCGACAGCAATTCATTGGCTTAATCATTGGACCCCAGGTTTTTTAATCCAGTCCACCAACTTGGCCCATACTTTTTTTCGACTACTGGGATCACATGCTATGTCCTGTTGACTTATAGATATAATATTCTTTTTACACTCCAAGAAAGGAGGTGGAACACCTGATTTCCATGATCTACAAATCTCCCGTCTCCCCAATAAGATCACATAAAAAATAAATCTTGCGACCAACTTGTTAATACAGGTGGCACTATCTTGACATATTCCAAAGAATACAAGTAGAGGACTTACCCTCACCTGTATGCCTGTAACTTCCGTTAAGAATTTACATACTTCAATCCAAAAATTCGTAATCTCTGGGCATGTAAAAAACATATGAAGGTCGTCTGCTGAGGGATCCCTACATCTTGGACATGAATAGTGTGTTCCTGAAAGTTTTGCTAGTTTTGCTGGGGACCAATACACCCTGTAGACAGTAAAAAGGTGATTATGTTTAAGAAAGGCAGGTTTAACTGTCTCCCGAAGCATTGCAAATGAACCCAACCAAACCTTGCTCAAATTTATGTTTACCAAGTCCTCTCCCCAGAGCTTTTGAATGTCTTTATCCAGTTCATCTTCTGCATCCACCAAAATACGATACCACAAGGCAACCTCCTTCTTAACGGTACCAATATTTGTTGCTTGATCCAACCAAGTATCATCTTCCTCCTCATCCCAATCTTGACTCGCCCACCACGCGGAGAGTTGATAATACTTGAATCTAGTTAGTTGACCCCCTGTACATAAACTCAAAGTTTCCCAGCCAACTAACTCAGTTCCCGACTTCAAATCTCCACATCGGGAGATTCCGGCATTCTTCAATGGTAGGCTGAGCGAGTCTTTTAAGCACTCCGGGGTTCCTGGAGATTCCCATATCGGGGCCCTAGATGAATAGTAAGATATTCCTAGTTTTTTCCGGATAAAGACCCATGCTTTCAGTGCCTCCAACAAAATCTTCAGTCTCACTTGCTTAAAAAACTTTGGGTCCCCAAACTTAAATAGAAATTGATCTTGCCCCTCCCTCAGCTCACTAAGCATTGCAACAAACAGGATTCCTTTTGCTGAGTCATCAGCTTTATTTAGAAGCATCCGACAATTCTTAAAGTAAAAAGCATGCCCGTATATCATCAAATCAGGAAGTGCCAACCCCCCCTTCTCCAACCTCCTCCTTAATCTTTTCCAAGATATACGGGAACCCTTCGAAGCCCAAATGAAACTGCCTATCTTTCCCTGTAGTTTAGCAATCTCCCCTCTATCAAATAATAGTGGTATAGAATTAAAAAGGAAGGTGACTTTTGGCAGAATAATATTTTTAATAAGATTTACCCTACCATATAAGTTTAGGGGAAGGTTTGCCCACCGCAGAGAGCTGGATTGTGATTTTAAGTGCTCCTTCTGCTATCTGGAGCCTGACCAATAAGGTGTCAGTGAACCTCTTAACATTATTAATGATTAGAATGAGCCAGTCCCTAGTGCATTTCCATGCTACTAGGGACCACTCCTTCTTAAAGACGGAGTCTTCAAAGAACAAACTAAGGAAGTTACTTACTATGAGACCAACTACCTATGCAGCACACAAGCAATAATAAACTGAAAACATAACAAAAGAAAAATCTCAAACCAATTGAGAAACACAGAGAAAATGTTAGAAAATAAAATGACACCAAAACAAATTGAATCCTATCAGCAGAACCGGAGTTATCAATTTCTTATGTTTTTTGTGTGAACTCTAGCACCTACAAGATCAACGCGCAAGTGGTCAAGATCAGGTCAAAGTCAAAAGTTAAGGCCGACTGTGGATTAGGCCAGGTCTTGGCTTACCTCTGAAGAAAAGGCTTGGAGAAGGTAGAGTTTAGCGGGGTAAGGCAATAGGCTCCATCTGAGGGGGATTGTGTTTGGAGCATATATGTAGATAATTTTTTGCCTCAATGACATCAAGTACACTGTCTATTCGGGGATATTTTTCATTGATAGCACTCACATAATCTTCAATGTCTGATATTAGGCAAACCTATCTCCAAGACATGTGCATCTAAACACTCCCTCATATGTTGCAAGCAAATCATAGGGGAGTCAACTTTCCATCTGTCTATGCATACATTATTTTGCATATCCATCACCAATCTCAGCAAGTCCTGCCATGGAAGTGTCTCCATTGTCACGAGTTAGCCCTCAAATATCAGCAGTCTTCCATATTTCAGTGTGTTGTCTAATTGCTTAAAGTCATTCTTCTCCATATTAGCTAGCTACACAACAAATACCAGCAGCTTTCATAACAAAGTATTGCTTAGAGTGGGCCAGCCAGGTCCCATCTGCCTTCAAGACCAGGTGGGACCCATGTGTGTCATACTTTCCACCCTGATCTAGGCTCTCATGGTTGTGTCATCTTATCTCAAACATACCTTGGAAGATCAGTGGGCCTTTGGCCCTCCCATGATTTTGCAGATGTCAAACCGAAGTGTCAATGAGCTTCAATCATACAGCCAAATGCTTTCTGCAAGTACGAGGGCCCAGATGTATTAACATTTAATGCAGCACAACGCAGCAAGACAACTTGCTGCACTGCGTCAAATTGAAAGAGCAGGAATGCACCATAATTACTAACATAGAACACGTTCCAGCTCTCTCTCTCTCTGCTAAGAAACTCTGCTCCGCCTGTGGAGCTCTCAGAGTTTTGCCAACTCCTTGCTTCGGCAGAGCACGGAGTTTAGCAAAAAACTCCACCGGCCGCGGAGTGGGCTGAGTTTACTGCCCAACCTACAATTACCATCTCGACACTGGTGGCTTTACTGTTCAGAGCCTAGCTGCCACGTCCTTGTATAAGCAAAACTTACAATGCATCCTTCTGGTTCCGGGATGGGAGAATTTTCCTGGCAGGCGAGCTGCCTGATCCTGTCATGATGGCCTGAAGTTCACTGTGGGAGAATGCTGAGGACTGGACTTCAATGCTGGCATTCGTCCACATGCCATGGGAGCTGCTGGCTGGGAGCCACGAGCTGTCCATTGCAGACAGAGAGTGGAGAAGAGGTGAGGGGCTCATGGAGTGGAATGGTGTGGGAGTATGGGTGGCAAACTGGCGGCGTGAGGTGGGGGAGGCTGACTGGATACCCGATCGCTTACTGCTCACTACTACTGGGCAAAAAGGAAAATGCTAAAACACACAGTATACGCAAAATCTGAGTGGCGAATTTATATAAGAATGCCGCGGCCAATATTATTATCAATGCTATTCAGGTCGGTCAGGTAAAAGTTAAAAGGGGCACTAGACAAGGTTGCCCGTTGTCTCCGGTACTTTTCGCTTTTTTTATTGAGCCCCTCGCGATAGCCATTAGAAAAAATAGGTATATCTGTCCCCCGCTTCCGTCTATGGCTAAGATCAAATTATATGCTGATGATATTATGCTTTTAATAAAACCAGAAGAGGAAGCACAGGCCAAAGCTTTTCAGGTGTTTGACTTATATGAGTCATTCGGCGGCTATAAAATCAACAAAAGAAAAACCGAAATAATTCTGAGTGGATGTACGTCAGAGATTTTACACCCCGATATTCTTTCGTGTTTTAACTTGAATCCTAAACGCTATTTAGGGGTCTACTTTTCACCATCTGTTTCGGATCTGTATGATTTGAATTTTGTTCCGCTGCTACGAAAAGTTCCGGATCTATTTTTACGCTGGGACTCCCTTCCGCTCTCTATTTTAGGTAGGGTTGCCTTGATCAAAATGTCAGTGCTTCCATTGTTTAATTTCTTATTTTCTACAATTCCCTGTGTACTATTAAATTCCTTTTTTACAAGAATAGAGTCTATGTTTACATCGTTTCTGTGGAAGAAAAAAATTCCCAGAATTGCACTCAGCACCATATATGAGAATGTGGAAGATGGCGGTTTAGCTCTCCCCAATCTTAAAGAATACTATTTTGCGTACTTTGCACACTTTATGTCTAGATTTAAACAGGGCTTACAGTCGGGTCTTTTTATTAATTTTTTTATGAACTTAATGTTTAAAGATAATCAGATCCACCACCCGTTAGCAATATTTCGATCTCCAAAATTAGTTCGATACAAGTGTTTACATTGGGTATTTTATAAATACCAGGCCTTTTTTAAAAGTTATTGTATCCCACTTATTAATGATATAACTCCTACCGCTGAACTCTTTGTTTCTGCAGGTATTAAAAAATCATTCTCTCTTTCACAAAATTGGACGAAAGCTGGTTTTTTGAAGCTCTCCGATTTTGTCCGGAACGATAAATGGATCAGTGTAAGAGAAATGTCTCAATTAATCCGCAGGGATTTTCTTATTCTTGGGTCATATATTACGCTTAGTAAATTTTTTGAAAATCTTGATCTGTTTCAGATTATAACTCAGAAACACCTAGTCTATGACTTGCTGGGAGATAAGGCAATAAAAAAACCAGGGAATGGAAAAAAAACTAGCTCGAATCAAAGGGATAGATTTGGAGATTAAGGCAATTACAAAGTGGAGCAAATATGAAAATCAAGAACTCACAGTAAATATTTGGACCACAATTAATAGCTTCAATTTTAGCTCAATTAGAGGCGCTAACTGGCGAAGGATGCTATATTTTAGTAAATGGCTATTGTACAGAACTCCGGCCTTTGTTGCTAAGGCTTATCCTAGTCAATCGGGGCAGTGCTTCCGTTGCCATACTCATCCTGCCGCAAATTGGACTCATATAATATTACAGTGCCCATTGATCCAGAAGTTCTGGAGTGATATCTTTGAGTTTTTAACGACGGAATGCGCAATAACATTCGGTTGTAATGACTGACTGATATTGTGGGGCTATGATCCAGATTTGCAGGTATCACAGAAGTTGATTAAAATAATATATATTGGTATGGCGGTCGCTAGATCTCTTTTACTTCAAAGATGGCGATCGGATTTAATTCCTTCCAAAATTGAATGGATTCGTAAAATGGTTCTAGTAAAGAATAGTGAACGAAAATATGCTATTGAGAAAATCTGGGCAAAGTTTTTTGATATTACTCCCTAAAAATCACTATTCGAAGCCATCCGCCCTTTTGTTTATGAGTGAACATGTTGTAGAGAGATAGCACATTTTTAGTTTCTGGTCAAGTTTCGATGGTAATAATGGAGATCTATTTAAAAGATGCTAGGTGGTTTATTCTTTATTTCATTTCTTCTTTTTTTTTTTTTTTTCCGCTGTTTTTATTTATGATTGATTAAGACTTGTTATGTATTGATCAATAGATGTTATTTATTGTTTGTGTAAATATTCTTGATGAAATTTATAGGATCTATTGCTGGATTTATTGTATTGTATTATTTATGGTTTTCAATAAAAAATAAAAAAAATAAAAAATGATGTTTTTTGTGTGAACTCTAGCACCTACAAGATCAACGCGCAAGTGGTCAAGATCAGGTCAAAGTCAAAAGTTAAGGCCGACTGTGGATTAGGCCGGGTCCTGGCTTACCTCTGAAGAAAAGGCTTGGAGAAGGTAGAGTTCAGCGGGGTAAGGCAATAGGCTCCATCTGAGGGGGATTGTGTTTGGAGCATATATGTAGATAATTTTTTGCCTCAATGACATCAAGTACACTGTCTATTCGGGGATATTTTTCATTGATAGCACTCACATAATCTTCAATGTCTGAGATTAGGCAAACCTATCTCCAAGACATGTGCATCTACACACTCCCTCATATGTTGCAAGCAAATCATAGGGGAGTCAACTTTCCATCTGTCTATGCATACATTATTTTGCATATCCATCACCAATATCAGCAAGTCCTGCCATGGAAGTGTCTCCATTGTCAAGAGTTAGCCCTCAAATATCAGCAGTCTTCCATATTTCAGTGTGTTGTCTAATTGCTTAAAGTCATTCTTCTCCATATTAGCTAGCTACACAACAAATACCAGCAGCTTTCATAACAAAGTATTGCTTAGAGTGGGCCAGCCAGGTCCCATCTGCCTTCAAGACCAGGTGGGACCCATGTGTGTCATAATTTCCACCCTGATCTAGGCTCTCATGGTTGTGTCATCTTATCTCAAACATACCTTGGAAGATCAGTGGGCCTTTGGCCCTCCCATGATTTTGCAGATGTCAAACCGAAGTGTCAATGAGCTTCAATCATACAGCCAAATGCTTTCTGCAAGTACGAGGGCCCAGATGTATTAACATTTAATGCAGCACAACGCAGCAAGACAACTTGCTGCACTGCGTCAAATTGAAAGAGCAGGAATGCACCATAATTACTAACATAGAACACGTTCCTGCTCTCTCTCTCTCTGCTAAGAAACTCTGCTCCGCCTGTGGAGCTCTCAGAGTTTTGCCTACTCCTTGCTTCGGCGGAGCACGGAGTTTAGCATAAAACTCCACCGGCCGTGGAGTGAGCTGAGTTTACTGCCCAACCTACAATTACCATCTCGACACTGGTGGCTTTACTGTTCAGAGCCTAGCTGCCACGTCCTTGTACAAGCAAAACTCACAATGCATCCTTCTGGTTCCGGAATGGGAGAATTTTCCTGGCAGGTGAGCTGCCTGATCCTGTCATGATGGCCTGAAGTTTACTGTGGGAGAACGCTGAGGACTGGACTTCAATGCTGGCATTCGTCCACATGCCATGGGAGCTGCTGGCTGGGAGCCACGAGCTGTCCATTGCAGACAGAGAGTGGAGAAGAGGTGAGGGGCTCATGGAGTGGAATGGTGTGGGAGTATGGGTGGCAAACTGGCGGCGTGAGGTGGGGAGGCTGACTGGATACCCGATCGCTTACTGCTCACTACTACTGGGCAACAAGGAAAATGCTAAAACACACAGTATACGCAAAATCTGAGTGAGTGAGATTTTTGACATCTCAAATCAATGTCCTACTCTTGAATGTTGAAAAAGTACATAAAGCTAGGCTCTTGACTGAAGCGGAGCAGCCTTCCATTTTGCCTGCACATTTTGGTACATCCGTGGAGGAGTTCTAAGTGTCAATATTCATACCTTCTGTTGCAACTGTACAGCATGTGGCTCTTTTCTGCAGACTCTCTTTGATGAAGCTTGGCTGGTGAGTTATGCTTTTCCATGTGGTCATGCACATCTATTGTTGTGGTTTTGTTTTACATTATGATTTTACCTCAGAGTGATCCAGAACCGAGCTTTGGAGATAGAGCTTAGCAAGCGCAGACATCTTTCAGCTTCGTATGAGCATAGCAGAGCTCTGTGGAATTTCTCAGAGTTTTTTTTAACTACACGGAATTCCGCGGAGTATAACTCCGTCAACTCCGCCCACCCCTACTATCTGTCCTAGTGCACTTATGGCTGCCAAGAGTCAACAAGGACACCCTTGCTCCATGTTACAAGGGTGCCTGTGTTACAGCCTGGCTTGTTTTAGTGCAGGTAGGGGCGCCTTCCTGCACAGAAATAATACCCAGAGGAATTTGCCTATTTCTATGTGTGCTGCAGAATGGAGTACATGTAGAACAAGCATTTGTAATACATTGTTTCGCCTATGTGATAAATAAAGTACTGTTTTTATCAATTATCGTCCGGGAGAAGCAAAGAGCTCCCTGACAAATAACACAGGAGTAGAGAGGATGTGGTGCAGCGGCAAGAGCTGCTGACTCGAGAGCTGGGGATCCCGGTTCGAGTCTCCGCTGCAGCAACATCCTGTGATTCTATGCAAATCACTTACTCTCCCTGGTGATAAATTGTTATATGAATATGCTGCAAGAGTAAAAAGCAAAAAGAGGCAAAACTGTATGAAAAAATAGCTCCACCAAAGCGGATGTTAACAGTATTTCAGAGACAGGAAACTGATAAGAGAAGTAGTGGAGGAAGAAGCATTGGTAAATGCAGGAAAATATGCTACAGCCAATAGAAATGGAGGAAAAGTAAGTAGCACGCACAGGAACCAATGAGAAGCTGGGAAAGAGAGGAGACAGGATCAAAGTCACTTTTAAGTTTATCTTAAAAACAATAGATTTCCCAAGCACAGCGCAAGCACTGTGCAGGCGAAACCTAAAAAGGAAATAACGCGGACAAATAAGCATATACGCCTCACCTGGAAAAGAGTAGCATTTTGACGCATACCCAGGTTTACTAGTCTTGGTAAATCGAGGAATGCCCAAAAAAACATGGGCGGGTGCATGGGAACACTCAGGGTCTACTCAAGGAATTCCAGAGCAAGGCAATGAGGTGCAAGACAATGCAACTTGTGCCTTGCAATTTTCACTGCCTTGCATTACTGCATTACTGCAGATTTAGTAAGCCACACAGAGCCATGCAAGGTGGCTTTGCATGGCTTAATAGATCTCACTGAAGACCTTTTGTTGCCTTGCGCCGCCTTGCATGACCGAATGTCAACTGGAGGGCTTGGTAAATATGGACCTAGATGTGCTGTTATAAATTGCAGTTAGGGAGCATACTGAATAGATGGCAGCCAGTTCCAGTGAGGCTGGTCATTGGCAGCACTGTAAGAAATACTCCTTCCCTACACATGTTCAGGTCTCCACATGAACTTTTTTCATATGGCTGGGTACGAACTGGGGTGGCGAAGTGAGCTTAAGAACGATGATGGGAAACTTTCAGCACTCCGTCCATCATCTCCTTGTGTTTGCTTTGTTTGCCCTAAGTTGGCAGGGTATACCCAGACGTGGGTCCCTTGCTCACTTTGCCACTGGATTCAAGCTAGCCTGGCTGATGAGGGGTGTTACCCCGGAACTGGTCCCAGGATGCTAGTTTCTGGTCCAGGGAAGACTTGCCTTGGCAGTTCGGGCTGGACTATTCCCATGTGGAATAAGGTCAAGACTGATTTGCATTTGGCTGGGTCTGAACTGGGGTGGCAAAGTGAGCTAAAGAACGATGATGGATTCAAACCAGATCTGTGACTGGGGGTGAGTGTTTGAAATGTTTTAGCACTCCATACATCATCTCCTTGTGCTTGCTCCACATGAACTTACCTAGCCAGTCCTGCCTTCCACACATGTGGAAAATCCCAAGTATTGTTCCATCTCACACCCAGTGATACAACACAGTTATATCCCCAATAATAAGGTCAAGGGAGACCTTGGTGATGAGGGAGCTTTGACCAGATCTTCAGGCCCACACTATATTCACAGTTTTAATGCCAGGTCAGCATGCTGCACTGAAAATGGTGAGTATCCCTGTAGATTGTCTCAGAACAGAGCATGATGCCTCCTAGTGAATAGCATCACCTCTTAGTCCAAGTCAACTCTCAATTGGCAGGCCTACAGTGCTCTCTAATGGGCCAAGCTCAGAAGCCCAGCACCAACAGAATGGCAATTCATCAGGCAGGAGGATTTAAGTGGAGAAGAGAGCGAGGGATTCTTGCTCAAGAGTCCTACATTGTCACTCAGGCCTGTCCATAGCCCACACAGTGTCCAAGAGTTATAGTAAGCTATCCAGGTCCAAACATCTGTGTCAGGGTGTGCAGCCAACTCTGTCAATATCACTGTTTCGTCTTCCTGCCAGCAGATAGGCACCTTGTGTTAACCCTAGACTCTTCTCCATGGATCACTGACATGCCTTTTTCCATGAGTCAGCAGATCAGGTGCTTACATCCATGCCCATTCACCAGCCTCTGTCAAAACCACACTTCCATGGGATCTTAGCCCATGACCGAAATGGCAATATTACTGTTGCTGCTAGTCATCATATTTTCATAATAAGCATTAAAAATTATGCAACTGGACCGTGAAGGCTTCATGACCCACCTTACTCTTGACTTACCTAGCTTGAGGGGTAGTTTTAAACATGTTCAAACAGTTTTAACCTGACATGTTGTGCAGTGTATTGTCATGTTTAATTAATGCTGTTCATGTTTTCGGCATTAGGCCACACTGTAGCCAACATGGAATATTTGCCTTTTATGCCACTTACAAGGTCTTTGCACATTTCTTTCATGGAATTACCTGAAAGTAAAATAGACAATTGTTGTTTACCAATCAGTTGCCATTTTTGGGGGCACTGCAAGATGTTTAGCAGCCTCCCATTGCTGAGAGGTCCAAGATGTGAGCTATTTATGTAGGTCCATAAAAACTAAGAACTATTTGAACAGACTATATAAAAATGGAAATATCAAGAACAAGCCAAATATGGGAGCCACTGTAACAACTAAGGCCTTTCTGGTTCAGAGAAGTAGGATCAGAACTTGTAGCTCCTCCAAAAAGACACTGAGATTAGCTCTGCTCTGCTGACACATTTTGACTAGAACACAGTATCAGTAGATGTACCCAATAAACATTTTACCAACTAACTGCCTAGTACTACATGCAAAAATTTGAAAAATTGAGGAGAAAGAATAGAAATTGATAGTATGCAATAACAGATAGCAGCTGTCAAGTCAGTGAATACATGGAAGACGAAGCCTATCAGGAACAAGAAAACAAAACTGGGCAGAAATAAAAATAAAAGTGCCAGGAAGGAGCAAAGAGAGTCTGTAAGGTAAGGGAACTCACAGACAGAGATCTGAGGACTGAGGATGATGTTTAAGATTGCTGAGGTGTACATGCTGCTAGTCAGTGGTATGCACATCAGAGATCAACAGATAGCGACTATAGTAACCTTACAGTCTGGTCAGATCAAGCTTTAAAACTTTGTGGCCCGCATCTGAAACAGGCTAAGTGAAAACTGCAGCTTGGAATTTCTCTTCGTCTGATCCAGCCTTGCATGACCGAATGTCAACTGGACGGCTTGGTAAATATGGACCTAGATGTGCTGTTATAAATTGCAGTTAGGAAGCATACTGAATAGATGGCAGC
Organism: Calotriton arnoldi; assembly: GCA_963921515.1. Taxonomy (NCBI): domain Eukaryota; kingdom Metazoa; phylum Chordata; class Amphibia; order Caudata; family Salamandridae; genus Calotriton; species Calotriton arnoldi. Next base: position 113,700 of record CAWUFW010016085.1, read on the forward strand.
CAGTTCCAGTGAGGATGGTCATTGGCAGCACTGTAAGAAATACTCCTTCCCTACACATGTTCAGGTCTCCACATGAACTTTTTTCATATGGCTGGGTCTGAACTGGGGTGGCGAAGTGAGCTAAAGAACGATGATGGGAAATTTTCAGCACTCCATCCATCATCTCCTTGTGTATGCTTTGTTTGCCCTAAGTTGGCAGGGTATACCCAGACGTGGGTCCCTTGCTCACTTTGCCACTGGATTCAAGCTAGCCTGGCTAATGAGGGGTGTTACCCCGAAACTGGTCCCAGGATGGTAGTTTCCGGTCCAGGGAAGACTTGGCTCGGCAGTTTGGGCTGGACTAATCCCATGTGGAATAGGGTCAAGACTGATTTGCATATGGCTGGGTCTGAACTGGGGTAGCAAAGTGAGCTAAAGAACGATGATGGATTCAACCCAGATCTGTGACTGGGGGTGAGTGTCTGAAAAGTTTCAGCACTTTGTCCATCATCTCCTTGTGCTTGCTCCACATGAACTTACCTAGCCAGTCCTGCCTTCCACACATGTGGACAATCCCAAGTATTGTTCCATCTCACACCCAGTGGTACAACACAGTTAGATCACCAATAATAAGGTCAAGGGAGACCTTGGTGATGAGGGAGCTTTGACCAGATCTTCAGGCCCACACTATATTCACAGTTTTAATGCCAGGTCACCATGCTGCACAGAAAATGGTGAGTATCCTTGTAGATTGTCTCAGAGCAGAGCATGATGCCTCCCAGTGAATAGCATCACCTCTTAGTCCAAGTCAACTCTCAATTGGCAGGCCTACAGTGCTCTCTAATGGGCCAAGCTCAGAAGCCCAGCACCAACAGAATGGCAATTCATCAGGCGGGAGGATCTAAGTGGAGAAAAGAGGGAGGGATTCTTGCTCAAGAGTCCTACATTGTCACTCAGGCCTGTCCATAGCCCACACAGTTTCCAAGAGTTATAGTAAGCTATCCAGGGCCAAACATCTGTGTCAGGGTGTGCAGCCAACCCTGTCAATATCACTGTTTCGTTTTCCTGCCAGCAGATAGGCACCTTGTCTTAACCCTAGACTCTTCTCCGTGGATCACTGACATGCCTTTTTCCATGAGTCAGCAGATCAGCTGCTTCCATCCATGCCCATTCACCAGCCTCTGTCAAAACCGCACTTCCATGGGATAGGTACTAGGGAGAGCCCCTATCTTAGCCCATGACAGAAATGGCAATATTACTGTTGCTGCTAGTTATCATATTTTCATAATAAGCATTAAAAATGATGCAACTGGACCGTGAAGGCTTCATAATACACCTTACTCTTGACTTACCTAGCTTGAGGGGTAGGTTTAAACATGTTCAAACAGTTTTAACCTGACATGTTGTGCAGTGTTTTGTCATATTTAATTAATGCCGTTCATGTTTTTGGCATTAGGCCACACTGTAGCCAACATGGAATATTTGCCTTTTATGCCACTTACAAGGTCTTTGCACATTTCTTTCATGGGATTACCTGAAAGTCAAATAGACAATTGGTGTTTACCAATAAGTTGCCATTTTTGGGGGGCACCGCAACATGTTTAGCAGCCTCCCATTGCTGAGAGGTCCAAAATGAGAGCTATTTATGTAGGTCCATAAAAACTAAGAACTATTTGAACAGACCATATAAAAATGGAAATATCAAGAACAAGCCAAATATGGGAGCCACTGTAACAACTAAGGCCTTTCTGGTTCAGAGAAGTAGGATCAGAACTTGTAGCTCCTCCAAAAAGACACTGAGATTAGCTCTGCTCTGCTGACACATTTTGACTAGAACACAGTATCAGTAGATGTACCCAATAAACATTTTACCAACTAACTGCCTAGTACTACATGCAAAAATTTGAAAAATTGGGGAGAAAGAATAGAAATTGATAGTATGCAATAACAGATAGCAGTTGTCAAGTCAGGGAATACATGGAAGACGAAGCCTATCAGGAACAAGAAAACAAAACTGGGCAGAAATGAAAAAAAAAGTGCCAGGAAGGAGCAAAGAGAGTCTGTAAGGTAAGGGAACTCACAGACAGAGATCTGAGGACTGAGGATGATGTTTAAGATTGCTGAGGTGTACATGCTGCTAGTCAGTGGTATGCACATCAGAGATCAACAGATAGCGACTATAGTAACCTTACAGTCTGGTCAGATCAAGCTTTAAAACATTGTGGCCTGCATCTGACACATGCTTAGTGAAAACTGCAGCTTGGAATTTCTCTTCGTCTGATCCAGATTAGGTAGATTTTTCCACACCCGGTTTTTCCATGTGTAGAGAACCATATCTGATTATTTAGGTGTTAAATAGTATAAGGCTTACTACAACAGAAGCCAATCCTCATTCCCCGTTTTGTAACAGAGTGAATATGTTGCTCCATCCTTCCAGAAGGAGCCTTACCCATCCATACCCTACCCTTCTGTCCTCCACCCTCCTCAGTCACCCTCTACCCCATCCAAAAGTCCCCACATACATTAACCACCTCTGGACAGTAAATGTATGTATTCAAACCCCATGGAGTTTGAGACCCATATCTCAGCAGTAGAGGATCAGGGCCTGACCATGCACTCCACACTATCCCGTCTACTTGGAACCTGCAGGTGATTGTAGGATCCCAGAAGGTGGAGAGGGGTGATGTATGGGGTATTTCCTCTCTACCTGACTGAAGACATGGGTGTTGCTGGAAGGTCTCTCTCAATGATATCTTATTGAAAATGCACACAGAACCTTGTTGTCCTGGCCCCCTCCAGCTGCCCCATCAAGGCCTGCTCAATTGTAATGGTTGAGACGTTATCCTCAGGACTGCCCATGTAGTAGGTGGAATGCACTATGACAGTCAGAAGGTTATGCTGTTTCTAGATTACACGCAAGTGGTGCAGCAGCAATGATTATTTACAGAAGTGAAATAGAAGCTAAAGGCCATGAAGCTTAACTATGTTCTAATGTCTCCAGCAAGGCTACGGGTCAGTCTCATTAGCAATTCTGACATCTTTAACACTCCAGAATCTGCTTGGAACTAGGTCGAGGGGTGGAAAACCATCCACAAGAAAGGGGACCGTTCTGATATGTTGGCAAATCCACAGACCGCCATGGAGATAATCTCAGAGATGTCAAAGACATCAAGTGGGAAGAAAATTCTGGTGTATCAGTTGCAATAGTGAAGCTCAAAAGATAGATGATTGAGAATCAATACATGATACTGCCTTCCAACTCAGGTAATAGAAAAGGAGGAACAGGGCTTCAGCCTGACCTTGTGAGACTTGGGGACTGAAGAGGGGCTTTGGCAGCCCAACAAACACAACGGTAATGACAGATACATTTAGACATATTTGATACACCATGCTGATGCCACAAGCCTGATGACACAAGGGCAATTATCCATGGGTGGTGGGGGTAACTTGTCACATACACCTCCTTAAAGTTCTCAGTAGTATAGATTAGATGTTAATCAGTTGACTGAGGGTCCAAGATGCTTCTGGGGTAGAAGTATGCAGTGGGGGAGTTGGGGAAAAAACAGAATTGCGCGGCTCCCCAGTTATTGGGGAAGCCTGAAAATGGTGGGCAGCTACTACGTGGGCTCCAAAGTTTGCTTGGCATTGCAGGAGAGTTACACATCATGAGAGATCTACCCAGTGTAGGGCAAGAGGCAATCCACCAGGGACACACAGAAAACCAGCTTAGGGATTGTGATATGATCACAGTCCATGTCCATTTGATGTCCTGGAAAGTGAAAAGCTTAAATAATAAAATAAAGGGAGGGGTGGTTTCCTATATATCAAAAAGCATGCACAGGATGTCGTCCTCCTACTGGAGACACACCTCTTGGGTACGAAATATGTTTTTTTAGGGTTCTATTGGTCCGCAAGAGTGTACCATTCTGGTTTCTCCTAGAACTCTAGAGCAATATCAATTTTGCTCCAGAAAACATGTCCCTTCACTTCAACGACTGAACATGCAGATCCATGTGGCATATATGTTGTGTTCAGAGCACATCTGGAGGGTTGTCACTGGACATAGGTCATTCTCTCTACTTCCCTAGGATCACAGGAGGGAACTGTTAGACAAGTATCAAATACAATGCTCACTATCCTACAGGCATGCTAATCTTTGATAGGGACTTTCATTTGGTAATTAACACATGTAGAAAGTCCCCCCTGCTGAAGTGAACTGTCTCACTAGGTTTGGTCGAAACTGGGGGCCCCATTTGCAATCTTTTAATATAGGGCTGTGCTGCAAGCCTTCCTGCTGCACTGCCCTATGTCAAAGGAAAAGGCCAGGAATGCGCTTTATCTATCAGATACAGCACATTCCTGCCCTCTCCCCCTGTGCTGGCGCACAAATGACTGCTATGCGCCAATGCAGACACCCTTGCGCTATGGTGCAAGGGTGTCTGCGTTTTAGGGGTGATTGTTTTTGTGAAGGAAGGGACACTTTCCTGCACAAAAACAATCAATGGAGGCAATTTCCTCCTTCTATGTGTGCTGCACAATGCAGCAGACATAGAAAGAGGAAAAAACGAGGAGAAATAGTGGGATTACTCCTTGTTGTGCCTCCCCTATGCCACCCCTGGGGAGGAGTAGGCTTTTGACACATTCCCAAGTTTAGGACATCTCATAAATCTGGGAATGTGTCAAAGGCCATGGGTGTTAAATGGGAACACCCACTGTAGCGCCCATGGCACGCCTCCCTATCCAGGATGAGGCAACGCAGTGACTTGCGCTGCGTTGCCTCAGTCCATATCTATAAGGCCATGAAAAGCCACGCAGGGTGGCTTACTAGGCCTTGTTGATATGACAATGCAATGTGTGATGTAGGACCATCACTAAAAGGGACGTTCCGGCAGCTCAGGGACCTTGTAAATGAGGCCCATGGTGTATAGACCATGGAGCTGCACAGCAGTGTACATACTATTCTGATTCACATCACTCCTCCTTTTGCATTGATTATGATTTTTTCTACCTGCTATCCAGGTAGAAATTCTCCCAAAGGGGCTCTCAGACCATTCCTCAATCGAGATACAAATTAGAAAAGAGGTTCAGGTCATAAGGGGGCCTTGAGTCTGAACATCTGGTGGTTACAAATCAGTCTTGACCATCTTCCCCATGGGACCAGTCCAGCCCAAACTGCCAGGTAAGGTCCTCCCTGGACTGGAACTAAGCATCTTAAGTCCAGTTTCGGGGTATCACCCCATATCAGCCAGAATAGCTTGACTCCAGTGGCATGGGAGTTTGGGAGTGGGACCCACATCTGGGCATACCCTTCCCACCTAGGGCAACAAAAGTAAAAAGAACAAATGATGGACAGAATACTGAACAATGTCAAACACTCCATACCACTTTGGACCAAGCCATATGCAAATCAGTCTTGAGCCTGCTCCCCATGGGAACAGTCCGGCCTGAACTGCCTGGCCAGGTCCTCCCTGGACCGGAAACAAGCATCCTAGGACCAGTTTCAGGGTATCACCCCTCATCAGCCATGACAATTTAACTTCAGTGGCATGGTGAGCACAGGACCCACTTCTGGGCATACCCGCTCCACTTAGGGTGACAAATGCAAAAAAAACAAATGATGTACGGAATGCTGAACAATGTCAAAAACCCACGCCCAGTACAGAGATCTGGGAATAAATCCATTGTTTTTAATCTCACCACGCCATACCACTTTGGACCCAGCCATTTGCAAATCTGTCTTGGCCCTGCTCCCCGTGGGAACAGTCCAGCCCGAACTGCCAGGCCCGGTCCGCCGTGGACCAGAAACAGGCATCATAGGATCCGTTATGGGGCATTGCCCCTCATCAGCCAGGATAGCCTGACTCCAGTGGCATGGTGACCACAGGACCCATGTTTGGGCATACCTGTTCCACTTAGGGCGACAAATGCAAAAAGAAAAAATACTGGACAGAATGCTGAACCATCTCAAACACTCACCCCCATTACAGAGATCTGGGCCTAAATCCATTGTTTTTTTGCTCACCATGCAATACCAGTTTGGATCCAGCCATTTGCAAATCAGTCTTGGCCCTGCTCCCCATGGGAACAGTCCAGCCCAAACTGCCAGGCCAGGTCTTCCCTGGACTGGAAACAAATATCCTGGGACCGGTTTCAGGGTATCACCCCTCATCTGCCTGGATAGCTTGACTCCAGTGGCATGGTAAGCACAGGACCCACGTCTGGGCATACGCGTCCCACTTAGGATAACAAATGCAAAAATGATGGACGGAATTCTGAACAATGTCGAACACTCACCCCCAGTAGAGAGATATGGGTCTGAATCCATTTTCTTTTGCTCACAACATCATACCAGTTTGGACCCAGCCATATGACAGTCCAGTCCGAACTGGCAGGCCAAGTCCTCCCTGCATCGTAAACAAGCATCCTAGGACCGAATTTGGGTTATCACCCCTCATTAGCCAGATTAGCTTGACTACAGTGGCATGGTGAGCATGTGACCCACATCTGGGCATACCCGTCCCACTTAGGGCGACAAATGCAAAAAGAACAAATGATGGACAGAATGCTGAACAATGTCAAACACTCATCCCTAGTACAGAGATCTGGGCCTAAACCCGTCGTATTTTTGCTCACCACACCATGCTAGTTTGGACCCAGCCATATGCAAATCAGGCTCTTGTCACCCAAAGTGGGAGGGGTATGCCCAGACGTGGGTCCCGTGCTCACTGTTCCACTGGATGCAAGCTAACCCGGCTGATGAGGGGTGATACCCCGAAACCAGTTCCAGGATGCTTGTTCAGGCTGGAGTGTTCCCATTGGGAGCAGGATCAAAACTGATTTGCATACGGCTGGGTCCAAACTGGGGTGGTACGGTGAGCAAAAAAGCAATGGATTAATCCCATATCTGTGACTGGGGGAAAATGTTTGATTTGTGCAGCATTCCGTCCATCATTTGTTCATTTAGTCTTACTACAAAGGCAGAGCGAAAGACAGGGCACAGGAACTGGTGGACCTAATAAGGCTCTTGGAAGCCCAAAGGTCGGGTAATACATTAGATGCTAGTTGTAGATAGTTGGAAATATTAAGAGAAAAATTGTAGTGATGGTTGTTGAACATGGCCAGATATGCCTGGCTGCTAATTCTGCACAAAATATATCAATGGTAGGATAAGGCGGGTAAATAGCATTTTTGGTTCGCTAACACAGGGACATCAAATGAGATTGATCTGATGATATTAGCAAGCAGGGGCATCACATCACAAATGCCTCAATTATTGAACAAACCTTTGCTATCCATCACACAGAGCTATACTCTGGGTGCTCCCTAATTCAGATGAAAAAGGATTATCCAAATATAAATGATCTCATCTTAGGTCTAATTGTAGACATGGACAGTGCTGAGTAAGAGCTAGCCATCTCAGAAGCAGAAATGCAAGTGGCATATACAGATATGCCAAATGAAAAAACCCCTAGCCCAAACGGTATCTCAGCATAATTCTTTAGGAAATAAGCCTTGCTGTTTGTGTAGGTACGACAAGATGGCGCTTGAGTAGGACGCGGACTGGGTCGCTCCTGCCGTGATGCTCCTCAGAGGCCAGTAAGTCCAGGAAAAGTACCGTTTGTCGATTTATGATATCCGGACTGTACCTGCTCCTGCAGATTGGGCGCTGTGCACCGGGAGCCGTTCCGCGGACGAAGTGAGCGAGGTGGGGACCGGGGACGCCGGCTGGCTGCCCCTCTGACGCTGCGTGGCTCCTGATGCTGTTCTTGCAGCACCAAAGCTCCCTGCTACAGTGTTGCAGTGGAGCCAGCAGCGCATCTAAACAAATCAAGATGATAAGTCAAGCAGTTATATATGGCAAGAAACGGGGGGGGCCAGCCAAAATCAGAATTTGTGCGAACCTTTTGTTCCCCTTCACAGTAAAGGCATACTGGAGGAAATGGGGGGGGGCGTTGAATCATCTCTCACAGGGCCCGCATGAGACTGTCCCCCATATGTTCCTTGATTCATTAACAGCACCAGACCCTCCAGACCCACCTTGTACTCCAATCCCAATTTGTACCCAAGAGGGGGATTTGGCCTTACGCCCGCAGCAGCTAAAAATTCTATCATGGAACGTGGCAGGCTTACTAAACAAATTGCTGCTCCCGCACTGGAATAATTTGGTAGAAGGTTTTGACATATGTTTATTCCAGGAGACGTGGAGTATGGTCCCACTTTACAAATCGGGTTATGCTTGTTACCGCATTCCGGCTACCTCAAAGGGGAGAGGGCGTCCGTCAGGAGGGTTGATTATTTGGGTGAGCATTTTATTAGGCTGCCAAATCACTGTTCAACCAAAAACAAGTCCGGACATTTTGAGACTAACCATTAAAGGTCCCATGGGAGGAGGCACACTGGAGTTATTTAATGTTTATATCAGAGGAACCAAGGGAAGACAACAATCATCCATTGTCCAACTTTTACATCATTCCCTATCCTGCTGCAAGCCCGAAGCCAGAATTATAGTGGCAGGAGATCTGAATTGCACCTTTGAGCCTTTGAGCTCAGAGGACGTGTTGGAGCTGGAGGCCGGTGATGCAAAATGGGTGATACCCCCTCTTAACATTCCTCCTATCAGCAAGTGGACTCCGCTTGCAATTCAACTCAATGCACTAACCATTGAACATGGTCTTAGAGCTGCTAATGGTAGAACTCATTTAGATAAACATGGTGCAAATACTTTTAATAAAGTAGGTTGTCCCTCACGGATAGATTACATCTTATTGGACGTAAAATTGTGGGCCCTAATGTTAGATATGTATGTGGGTACCACAACAGATAGTGATCATAATCCTCTCTGTTTGACACTGGAATCGCCTTGGGGCACTTTGCCCTCGCATCAAACTTTGAGGGCTATAACTTCTGCTATAGATATCGTTCCTTCGAACTGCAAAAGATACCTAAAATGGCACAAGGTTAGTTCTCAAGAAATAAAATGATCTTGTATCAAGAAAGTTGTTACATCTGGCATCCAAGCTCTGCAGGCAACCCTTTTGGCTGCTGAACCCTATGTAGGTGTCTCCTCAGCTCACTCCTGTACAATAGATCAGCTGAGCACTCTTTTTCTAGCCACTAATAATTATACTAATACTAAGGCACTTCGGCTAAGACACCATCTGTGGTATACCAAAAAATGTAGATTAAATAGACAAGCATTGGCAGCAGCAATTAGGTCTAAGAATCCCGAATTGATCAAGCGAGCAAGAAAGAAATATAGGGCAGCTCTTCATGAGGCCAGAATAGAGTGGGACGAATCTCACTGGAAGAATTTGAAAATCGCTAGTTTGGAGAAAAATAAAAACCAGTTCTGGTCCCTTGTAAGTAAGGGCATTAGTAGAGACTCTGTTTCCCTGCCTAACCATATTACAAGCCATGAGTGGTACGATCATTTCAGGAAACTGTATTCCGCTCCTGATGATGAATGTCTGGAGGAGTTAAGCGACTCCACAGACATTCCTTTGGTGGGGAATGCGAGCAATTCTTTTTCACTGTCCGAAATTGAAATGGCGATAACAAAGATAGTGCCGGGCAAAGCCCCTGGACCAGACGGTCTCCCTGGTGACCTCTTTCTGGCTGATCCCAAGAACTGGTCGAGTTATATCCAACTCTTGATCAATAGCATAGCCAATGGATCCCCAATTCCCGACTCCTGGAAAAGAGCGCTGGTGGTCCCGATATTTAATAAAGGGGACAGGGAAGATCCATCAAACTACAGGCCTATAAGCCTAATCAATGCCATGCAAAAGTTGGTAGGTAGGGTCCTCCTCCAGCGAATACAAACATGGGCTGAAGAGGAGGACATTTTCTCTAAATACCAGGCAGGGTTTAGAAGTAATACAGGTACGATTGACCAAGTCTTCAGGTTATTACTTATATACTGGAAGGTCGTCGTTATCGGCAAGGGAAGTCTTTACCTTGCTTTTATTGACTTGAGAACAGCTTTTGATCTCGTACCTAGATTAAGACTGTGGCAAATGTTGAGGGATCTAGGCATCCCTCCCCTTCTTCTTAATTTCTTAATTCGACTGCATGAAGGAAATTTCGCCCAAGTCAGGTGGGGCCCCCAAGGGGAGGTCACGGAAAAGATCCAGGTTAGTAGAGGAGTCCGCCAGGGATGTGTCTTGGCACCCACCCTGTTTTCTTTGTACATTAATGGGGTGGTGAAATTTCTTCAGGAGACACCGGCAGACGCACCCACCCTGGCGGGCGAGAAAGTCCCAACATTGTTGTTTGCTGACGACACCCTCCTGGTGTCGAAAACCCCGTCAGGGCTGCAAAAACGTCTTAACAGATATCAATTATTCTGTGACTCTCGGGGCCTTGTCATTAACACAGATAAAACAAAATTCATGGTTTTTAACCCCCATAAGGTTTTTAAAAATGACTTAATTTTAAACAATACTCGACTAGAGAGGGTAAATGCGTTTGATTATTTGGGTATCCGCCTTTCGGATAAAATGCACTGGAAGCCGCATCTAGCCAAGATGTTACTGAACCATAAACGTGTTGCCGGTGCCCTTAGCAAAGAACATCGGGCCTCTTATAGTAGACCAGTAGCTCCAGCTCTTACAATCTATGAAGCGAAAGCAGTCGCCGCTGCGCTGTATGGGGCGGAGTTGTGGGGCTTCGAAAATATTGAGGACATTGGCAGGTCCGAAAATAAGTTTCTGAGGGACCTGGTGATGCTTCCCAGCAACACTCCATTAACTCCATTGATGTTAGATATGGGCAGACGACCGCTCAGGGACATTGCAAAACTGCGCCCTCTTCTCTTTTGGGCACATGTGATGCGTACCCCAGAGCTTGCTAACTATGCCGCGGCACTAACAGAGGTGACTAACTTAGACACGGGGAACAAGGTTAAATGGATATCCAACGTTAGAAGGTTGTTGTCCAAGCTGGGTCTCATGGAAGGATGGGACACCCAAGTTCCACCAAACAAGGTAGAGCTCAAGCACTTTATTGGAACTGGGTTGATACCAAAGAGCTGAGCAACCCAGATTTGGGGAGTTTGACAGAAGAATTTTTTCACCACAAACAGTGTAGAGGCTTAGAGCCTTATCTGGATATAATCCAGATTCCACGCGACAGACAGTTATACATGCAATTCAGGTTGGGCACACTTCCAATTCATGCAACCACCTGTAAATGGCACTCTTATAAACACCGAAGCAAGGCCTGTCCTTGCTGCAGAGCCCCGTTGGAAAGCATGTCCCATCTTCTTTTTGCTTGTCCGGCTTATTCCGTTGCTAGGTCCAACTGGATAAAACCGGTCTGCAAAATAATGGGCACACGTGATTATAGGATTGCCCTGCGTATTCTTAAAACTGATACAAGCATGCTTTTTTTGTGTGGGGTGGCGAAGTTTTTGAGTCGTGCTTGGATTGTCAGAAACAAAGCACTGAAGGGTATTAGTACATTTGTTGAGGGATAAAATACCCATATTAGTTTATCCTTTACCACAAGTATTGTAACGACCTGTAGAGCTTATCTATTTTGTACCACTGATTAGATGCTTGTGTCTTGTAGAGCATCCCATACTGAAACATATCTCTTGATTGTGACTGTCTATGCACTTTTGTCCGAAAATGCTTCCATAATTGTTTTAACCTTTATGATTGTTTTTAGGCTTGGTTGTGTGCCCAAACCCCACTCTTTTATCCTGTTATGAGGTTTTATACTGCTGTTTTTAAATTTTTACATCTTTTAATTAATTTCCAGGCTCCATCTGTCTTGCTAGTATCTTTTTAGACATTTTTGATAATTCCGTCCAATCAGTCTTAATATTCATGTGACAAACTGTATATCTTTTAAATGTTTGTTTGTGTATTTTGGTTGTTTGTTTGTTTGTCGCTTTTATGATTCTTGTAATCGAAATAAAGCATTTGATTGATTGAAATCAAGATGCCTGGCCGTGGATCACGGAAAACCGGCCCAAAAACAGGATTGCCAGGGGGCTTCCTTCCTCCTCCCCCTCCTCCTCCCAGGACGCTGGTAAGGGGGTGAGGGCGGGAATCAAGAAGGGGCCGTGGACAGAAGAGGGCTCAAATCAAGTAGCTTGGAGAGCTGCACCAGGACCCCTCTAGGGAAGACTGGGATCCATGGGGCACATGGCCAATCCTTAATTTCTACCCTGTTTTCTGGCAGTGGCAAGGCAACAGCAGTGGACCAGAAGCCAAGCAATGGGCAAGGGGAACTTTACCCACAGGCAGACCGAGGAAGGAGCGGAGGGGAAGGCAGATGCCCCCTCCTCAGGTGCTCAATTGGACTTGGTGATTGCGAGTAGCCCCAGCTCCGTTCAGTGTGAGATATTAATCCCTATTGATGGTTCCCAAAATAACCCTATAACTAGTGTAGGGGGGCCGGTAGAGACAGCTCCTATCATGGCGACCCCTGAAGATACTAGAGGAGATGACCCCAACAAGGTGATCAATAATGAGGGCCAGGATCAAACAGAAGCAAGCAGTCGCAAGTAAGCGGGGGGCATAAGGAAGTGCGATGCCCGACCCAAACTACAAATATTGGTCAGCAAATGGCTCACACTGAAAATAGGACTGGGTTTCCCGCAGAGCTGGTGCAAGATCTGGGGAGGGTGGCAAATGAGCTATCTCCATGCATAGCTAAGTCTCCTGATGTCGGAGACAAGTTTTATCTATTGAGGGATGAGTCAGACCTTTCGAATATTGGAGAATCATCATTCTCCCTAACCGATGATCCAGCTTCGGAATCTTCCTCCAGTGATGCCTCAGAAGAATCTAGTTACGCAACCCAACATAAGCAGTCAGGGAGAGGATCTCGGGGAAAGAAGAAGAGGGACAAGAAAGGGCGAGCAAGTGGAGAAGTCTCTAAAGGCAGTAGTGGGGATGATTCCCTGGGCAATCTTCACTGGGACTGCTCTGCAGGCTGGCGTTTTCTGAGGGGGAACCTGAAAGATCTGCCAAAGAAGGCATTATGGGATCATCTGATTTACAACCGCAATCCCCCTCAGTAGAGGGAACTCTGGCTACAATCCTTCAAACCATAAAACAAGTTCAAGATGAAGCCAGGAGCTCAGGTCACTGGGTGAAGCTTGCTACTAAGAAACTGCATGGGACTTTGAAAAAGATTAATAAAACCTGCTCTGATATTGCCAGCAGACTGACCATGGTGGAGGAACGCACCGAGCATCTGGAATCCGACGTTAAGACTCTTAAAATGCAAGAAGCTTTGCAGGCAGCAACGATGGTAGATGTCTTATGGAATCTTGAAGAGTACGAGAATAGGCAGAGACGTAACAATTTGAGAGTCCTGGGGATCCCCGAGGGGGTGGAAGGCCCTGGTGTATGTGCCTATATTATATCTCTCTTCAAGGGCGTCTTCCCTGAGAAAACTAACTGGGACTGGAGCGCAGAGGTTCAACGTGCCCACAGGTTCCCGCTAATGATGAAGAAGTCTCGATCCGATGATGGTGAAAGACCTAGGGCGATCTTGGTGTATTATGGGAACTTTCTGTTGCAGCAAGTAATTTACGATCAAGCTCGTCCCAACGCAAAGAAGGTGTTTGGAGATGTCCTGTTCTTTGTTTGACCTGACTTTTCCCATGCCACAGTAGAGAGGCGGTGGCGGATGCAACAGCTGTTTAACTCTTTTCAGCAGCACGGAACGGAAGTCTATCTCCTAAATCCTGCCCGCTTAAAAGTGACTTACAAAGGGCAAACACGATGTTTCACTTCAGAAATCAGTGCGGAAGAGTATCTGAAAGAAATAGGTGGAGGAAATGTAGATAAAATATAGTTCAGTAACGCTGATAGGGTTTCCTGCCCCATGTTCCTGGACTAAATGATTGGTGGCACTATCGGATAGATAGTACTCACTCTGGGGCTTTAAGGATAATCTAGTCCTCATTGAATCTGGTTGGAATGGGACACTCAGTCTAGGGTTTTTTTGTTCTTTTCTCTTCTTCGCTCTTTCTCACTTAAGGGGGGGACACGAGTCAGGTGCGGTCGGAGATGCACTCTTGCATAGGCGCTATCATTCAGGCTCTCGGCCTGATTGCTTATTTGGTGGGGGAGGAGGGAGGGGCCTGTAGGAGGAGGGGTTGGGGAGGATGGGAAGGGCACTACATGGGAGGATAATTGGGCACAAGGAAACACAGGAAGAGATAGCGTTGCCTTGGATAGGAAGATATTTTTCTTGGGTGGTCTGGGGCAAGGTGTTAAGCGCGAGATGTGTAAGAAGAAATTCAAGAGACTGGGCCAATGTGTAAACTAAGAGTCGCTATGGTGAACATCTGCGGCCTCAATGATAGAAAAAAGAGAGCCAGGGTAACTTTGGAATTGCAAGCTTTAGAGGCAGATATAGTATGTCTTCAAGAGACCCTAGTAAGCTAGTTGCGGGCACACGTCAAAATACACGGACTTGTGGGGTGACAGTTCTGGCTAAAAGGGATTTGGTTCAGTTTTTCTCACATATTCATACTGAGTCTGACAGTCGGGGGAGATAGGTTATTCTTGAATTTCGGTCTAATGTGTGCACTTTTACATTATGCTCTTTATACGGGCCAATTTTAGATGATGCTGGGTTATATGACTGGTTGAATAATGAACTGGTGTCTTGGCCAGCTCCAATTATTCTATGTGGCAACTTAAACATCAATTTTTCCAATGGTTGGTCATGTGAGGATCAATACAAATATTCCGGCAGAAAAACGAGGGTATTCTGGTCTCTTAAAAGTATGTGTAAAGATCATACACTGATGGTTGTTTGGCAGAGCAGGAAGCCAACCGAACATGGCTTCAACTTTTTCTTCTCACCCCATCAATCACACGCTCGCCTTGACTTTTTTTTTGTCTCGCATGCTATAATTCAAGACTGTGATATTGAACTCTTCCCCCGGGTCATGTCTGACCACAACCCTCTAGTCTTGGTAATCAAGGAGGGTACGTCCCGTCGATGTGGCAGTCAATGGAGTTTTGAGCGGGCATTACTGGTTAACGATGAATATGTAACCCATATGAAAACCTGGATTGCAATGTTCCTTAGTGAGAATCTTGGTAGCACTTCCCTAGAAATAGTTTGGGTCACATTAAAAGCTGGGATTCGGGGGAAACTCTTCAGTTCTCGCTAACCAGGGTAAGGAAGGAGAAGCAAAAGATGCGAGAATTATATGCCCTACTAGCCCTGGAAGAAGAGAAATAAATAACTGCTACACAACAGGGGGCGACTGTCAGGAAGCACAGATAGGAGTCATGATGGCTAAAGCAGCTATAAAGGATATTGCGATAAAAAAATAGCAGCAACATTTTTAGTTTGCGGCAAGCAAGTTTATGAATACGGAGAACAAGTTGGGCGCATGCTAGCTATAAGGACGAGGCAAAAGAACGGCCAGAATGAAGTCAGGGAGATCAGGGACCCAGATTTGGGTATTATTTCTGATCCAGTGGGGATAAGATCTGCATTTAAAAGATTCTACCAGAAATTGTATCTGGAAACTGGTATGGGGATCAGGATGACATCTCTAACTATTTAGATCTAAGTGCAACCATGAAATTTGACGAGGATGACCAGGTAGGGTTGGAAGGGATCCCTCCGTGGGAAGAGATTTTTATTGCTATCTCCTCATTGGTGACCTGGAAGGCCGCTGGTGAAGATGGCATTCCAATTTGCATTCGGCTCAGGTACTGTCTTGTGAGACTGTTTAAACATATTTTTTAAGGTAATAAACCCCCTCCTTCTTGGTGTCAAGCGAAGAAAGTTGTTTCCCCCCCAAAAAACAAATCTGTTACTGAGCTCGGGTCATACAGGCCGATTACGCTTATTAAGTGGGACATTAAAATATATTCTAAAATCTTAGCCTCTCGTTTGTCCCCCATTATTAGTAAAGTAGTTAGTGGACGGCAACATGGATTTATACCCGGGAAAAGCACTACAGACACATTAGGCGGGTAATAACGTTGTTCGATGCCGCCCAGGTAACAGGAGACCCTATGGCCTTAATTTTGTTAGATGCCGAGAAGGCTTTTGATAGGGTCTCCTGGGGCTACCTGTGGAAAGTGCTCGAGCGAATAAATATATGGCCCGAATTTAGTCAAGCACTCAAGGCGCTTTATTATAAACCTAAGGCCAGGGTGTTTATGGCTGGGGAACTCTCAGAGTCATTCTCAATTCTAAGAGGGACGAGACAAAGCTGTCCCAGTTCCCCATTGCTTTTTTCCCTTTATATTGACCCGTTTATTCGCAGACTAGAAGTTAATGTAAAGATCTTTCCGATGACATATAACGGGTGGGATACTAAAATGCTCGCATACGCTGACGACATCGCTGTAGTTACGCCCGAGCCTGCTTCTGTAATGGTGGAAATTGAGAAAGAAGCAGGGGAATTCGGATATATCTCGGGTTACTCGCTAAATAGGGATAAAACCGTAATTTTGGTAAATAGCACGCTATCTTGGCAGGATCCACCGGTGGCTACAAGTGCGACATACTTGGGAGTTGCTATCACGCCTGATGTGGATTGTATTATTGGGGATAATCTTGAGCCTTTGATTGAAAAATCTAAGAAAGATCTGCAGAGGCTAAATAACTTGCATTTATCCCTGGCAGGACGATGCAATGTCATTAAAATGATTTTTTTCCCCAAGATTCTTTATTTTATTCTCGTTAGGAATAAGTAATTTATGGTTCAAAAAATTAAATGATATAATTTCCTGATTTGTGTGGGCCTATTCCAAACCCAGGCGAGCCATGAAATTTTTGATGCTCCCTAAAGATCATGGAGGGTGGAGGCTCCCTAATTTAAAGCTATATTACTGGGCTACGGTGATTTTAGAATCGTGGCCCTCTAATACAAGAGAAAACCCCGTGGCCTGCAGGTGCTGTTTACTTTCCCTCTCCATTTGAGTTATTGATAGGTGAAGGGGCGTGAGGGAATTTATGGAGGCAAATTGAACTAAGCTATTTCAAGCGTGTTCGTTTTAAGTTTTAAGACCCTGCGGAACGCGTTTGAAATCTGGTCTACAGTCCGTAAACTGATGGTCTAGGCCGACTTAATTACTATACCCCTCTGAAGGATAATCTAATTCTCCCAGGAGTCTTTTCAGAACATTATATGTCACGGTGGGTTAACATTGGCTTAAACAAGGTGGGCCTGTTTTTCTCTGGTAGAGGGATAAAATAATTTCAAGAAATTAGAGAAGAATTTGGTCTCAGTCATAAGGATTTTTTAAAAATTTTACAAGAAAGGGATTTTCTTTTTTGCAAGACCGGAGGGGCAATAGGATTTCAGCAGTGTCATTTGGTGGATGCCTTGGTAGCTGAACATAAAACCTCAATAGGGTTTATTTACTCCTTCCTCAATAAATACATGAGGGACGATATAGATAAGCATTTGCAGAGATGGCAAGAACAACTTACCATCTCAGATTCATGCTTCCAGGAATCCTTTGCTCTTGCTCCGACATCATTTATATCAGCTAAATTACATGTTCAATATTACAAAACATGTTTTAATTTATACTATACCCCTAGTAGGATTATCAAATGGGGGGATGGCAAAGGCACTTGTTGCCCTAGATGTCATCTTAGTGGTGCTGATAGTGTGCATATCTTTACCACTTGTCCATCCTTATCCACTATTAAGTACCAGATAACTGAATTCTTGTCAAATAAACAGAATATTCAGGTATATTTATCCCCTGCAATGATCCTCTTGGTAGTGTCTGAATATGTGAGACCAGCAAGAGGCAGAGAGCTGATTTTTATTGTGATGACTGTTTTTCGTTTATGTATTGCTTCAGCCTGGTTAGACAGTAATCCACCAGTGTTCCAGCAATGGCTAGCCAGGGTACTGGCTGTTTGTAACTTAGAGAAGGCAATTTTCTTAAGGAAGGGGATTAGTAACAAAAGGAAGGGATTGAGGAGGTGGGGTCCGTTACTAGACTGGGTGGATGTCAGGAGCGGTTGAGGTTAGGCACGTTGCACTTTAAGCTTGAGTTTATATAAGCACTTTCGCACTTTACTTGTCTCTAGCGGATTGGCTTATATCTTCTTGCTTTTTTTTCTTTTCTATCCTTTTTGGTATCAATTGTATGCATCTGATTTTGCTTTGGTATACGGTATGGCAACAGTGACCAAAAATTCCTTTTGGTATCTAACTGTGTAGCAGGGGTGGGTGGGTGTTTTCTGGGGGTGAAAATGGTGGTATTGTTGTGTTTTCTATCATGTACTAAGAATTGGTAAATGACAGTAAAAATATTTAAAAAAAAAGGAAATAAGCCTTGCTAGTGCTACCGCAATGTTCGAGGAGGCTCTGTAGGTGGGCACTTTACCATATGATCTCAGACACCACAATCACCGTTATTCCAAACACTGGTGGATCTCTTATTTCCTGCGCAACTTACAGGCCAATCTCACTCACATATGTAGAAGCCAAGTTCCTTGTGACTAGGCTAGTTCTGGTTCTTAATACAGAGCAACCAAAACAGCTTTATCACAAATAGAGGCACACGGCACTACATTAAGAAGCTACATGTGGCCATGGCAAATGCTGGTGAACTGCAGGGGGAGACGACACATTTATCTGTGGATTTTGAAAAAGTCATTGAAACAATGCATTTGGCTTTTTTGCACAATGTGCTGCGAAGGATCGCACTTGGAAACTATTTTCCTGGATATGTCAAGACTCTTTATGCAGCTCAATGTTCTCAGGTGTGTGCAAATGGGGCTCTGTCTGTTTCCTCACTAGTATGCATCAGGGATGCCCACTTTCTCCACTTATATTTTACATTAGTAATACAACCCTTGGTGAATCAATTGAAGCTCAGTTGTAGGGGGGTTCATATGGGATGGATTGTATCAAGACAAGGTTTCACTGTATGCAGACAGCCTCCTCACATTATTTCCACAGCCTAACCTCTCATTTCCTAGAATATTTCAGATGCTACAGATATACAGGGAAGCATTGGGCCCCAGGGTGAAGTGGGGGAAGTCCATAAATATGTTGATAACTCATGAAACTCTGAGCAAACATCTCAACTAAAGATAGTTGAGACTCACTTCAAATATTTGAGAATGTGGGTTACCAGAGATACTAGGCTAAGGTGGTATCTAAATATTCTTCTTCTACTGGATAAGACCAAATGGAGGGTAAAGGGCTGAGCTTCACAGTCACCTGCTAACATGAGAAGGAACACTCAATTTAAGATGCTCACCCTGTCTCAAATTCTATACTTCTATACCCAGACAATCTCCCCTCTCCCCCTCTAATCACAGAACTCTTCTTGTTGGGTGGACTCCCAAGGGTCTCATTTTCTAAGTGCACACAGGCACCCTTTGATGGGGGTCTGGTGGTCCCTGATATTTGGCTATATTGCTGGGTGTCCCAGCTGATTGCTCTCAATCTTTGATTCATCTGTCTATAGAGGAAATGCAGCAATTCAGCTGGAACTGGACTCACTCAACCCGTTTAATTTGCTCTTCATGCTTTATGTTGCATTGATCCCTCATTCCCTGCCCCCTGTCACTAGAAATGCGTATTATGTTAGAAGGTGGGACTGAGTAAAGTTTGGAAGCAAAACTCCTTGTGGCATGGAACACTGCTTTCACAAGTGACAAAGTTACAGTGGATCCAGACATGGGACCTCATTGATTTCTCAAAGCTCAGGGATGCATAGTCGACTAGTCATCTATAATCCTTTGAACAACTGGCGGCAGACTATATCCTCCTTAGGTCCCAATTTTTCAATATCTTCAGCTTTGACCCGTGCTTGGTGACTATGGGGAAAAATAAAATGCGATACCCTGGCTAGAAACTGGAATCGGGCCAATATTGGCGATTTCTGTACATTTTTAAAAGCCACTTCACCAACCGAACAAGATTCCCTCTGCGATCAGGTATCAAGCATTGAGCAATGGCTTGTCTCAGCCAGTGACAGTGTTGCTCCCTTTAAGAAAACTAAACTTAAACGCCCTCACGACGCTCAACGCTGGTTCTCTGACGATCTGAAAATAAAAACTGGCACTTAGGCAAGCCGAGCGCAGCTGGAGACGAGATTATGCTCTTGAAAAAAAGCCACCTATGTTACCTTGCTAAAAGACTATAAAAACTCTATCCTTCAGACCAAGGCAATTTACTTTTCCTCGAAAATTACAAACTCAGCCACTAAGACCAAGGATATTTTCTCAATAGTTGATGAACTTACACAACCTGACAGAGTGATAGCTAAACCTGTCCCCTCACAATCATTATGTGACTCCCTGAACTCGTATTTTATCGAGAAAATTGCCACCATCAAAAGCAATATTCCGTCTTCCACACTTTCAACTGCCCTCTCTATCACATGTAATAATCCCCTGGTGTTGGATTTAATCCCCTGATTTCCAGGGAAGAGTTTTCTGTCCTCCTAAAAAAAATTGGATCAGGCTCCCCCACCGACTGCTGCCCTTCTCATATTCTACAAGAGGCTTTCCTTACCTGCCCAGATCCACCCCTCTCACTCCTCAATAACTCTCTTAAACAAGGTATTGTCCCAGACACCTTTAAACATGCGGAAATCGTCCCTATTTTGAAGAAACCCAATGCTGACCCCTTGGTCCTGAGTAACTTCCGCCCAATCTCTTTACTTCCTTATCTCAGTAAGATCTTAGAAGCTCACGTAGCAAATTGTTTGAGCTCATTTATTGAACATTCTCAGTTTCTTGACCCCCATCAAGCAGGATTTAGACCTGCACACTCTACGGAGTCAGTCATTCTTGCAGTTATGGACGAACTTAGGAGAGGGGCCGATAAAAACATCACCCAGGCCCTGGTGCTCTTGGATTTATCGGCTGCTTTTGACACGGTCGACCATGACCTCCTGATCGATCGTGTCAGTAATGCTGGCATCCAGGGTCTGGCCCTGAAGTGGATCTCCTCTTTCCTACACAACCGATCTCAGGCAGTCCATCTCGCTAATTTCTCAGCCAAGAAAGCTAGGCTGACTTGCGGGGTCCCCCAGGGTTCCTCCCTTTCACCCCTCCTGTTTAATCTGTACATGCTTCCTCTGATTCGGTCCTTACGCAAAAAGAGAGTTGTCACTTTTAATTATGCTGATGACCTCCAGCTGGTGTTTGAAATTGATTCTTCTAACACCACAGCATCCAATTTCCAGTCCACCATGAGTTATATTAGCGAATGGATGTACGCTAATCAACTAAAACTCAACCCTGATAAAACTGAGCTGGTCCTGACAGGAGGTACTGCCAACCCGTGGAATTCTAATTTTTGGCCCCTCTCTTAGGTAGCCCGCCTCGCCCAGCAGAATCTGTAAAAGTCTAGGGGTCATAATCAGTAATGATTTGTCCATGAAATCTCAGATTAGTGCAGTGGTCTCTACCTGCTTTTTCCACCTACGCAGAATTCGGAAGATCTGTAGATTTCTGACCACCGAGGCCTTGACCCTAGTCATCCTGGCCTTGGTTATCTCTCGTATTGATTATGCCAATTCACTTTATGTTGGCATTCCGGCATACCAACTCCACCGTTTGCAACTGGTACAAAATCAAGCAGCCAGGCTCATCTTCCGTCAATCCAGATACCAACACGTCCGCCCCTGATGAAGAGCCTGCATTGGCTCCCGGTGGCTAAACGGTGTGTATTTAAACTGGGCTGCACCATCTTTAAAGCCCTTGCCGGTCTTGGCCCAGTATTCATCTCATCTAGGATCCATCGTTATGTCCCCTACCGTGAACTACGCTCCTCTCATTTGAATCTGCTCACCATCCCCACTTTCAAACGCAAAAAACATGGTGGCCTTGGATTTTCTTTTTTGGCCCCTCAATTTTGGAATGCTCTCCCCATTGGACTGAGGTTAGCTACCTCCTACGCCCAGTTCAGAACACTTCTTAAGACTCTTTTGTTCTCTCAGGCCTACGAGTAAAGCTTCTGTTCATTATAACATTGTCGCTCCTCTGCTCTCAGCGCCATGAAACCGCTTGGTGTTAGTGCGCTCTATAAATATTTTTTAACATAACCCGAATTCCATCCTCCAAAGGCCAAAACAACTATGAAGCATTTAGGGAATAGGGGTATTGAACGTATTATCAGGTCCCTGATACTTAATGCCCCAGATCCCTTTCTGAAATTGAGAGACAAATGGGAATTAGAAGTTAGGATTTTGGAAAATAAGGACTAAACAGTGGCTCTATGTGTCCTAACAATCCCTACCCTCCTGAGACTAATCCAATTTAAATACCTTCATAAGGTTTCCTTTCACCCTTTCAAACTGTGGCAGATGGTGCAGAGCTCCGAATCCTTATGGTTTGCATTGTGAGCGCACATTCCTGCATACCGTTTGGAGCTGTCCAGTGATAATTCAGTACTGGATGCGTATACATAGACACTTGGAGAGAGTTGTATGGCGGATCCACGCAAGCCATCCAATGCATGGCTTTATAATGTGGTTTTTACAACAACCCACTTCTACCACTGTGTCCTTTATCACGCAAGCCTTTACACCGAGCAATGACTTGCCTTAGGTGAAAGCACTGGACTTTAAAGAGGTACCAATTACTATTCCAACTCCAGTCTGCGCAACAGTAGGGAAAGCATTGGACTTCGAAATCCAACATTGCTTCCTCTATGGCAAGTTTTTGTGAAGGGTCTCGTGATAAAGGAATGCAATGGTAAAGCCCTTCATTGTAAAGACCATGCTGTAAAGGCAGTACATTGTTTAGACTTTGTGCTGAATGCTGTTTCCCCTTGGAGAGTGTGGTGGACAATGCTGTACTCTTGGATCCTAAAATAGCATTACTTGGAATAATGGATAGTTAGGAAGGTGGGAGGGGTTTGCTTTTCTTGGTAGGGGCTGGTCTCATATTGCAAAATGAGGTGTCTGAAAGAAATGGAGATGCTCTAACCCCTACACTGATGGACTGGCAGAGGAGAATGGATCCATATGCTCTAGTAGAAGAACATGTTTATAAGGCTAGAGTCTGTCCTAGGAAGTACAGGAAGATTTTGCCCTGCTGGAGGAAAAATGAGGAGACACCAGAGTATTAGTAGGGAGATTACGCCACTGAGCATAGGGGTCCTTAGTGTAAGGAGACAGAGTGGTGGCCATGCAGCAGCAGATGCAGCTGTATTTATACATGCATACCAATCTGCAATTGCTACAATGCATGTGTTGATGGTTTTGCTTTCGTTTGTTTGGGAGAGAAAAGGAAAAAACTCAAATAAAATTGTTATTAAAAAAACATGACTTTTAGAATTTCAACCCTTCACATATTTCTTGCTATACAACCCCAGATGATGGCAGGGTCCACATGTTAAAGCCCTATACCTTGGAAATCCTGGAATGGTCATACACCCCAGGTGATTCTGTTGATGACTATGCAACTCAAAAAACTCAGGAAGTAGCGATCAGTGTTTGTACCAGCAGTAGGAGTATGCAATCAGTCAGCTAATTGTAGAGTGGTCCCTGTCTGTATAGGAGAGGCAGAACACATCACAGAGCAAGCTTAACATGGGGCTGGCCAATAAGGGGCCCAGGAAGGAAGAGCCCTAGACCCTACTATCCATGACTGAAGAAATGCTTTTGCCTTGGATAAAATAGTGATTGAACAGCAGAAAATACTATGTGTCTTAGTGGCTCTGTAAGAAGACACTGGGGCACCCATAAGAGAATCAATGTCACACTTACAAATTGTGTTCCTATTGGAGCTGGGCCAAGACTGAATAAGATTGCAAAGTAATGCAGTCTATCCATGTTTCGAGCTAGACTGGCTGGCATACATACCCAGGGCAGAAGAAAGGTCTGGTCTATACACAAAGGGAGAAAATACAATAAAAACTGTCCTGGGGAGAAAAACAGGAACAAATTGAGTATTCTTGTAAAGCAAGTTAAGATGCCTCTGATTTGAACCTAAAATTGAGATGCATTAACAAAAGAGAAACAAAACTTTGTGATTAGTAACAGTCCATGGACCAAAGATAGTGAACTTAAAGATCTCCTGAAGAGAAACATATTAGCTTGTCTAGCTCACAAGCTGAGACCTGACATGGTCTTGACAAACAACCTGAAATTCCTTAAACAAATATGACTTATGCGTAAGCCAGCGGATTTTGGTTGTGTGATTGTAGGAGGTGGGAGTGGAAATCAATCCTGTTGCACAGTTCCACACAAAGTTTATGGCAACAATCTTCAAATATCAAAATTATTGCTGCAAACATGGATAGCACATCTGAAGATTAATTGTATGACAAACTCTACCCAAAGTGTCTTTGAAGAGATAAGCTAGAAAGGTATTATGAATGGCCAAGAAGTGCCCAAAAACTTGCTAGTGACACAAAGGGTAATGGAGCAGAAGACATCCACTTTAGAATTGTGTGGGCATGTTGTACCCCTAAAACTGTGTGCCTCAAAGCAGCACGCCCACAAGTGGCTGGATTGGGGACAGTCTTAAACCTCAATTTTATGTGGCAATGTGTCCCAGAATCAGCATAGTTAAATAAGGAAAAAACATACTCAATAAGTTAGTAAATATATGAAGCTTTATTACAAACTTTTTAAAGGTAAAATACGGCTAATTAAAGTGTAGATTGCAACAAGTCTCAGGTAAATTCATAAAATCATTGCCATGAAGGATCTCAATAAAAGGACCTTTCATAATAATAGGCAAAATCAAAAATAGACTAAATCCAAATATGTAGCAAAATCAGTTAGAAAACGGGCAGCATCCAAAGTATTATAGGAAAGGTTTCATGGCTCACCCCAAAATCCGGGGACTATATAGGAAATTTTCCCATGGACAAACATGGAAAGTACAGAATCATCAGGGTGTAAGCAAAGAAATACATTTCAACAAATTAGAAATAAGACTTTAGAATCATCATTCAGCCTTACCAT
This sequence comes from Calotriton arnoldi, assembly GCA_963921515.1. Lineage (NCBI taxonomy): Eukaryota > Metazoa > Chordata > Amphibia > Caudata > Salamandridae > Calotriton > Calotriton arnoldi. Next base: position 138,581 of record CAWUFW010016085.1, read on the forward strand.
CTAAGCATGAGCCCACAACATGAATATTGATTCAGCCCTCTCTAACCTAATATCATCTGTAGGTGTCAGAACAAATTAGTTACATAAATAGCAGTGAAACATTGTGAGTTAATGCAATATAGCTTGCAAGCAGAAGTAATTTGGAGAAAAGATATAATATTGAGCCCATATTAGAGTGTCTTCTGAGAAACCTGTGTCAGTAGGGCAGTAAACAAACATGACTTGATTGACTTCATGCAGCAGAAATATTAAACAATGAATGAGACATCCATTTTGAACAAGATGACGTCTAGGCCTAGGTGAGGCCTAGTTAGCAAGCCAGGAGAATCCAATGTCACAGGTCATATCAAAATCTTTCAGAATGATCATCTCAGTGTACACATATGAATTTGAGTGTTGATTAACATTCTGCACATTATTAATAAAGCACAATTTGGAGCAATGCACAGACGCTTCCTCAACTTCTACAAAAAAGATTTCAGACAGAAGATGCCAGTGGACTGATAAAAAATATTTTTCTTAGAAATCCAGTGGGAAGTTCACAAGGAGAAAGATATTCTGTGTGCAAGGAAACCATCAAAAAAACGTTCAGGGCTGCACTGAACCCAGAAGTCAAAGCTTTCCCACATTCCTAGCAAAAAATACAATTCAGCTTCAAGTTGTATTGAGTGTTTTAGTAGTACCTACATCTCGATTCTAAGCTGTTCATTTTTGAGTTTGCCAAATTTAAGCATCTGTATTCCTTTACTTCTTTTGAAAGCATTTTACATTTTGTGCTGACAAAAAGGGCATTGGTCAAGTGTTTAAATACATTCTCAGAGATAAAGCAACATGCTGCACCAGATAGCCATGACAAAGTAGGCAATGCAGTGGAAGAACAGTATCAGGGATTAGGATGCCATCGGATTTGAAGGGGAAGGAATTCACAATGCCTGTTAATGGCGCCAACAGAATACATTATTTTTTTAACTGTCAATAGAGCAATTGTGGTAAAAACAAAGTAGTGTTTAGATGGCTTTTTCACCTCAAATTCTCATTCGGTGGTGCTGACTGCAACAATGAACTGCTGAGTGCTTGCCACAACATGGTACAAATGACAGCAAATAAAAATCCTCCTCCAGGCCCCTGCCTGGAAGAGTTCATAAAAATATAATTACCCTTTTTTGTCAGGGGAGTGCATTCAATGCACAGTCAATCAATCAAACTGTGCTTATACAACGCAACTTATCACCTGTGAGGGTATCGAGGCGCTGGGCTGAGGGTCTCAGTCGAAGAGCCACGTTTGAGTCCCTTCCTGAAGTCCGCCAATGAGGGTGATGTTCGAAGGTGGAGGGAAAGGGTCTCCAGGATTTGGTGGTGAGGTGGGAGAAGGATCGTCCTCTGGTGTGGCAGCAGCGGCTGTGCAGTGTCTGTGCGAGGGCGAGTTGAGCTGAGGTTTCTGGGTAGCTGGTGGAAGTTTAGGTGGTGGTTCATATATGCTGGTCCTTGGCGGGGGAGGGCTTTGTAGGCATGGGTCAGAAGCTTGAAACGGCACCTCTTCTAAATGCGGAGCCAGTGGAGTTCTCTCAGGTGCTGGGAGATGGGGGTCCTTTTGGGCAAGTTGAGGATCAGTCTAGCTGCTGCGTTCTAGATCGTCTAGAGTTTTCTCATGAGTTTGCAGGTGGTGCCTGCATAAAGTGTGTTGCCGAAGTCCAGACAGCAGGTGATGAGGGCCTGCATCACTGTTTTTCTGGTGCTCGTGGGTAGCCATTTGAAAATTCTGCAGAGCACGCAAAGCATATAGAAGCGGGCTGAGGAGACGGGTTTGACCTGTTGTTTCATGTAGAGTTTGCTGTGTGGAGATGTTTTCTACAAAATCTTCTCCTTCCCTCCTATATTTACCCCACCTCCCTCCCTCACTCTCTAGCCCACCCACACCTCCCTGCACACATTAAAACCCCATGACATTTGGAATTTATTGTGGGTTTATGAGTGGAAAAATTGGTCACATTGGGAGAAGGAATAAACTGTTGGATATAGAATGGATCTTGGTGTTGGCCTTGGAATGTAAGCTTTCAAATGAGGCTATGGGTATATTATGAATGCTAATGCATGCCTACGAATACAACAATATTCTCAGAAGATGTCTCTTCCAACAATCAGTTTCAGGGAAGCCATACAACAGCCAAAATAAAGCAGTGAAGGAGACCCATGAGCTGGAATGGAGTTCCAAAAAGGTACGATTTGAAATATTAACAGGAAATCATGTGAAAAATCACTAGAAATATTTGAGGATTTATGAGCCCTTTTGCGTTTCTCTTTTTTACCACAAAAGTGGTGCAAGAGTGACGCAAATGTAAAATGAGATTTATGAAGCCACGCAAGTCCACCTTGTGTGGCCCTGAATGGCTTCATAAATCCCAAGTAGTGTAACGCAGCAGAAATCGCTGTGTTGCATTCCTCGGTCTGAAGGAGGCATTTCCATGAGTGTTGCATGGGTGTTCTCATGCAACATCGATGGATTTTGATGCATTCCCAGATTTACAAGAACAGGTAAACCTGGTAATGCGCTAAAAAGATATACCTTCTGAGGAGAGACTTAACGGAGAGAAATATCTTTATTTCTCCTCGTTTTTTCCTCTTTCTATGTGTGCTTCATTCTGCAGCACACATAGAAAGAGGAAAAAGCCTCTCAGGATTGTTCTTGTGCAGGAAGGTGCCCCTTTCTACAAAAAAACAATCCTGCCTAGCTGTCAAAATGGCGCCAGGGCGAGGGAAAAGGCCAGGAATGCACCGTATTGGATAAATATGGCACATTCCTGCGCTTTCCCTGTGATGTAGAGCAGTGCAGCAAGGTCATTTGCTCTGCTATCCTGCGCCACAAAATTCACAAATATGCTCCTTGGTTCCTAGTGTGTGTTCAGGTTACAGGCAGCACCATGAATGGCCTCCTGCTGGTAGAAGGACCACGATAATGACATTAAATTGATGCCCTGGTCAATCAAAACATATAGTTATTACTACACTGTGGGAGCCCTGTACGTAAAAATAACAGTCAAATCTGTTTGGCATAATTTTGTTCTATATTTGGCAATCTTTCACCATGTGACTAAAAACGTCTTTATTATCCTATGTAAAGGTGGTGCTAGGCCACGGAAAGTGTTAAAGAAAGAGACCGCATAACTACAATGTTCATTTTATAAAATTTGAAGCATTAAAAGTTGTTTATTTTTTAAATTACTTTAAATTGTAAGCTGTAACCCGAAGGAAGCAAAAATATAGATTTTGACTGTTTAGCTCAAAGTGATATCGGAATTCAGTTGATCATTCTGGCAGTAAAGTGATGCCACAGTTTGCACCCAGTGGCACTTTTTACCTGCCAGGCTTTAGAACATTATTAGAAAGTCAGTAGGATGCGCCAATACATTGATATTCTTGGAGTCTTAAGTCCCATGTTCTGCTTACACCTTAGTGTCTCGTACTGCGGATAATAATGGACAGACAACCTGGCACCATCCTTACAAGGATGGCACAAAAAGCACTACAATTGATGAGCGACAAGGTTTCATATGATTATCAATGGCTTTAACAGCCAGACAGTCCAGTAACACAGTAATTCTGTCTCTGCAAAGCCAAACAGTGGGTAGGGGGGCGGGAGCGCAGTGACACTAGAGTCTGACTACAGCTCACTGCGTCCCAGCAGCCTGTCTCTCACTGGCTCACAGACACTGTACTCGGGTTTCTCTCATCATTCCGTCAGCCTCCAACCGTACCCTTCAGTCATAGCTCCTATTCTCTCTCCATTTACTAATGTCTTTGGTTATTCAGCCTTTTTTCTTAACTGCACATTTGACAATTCGATACAGCTTTTTATATATTGGGCAAATCAGAGATGTTCCAAGTTTTAGGAGCTTGAAGAGTACTTTTCCAAACATTACGGGGCATATTTATCATGGGGTTGCATCGCTTTTGCACCACACAACAGAGAGGAAAAGTGAAGCAACCCTTAAGTTTGATTTATCAAGCCATGCAAGGCCGCCTTGCATGGCCCTGAGTGGCTTGATAAATACACAATAACGCAATGCAGCGCAAATCGCTGTGTTGAGTTACTCTGCCCCAGGAAGGCGTCCCATGTGTGGAGCATGGGTGTTCTGACGCATCCACCCATGTATTCTGAAGCATTCCCAGATTTACTAATACTGGTAGACCTGGGAATGTGTCAGAATGCTACACCTTCCCAGTGGAGGCATAACAAGGAGAAATATCTTTATTTCTCCTCGTTACTTCCTCTTTCTATGTGTGCTGCATTCTGCACAAAAACAATCCTTCTGCACAAAAACAATCCTGCTCATGACGCAGGCACCCTTGCACCATGGTGTAAGGGGACCAGAGTTGGCGCTAAGCAGCACATTGTGCACCAGTCTGAGAAAAGACAGGAATGTGCCATATTATGTTAAATGTGGTGCATTCCTGCCCTTCCCCTGTTGCGCAGTGCGGCACAGCAAGGTGACTTGCTGTGCTGAGCGGCTTTTTGGTAAATATGTCTCTACAATATGAAACAGCGTTTGTCAGGTGCGCTGTTTAAGGGTGCGCACAATCTGCCCATTGTTTTGTTTGATTCTGTTGCAGACCAATGTGCAGTAGCCAGCAGGTACACGCATCCTTTTTCTACTTTGGAGAACGGTGGCCCATATTCCCCTCCAATATTCTAGAACCACATGTGTATTAAAACCTGACATTGTTGCAAACTGTAAAATGGAAAATTTTAAAGGTAGGCAAATACAACTAGTTTGTAAGACACATTGAATGCAGGTATTTTAGTGTGGTTGTGTGGTTTTATCACAGATAATACAGATAGAATGCACATAGTGGCCAATAACATATTAAGCAATAAAAACTTAAATGCACTTTTACTTATTTTATTTTTTGGTTTTAACCAACATCCCAGCCAATCATACACCTGGCAAGCTGGGCCAGACTGGGAATGTTATGTGACAATTTACACACGTTCCTTCTCCTTTTTTCTGTATATTATAGAATTCCACACAGGGGCTATGGAGCCTCTTCTGAAAATGCACAATTATGTTTTTTTTTGTTTTTTTTCTCCACGGAAATAATTTTTCCCTGTTAAGAAAGCTCTTTTGCTGCACTCTCAGCAGATCTGGGGCCATATTATATAATGTAGCGAACACAAGGAGACGATGAACGGAGCGCTGAAACCTTTCAGACACTCACCCCCAGTCACAGATCTGGGTTTAATCCATCATCATTCTTTAGCTCACTTCACCACCTCAGTTCAGACCCAGCTATATGCAAATCAGTCTTGACCCTGTGCTTCATGGGAACAGTCCAGCCCGAACTGCCAAGCCAGGTCTTCCCTGAACCGGAAACAAGCATCCTGGGACCGGTTTCTGGGTAACACCCTTCATCAGCCAGGCTAGCTTGAATCAAGCGGCAAAGTGAGCAAGGGACCCACGTCTGGGCATACCCTGCCAAATTAGGGCAAACAAAGCAAACACAAGGAGACGATGAAACTTTTCAGACACTCACCCCCTGTCACAAATTTGGGTTGAATCCATCATCATTCTTTACCTCACTTCGCCACCGCAGTTCAGTATATAATGTGGCGCATTTTCCTTGTTAGCCCTGGGTGCACCTTTAAAAAGGTGCGCTCAGCGCTAATAAGGAGAGTGTGCTGTATTAGATTGAATGCGCTGCCCCCAGGGAAGCTGTGAACTTGTGCGCCCTGAGGGCAGCGCATTCAAGTAAAATATGCAGTGGGTTTGAAGCAGCTGCTCCGTGTTTCACTCTGCAGGCAGCAACTTGCTTGCACTTTCAAGATGGGTGAGAGATCCCCTTGCAGGCGATTGCAGTGAGTGACTGCACCCATCTGCAAGGGGATGTCTAGGGGGTCCAGAGGACCCACTTCACCCCCTCCAGAGGGCTGCCATCAGAGAACGCACTGACAGTGCACCACCTTTTAGGGGGAAGGGTATGCCCAAATGTGGGTCCCATGCTCGCTATGCCAACGGATTGGTGAGGGGTTATACCCCAAAACCGGTCCCAGGAAGCTTGTTTCTAGTCCATATAGGATCAGGCTTAGCAGTTCGGGCTGGACTGTTCCCATGGAGAGCAGGGTCAAGGATGATATGCATATGGCTGGGTCCAAACTGGAATGGCATGGTGAGAAAAAAAACTATGGATTTAACCCAGGTCTGTGATTGGTGGTGAATGTTTGATTTGTTCTGCATTCTGTCCATCATCTGTTCTGTTTTCCTTTTAGGTGGCGCACTGTCAGCACGCCTCCTGACAGCTTCTTGACCCTTGCACCCGCGTCTATTATATGGCATGGGCGCAGAAGCAAAGAGATTCCCTTATTTGCATGGGGCCACAACCCAATGCAAATGAGGGAACGCCCTTTGATGATAGTGCAGGCGCTATATGTGTGCCAGCGCTATCTGTATTACAGAAGGAGCCGCACATGCATCTGCAGCTCCTTCTGTAATACCAAAGTGCCCCATGGGCGTGCAAAGCAGGTGCACCGCCCATTGTGCCTCCTGGGGCACTTTGTATAATTAGGCCCCTGGTGGTGCTCTGTGGCCCTTCCCATCTTCGAAGGGGAATTACATCAATCTCTAACCATTTCCAGATTGGAAAGGGGTTAGAGACTGGTTTGGGAATGACCACAAGCATATATTTTAGTGGGAGTTCCCAAACTTCCATGAAAACCATGCCTTGGAAAGTCTGCTTCCCACCCCTTCAATACAAGTTATAACTGCGGTTTTCTCTGCCATCGTGGTGGAGAAATACATTGTATTAAGTGCATTTATAACCCTCAGGAATCCTTCTGTGAATTCCTGGCAGACGTAAAAGGTTTTTTTTTGGCCACAAGCTTGTTTTGTTTTGTGGCTGAAAATACCCTTCTGAGTAGGCCTCATAATGTAGAGGTCTCAGAATCTATGCAGTTCAGCTCAGGAAAATACTCATTTGAAATATTTTTCTAAGGAGCATCAATTTGCCCACTAGTTATTTCCATGCATTGTCAGCACTAATTGGCTACTAGACAAATAGACTGAACGGAAACTACAAGTGGACACAGCAAATTGATTCTTTACAACAATACGCTGAAACGTGTACCACTAAACACAGTACATCAAGTCTAATGGTTTGTTTTGCAAAACATGTATTAAAGTTGAAGATTAATAAGGTATGTTTTCCAACTGAATGCATAGCTGCACGCACGCCTAAGCACACCTGGGCACCAGAGCACAGCTGGCTTATTTTCAATCCTTCATGTAAATTGCTTGAAGGGGTTTCATTATTTGAAATTTCCATCCAACATCGGAAGTGAAACATCGGTTTGTTAAAAACATGCACGCACTTTGAGACATTAAACAACATTTAATGCAGCTAGTTGCACAGAGTGAGGGAATGAAGGAATGAATGCATGAACATTTCTTTATGTGCCTAGTTACTTAAAACCGCTGCACCGATCAGTAAAATAAATTCATGCTGGCAATAAAATTCAATAGGCAAGGAAGGTACTTATGCAAAATAGAAGAAATTAAAATACAATGCAGGTTATGCGATGGACTAAAATGTCATTTTTAGGACGTACATAACTTCACTCTGTAGAAGTCTTTAACACCTTTATTGTAAAGTGGTAAGTGCAAGAAATTTTCTTTTATTATGGTAAACAGAGTCACAGACCAGAGTTCAGCTTACGAGTCCTGTATGACTGCAGGCCTGTGGATTTTCTCCTTAACTCTTTTCAAGCATTTTAGGAGCCTACATTTCAGCTGAATGTCAGAAGAATCGAAGCAGGCAATGACTGCTTGCCTACAATTGTGCAGCCCTCTGATGTTAAATGCTGGCTTTAGCAAGACATTACGGTCCTCCAAAGTCAATTTACATATGCAAATTTGGGGGCATATTATCAAGCACGGCGTTAAAATTATCGCCGGTTTAGCGGCAGAAAACTGCCGCTAAAGCGGCGATAATGGGCTTGATAATATGCCCTGGAGAATTCCAATAGAAGCCCATGTTGACACCAGAACATGGGCTTCTATGGGAATTCACAAGGGCATATTATCAAGCCCATTATCGCCGCTTTAGCGGCAGTTTTCTGCCGCTAAACCGGCGATAATTTTAACGCCGTGCTTGATAATATGCCCCTTAGTGAGTCATTGTTTCCGGATGTAGCCCGCATAGCTGGCACGTTTCCTTGCTGTCGTTGTGAGTCTACGGTGGTACATGTGGAAGCGATGGCAGACGGCCCAATCGATATTTCAGAAAAGATCCTTTGATATGGGCATTGGCGCCTTCGCCTCGATAGGGATGTGGTGCTAAGGTTTTGTAGGTGGTTATGGTTAGCCAGGTACGTCGTTGCTTGGAAAAGGCATCTTTATTGACCAGAAGGGAGGTTGGCTTATTTACTTTGTTGACAATAGTCTTAATTTGGGAGTAACTTTCTACTTGGTCCCACTGGTGATTTATGCTTAAGAATGTTAGCACTGTAGAAAGGTAGCTCATGAATGGAGAGTTGTTCGTGCCGGCAATTTCTTCCCGAAGATAGTAGTTCAGTGTGCCCGAAAGTGTGTTCCTTAGATTGTAGCAGAGCTTTATGAATGCCTCTTGTCTTGCCAAGGTTTGTTTGATGAGGCCAAATTCCCGTCTCAGCTGGGCTGGTGACAAATAAGGTGGGAGATGGAAAACTACCTTATATAGCCTAGTTATCAGTTTGCCCAGGTGGATGGCATTTCTGCCTCTTAGTGCTTCACTGCCATAGGCTATAGTAGGGACTAGGTAGGCTTGTATGATCTCCAATAGAGGTATATATGATGATGCCGAAATTGTCGACTTTAGGCGTTGGAAAGCGGCTGTGAGAGAGTCAGCCACATTTGCTTCATACGCTGCTTGAAGTAGCCCTGTCTGTCAAATAAGAGACCGAGGGGCATATTAGCAAGACCGGCGATAAAATTATCGCCGTTTTAGCGGCAGGAAACTGCCGCTAAAACGGCGATAATGGGCTTGCTAATATGCGTTATAGAATTCAATAGAGCCCAGGTTAGATGTCCTGCACATCTAACCTGGGCTTCTATTGGAATTCTATAACGCATATTAGCAAGCCCATTATCGCCGTTTTAGCGGCAGTTTCGTGCCGCTAAAACGGCGATAATTTTATCGCCGGTCTTGCTAATATGCCCCGAGATATTTATATTCAGTCGTAATCTCAATTTCTTCATTTCTCAAATACCACTTTAGGGAGCCAAGGGGAAGCTTGCCCATAATCATGATTTTTGTTTTACTCAGATTGATCTCCATAGTGGCAGTGGCATTCAAAATTCGATGAGACTGACTTTTGTTCAGCTGAGTAGGACTAGGTCATCTGCATACATTAGGCATGGGAGCTCCCCATCTTAGGGTGGTGAGCATTGATTTGGTTTAGAATGGGTGGAAGATCAGCCAGGAATACGTTGAAAAGTGTAGGGCTAGCTGCGGCCCATGCAGGTAAGAGCGGTGGGGCAGTTGGGTCGGGTGGGGGATATCGACGAACGATGATGAGGAAAATTAATTATTTCTTTAATGTTCCCTCGTCATTGTCCGTCAAAATCCCTCCCCACCCGGGCCCCACCGCCCCACTGCTCTTACCTGCATGGGCCGTGGCTGGTGGGGACTAAAACACATCCTTGTCGCAGACCTTAATAGGTTTTAATCTCTCTAGACAAATGGGTGCCGTCTCCCAGCTTTATTGCAACCAGGTGTCCATATGCCGGAGTATCAGGGCTTGCAGCAAAGGGTGAGGCATGTTCCAGCTTGCTAATTTTCTCCATAGTTTGGTCAAATGGTCAACTAGGTCAAATGCCACCTTACAGTGAATTAAATAGATGCAGAGGGACTGGCAATTGATTTGGTGTTGGTCAAACAGCAGCGATAAAGTTAGTATGTTTGATGCTGTGCCCAAGCCCTTTGCAAACCCTGTTTGATTGAAGGGTATTCGGTGCTCAATGGCAGCCCATGCTGTTAGTTCCTCAAGGAGGCAGCCGGTAAAGTATTTTGACCCAATGTCCAGCAGCATTATAAGACGGTTGTTGGCAGGGTTGGCATTGTTGCCTCCCTTGAATATTGGAGATATAATTGATCCTTTCCAGGAGGCTGGGGTGATGTTTAAAGTTGTAATACTGGCACTACACTAAGAAAACACAGCAGTATATTCATTTTAACTTAAAGCATGGAGTCAGGCGTAGCATTATACTACTCAGGCTCGGGATACTTCCTCTAAAATCAGTCACCTACAAGTGCAAGACTTGGAACATGTGTTATTTGCTTGTCCAAATTTGACAGTTGTAGAAGCTAGAAAGAGGTTTATACAACTAATTCGCACAAAATGTAAAATCAATTCAGTTATGAACCTGATCTCGCTTTGTAAGGTACCGCCTAATGAATTTGTTTGTTACAATGGGCCCGATTCACAGAACTAATCTGAGACAAAATCCTAAACTTACTACTTTTGGTATTCACAGAAGGCATTTAGTAGTAGTAAAGTTAGGATTTTGTCTTAAGTTTGTCTTAAGTCTGTCTTAAGTCTGTCTTAAGTTTGTCTTAAGTCTGTCTTAAGTCTGTCTTAAGTCTGTCTTAAGTTTGTCTTAAGTCAAACTTAAGACGAAATCCTAACTTTACTACTACTAAATGCCTTCTGTGATTACCAAAAGGAGTAAGTTTAGGATTTTGTCTCAGATTAGTTCTGTGAATCGGGCCCAATATGTTTAAATTTTAAAGGTAAATTTTATGTTTTAAATATTTGTTCTCAGCTGATAACTAAATCAAATAAACTTAAACTGAACTAAACTGAAACTAAACTGAAGTCAGATTGTTGGTCCAGAATGATTCGGCTTCTTTAAAAATAGCCGAGGGGAAGTCATTGTGGCTGGGTGCTCTGTCGCGGTGACTTTTCAAAGTTTGTTTTCCAATTGTTATTGCTTGGAATTTCAGGGGGCTTGTGGTCTTGATTATGCTGGAGATACTTAGAGGATCCTAAGGTGCCATGGAGAGGAGGGCTAAAGTGGCTTCAGGGTCACAGGTTACGAGTGTTGTGGAGATGGACAGAATAGGAGTAATTAAACTTTTACAATACAAATGATTCACCAACATTATATGATTTTGTATTTTTGCTCCTGGTGTACAAAACAATTCAGCAGAAGGCATTTTGTGAAGTAACTTATTAGTATAAAGGTAACTCAGCACACTGACAAGCAGAGGGGGGCGTGGCCAACCAAGATGGGTGTGTGGACGTGATCCGCGTGGGCTCTGCAGCAATAACTTAAGAATAGCCAGGAACATGTAGTTGATGGTGAAGCAGGAGGCGTCGGGGGAGAAATAGAGAGTGGAGTTTACATAAGGGAGGTGGCCACTAGAAGTGCCGTTCAGGACAGATTGTGGAGGAGTCGAGCCATGGCAGAATGTCTGAGTAGGCCACTGGCGCGGCCCGGCACATGGAAGGGCAGTGGCTGCGATCGGAGGTGTGGTGCTAAGCCTTGGGTGCCGCCTACGATTGCGAATTGCTGACAGAGACCCTAAGACACGCAGCAGGTCCCTGATGCAGCGGGCGCTGATGTGCCTTGCAGTGAGGCGTGCTTGCTGATGGGTGAAACATTGGATGCCTCCACCGAGATCGGCTGGCGGGGCTGTGCTGCGGCAGCCGGAAAGAGCAGCTTACCTGGGCCTGGATACCAGCTGGCTCAGAAGACCAGTAAGGGAACGGCGACCGGAAAAGTCGAGAGGGATTGCTACACCAGGGTTAGGCGAGGCCTGTCTGCCTGGTGCCTGACTTCAAGATGGCAGCATGGGCAGAGAGCCAAAAGATGCAGCAGGCGGCTGTGGAAGGGACAGTGTGCAGCCGATTTCCTGGGAGCAAATTGATTATGTGTCCCCTGCAACTGAAACTGTGGCATTTATGAGGAAGTGACCTCCATCCCAACTGGAGATTTTGTAGAGGAACTGAGGGGAAAGTAACTCCTTCACACTGAGACTCACTGGTCTGAATTTGATGACTTGTTTTGGCATTTGGCTCAATACTTGAGCCTCTATGCCTCCTAAAAAGACACAAAACAAAAGTTTCTCCAGCTACTTCACCCCAGTAGAATCTCGTGACCCACTTATAGAGTTCCCCCTAACAGGAACTATGGCTTTAACAAAAGAAGACTTCTTTGCCTTCCTGAGAGACTTAACACAGGAACTGAAAGAAGAATTGAAGGCAGACATAGCCTCTTCTCTTGAGTCACTCAGAGCAGACATTAACACCTGCATAGCGACCGTCCAGCAGGATGTAGACTCTGTGGGCACCAGAACTCCAGACCTATAATCTAAAATACAGGAGTTGGAAGGACATGCAGATCGATTGGAAACCACATTGGATCTCCTTAAGGGCCAACTCAAAGTCTCGCTTTTGAAGTGTGAAGATCTTGAAAACAGGTGCCGAAGAGATAATATACGGATTCGCAACCTGGTCGAGGGAAGGGAAGGACCGGATCTAGACGCCTTTGTCACGGGGCTTTTCCCTGAGCTGCTGGACGAGCTGTCGTTGAAATTGAAGATTGAAAGGGTGCATAGGGTGGGTCCGCTGGTGACAGGTAATAAGCGACTGCCAAGGGATGTACTGGTCAAGCTCCAGTCCTTTCAGGTGAATGATGCAATTCTCCAAGCCACACAGAAATCCGAGGAAGTCACCTTTCATGGTGCATCTTGTTCCATTTTCCAGGATATCGCCCTAACTATGCTGGTAAGACGCATGCAGTTCCACCCAGTGATTGACAAGCTTAGAAAGGAGCGTATTAAATATTGATGGACATACTCTTTTGGGCTGTCCTTTGAACTTCACAACAGACCTCACATTGTTACTGATCTTCAAGAGGCAATGCAACTACTGTGCTTGGGTCCTATGCCAGAGCATCCAACAGAGAATGGCGAAGGGGAGGCTGCGGGCTCTTCCCGGAGGTCTAACGGCGAACGGCAATGGCAGAACCAGTCCCGGCCCAAATCTAACAGAAACGTTGAAGGCCCACCCACACCTGCAGGCTCACTTGAAATTCTCTTGAAATACTGGAGCACTCACTGGGGGAGGGAAAGAGGGGCACTGCTCTCTGAAGCAGCATAGTGGCCAGTTAATACCAGTGCTCGGACATTGGGCCTCCCAAAACACTAAGGGTTTCTTCATCTGCGTCACATTCTCACCATTTTTCTTTCTTTCGCCCTGTCGCTTCATAACGAGGTTGTTCCTGACTCTATGAAACTCTTTTTAGCATGCCATAGCGGGTGTTGACCAAGACTCCAGAGGAGATGTACGTTTGACAATGTTATGCTTGGAAAATCATTTTGGGGTTTTTATTTTCATTGCGGGGTTTATTGTGGTATATATAATGGTACATGGGACTTAATTGCTTACAATGTGGAGCGATGGAGAGAGGGGCTGAGGGAATTGGCTTCATGAGACCAGCAAGGGAGGGCACTGAGCAAATGGGGACTGAAGGGGAAGATGCTGAGTTAACTAATGATGACAGTAGTTCTATCCTGCCACAGTGCTCACAACTCTAACTTGGGATGTAAGAGGGCTTAATTCCCCCACCAAGAGGCATAAAATATATAACTGACCAAAGACATGATTTGGTGGCACTTCAAGCAACACACCTTAAGCGCTCAGAAGACCACAGATTGAGCTATAGGTCCTACCCAATGAAGTCATCTGCGACCTCCAAACATAATGGAGTAGCACACTTTTTCATTCATTCTTGCAATTCAAGCTGGAGGTCTGTAAGACGGATAGGAAAGGGAGGTATGTTATGGTGAAGGGACATATACAGGGATGCCTATGCCCTTTTGCATCACTCTAAGCGCCTAATCCTAATCAAGCCCTGTTCCTAAATAAATTTCTATCAACGCTGGGAGATTTTGCAGAAGGAGAAATTGTGGTCATGGGTGATTTTACTCTCACTTGGGACTCCCGGTCGACAGCACCCACCCTCACCGGTATACTACGGGAAGCTTCCCTAAGGCTTTAAAGAAGGTGTTTGGGGAGTTGGGGTTGCTAGATGCGTGGCGCTCACTAAATCCCAAAAATCGGGAGTACACCTTCTTCTCACACTCACACCGAAGCTACTCACGTCTAGATTACATTTTCGTGAGTAATGTTCTGGGCTAGGCCTTGCGCGCAGATACGTTTCACCCCATAGGGCTGTCGGACCATGTGCCGGAATCCTTAAGTCTTGAGTGTGGGGCACCCCCTCCTAGGTACAAGAGATGGGTTTTCCCTGGGTCACTACTTTGAGATAGTCTCACAAAAGATAACCTGCAAAAGACTATAAATTTTCAAGACAATACACCACAAGACACTTTCCAGTCTAACAACCAGGATGCCTTAAAGGCAGTGCTACGGAGGCAATGCTTGGCCTTGAACTCCTCCCTAAACAAGCTAAGAGCTACCGAACATTGGAGATAGAATTACAATCAGCAGAGCAGAAACATAAAGAAAACCCAACCCTCTCCCACCAGAAAAGGGTCATGGCACTTAGGGGGAAACTCAATGCTATATATACGAACCAGGTGGAGCTTACTCTACTTCGCCTCCACTGCACAACTTACAAACAGGGTAACAAAATAGGCTCCCATCTAACAAAGTAGTTGTGGGTGAAGAGAGAAAAGGAATATATAGAGGATATTCTAGGCGAACAGGGAGGGGTCACAACTCAAGACACTGAGACGGCGCGCATTTTTGGAAACTTTTATCAATCTTTGTATTCAGCGGATGAGGCAGTAGAGCGAGACCAGCTGGCCTATTTGAATGTCATCTCCCTTCCCCAGGTCACTGAAACTCAGAATGAGTTTCTGGGCAGTCATTTTACAGAGGAAGAGGTACATCAGGCGATCTTGGGACTTAGGCTTCCCAAATCTTCTGAGCCAGACAGGCTGACATCATAGTTCTATAAAACCTTTAGTGCAGAACTTGTCCCCCACTTGGTACCCCTTTTCAACCATATGGCTACTTAAGGAGCAGTCACTGCTTCTATGAGCGAAGCACATGTTTCAATTCTACTAAAACAAGGCAAGGACTTAATGTAATGTGGCTGCTACCAGGAGCGGCCTGTGCAGGTAAGAGCAGTGGGGCAGTGGGACGGGGTGGAGTGGGAGTCGACAGACAACAGCAAGGGAAAATTAAATTAAGAAAAAAAAAACCACTTACCTTGCGCTCGCCGCATCGCCGACTCAGCGATGCGGTGAGCGCAAGGTAAGTGTTTTTCTTTTTTTTTAATGTAATTTTCCCTCATCGTCTTCTGTCAACTCCCTCCCCACATTGCCCCACCACTCTTACCTGCCCGGGCTGCTCCTGGCTCCTACCGCCTGACAGCATTTCTAATCCTTGATGCCAAACTATAGTCAAAAATCTTAGCAACCAGACTTAAAGATCTACTCCCGGACTTGATCCATTTAGACCAGTCCGGTTTTATCAAAGGCAGACAAACACATGATAACATCAGAAGGGTGATACATTTATTTGAGAAGGTTTGCAAGAAGTCACTACCTGCAGTCCGACTAGCATTAGATGATGAAAAGGCTTTCGTCTGGGTAGACTAGTCCTTTTAATTCTACACCCTGTGGAAATTCAGCTGATGTGATAAGTTTCTCACTATAATTAAGGCCAATTGAATCACACATAACAACCCCTGTTTCCGTGCTTTTTAACTTTGCCCTACGACCCCACCAATAAAAATTCTAGGTGTCCTAGAGGCAATTTTAAGTCCAATCACACTTTCACTATCCACTCAGGAGTCAAAGAACACCTGGGAGGCACTCGCCCTCTCAGGTGGGAACCCAATGATGAAGCATGCCACCAACTAGGTTGGTGGGTGAGGGTTCTTCATAAAAAATGAAACTTTTCCCTTTGAAGCAGTCTTTGGAATTCGGAATTGTTCCTATCTTGTTGATATTGTTATTCCTGAAGGGGGCTAGGATCAGTTCCGCGATACCCTTTCTCTCCATGGGGTATTATGTATTGTGGCAGCGCACAGCTGTGAGAGCATTTCTCGAGACGTGATCTTTTATCCAACTCTTTCTCCAACATGGCAGAGATCAAGGCTTAACCTTTACAGAGGAGGACGTGAACGCAATACTCTCAGACCCTTCCCTTTTTGCAGACCCTAATATAGCCCAAACTATCGCACAAATGACAGACTGGGACAAACTCACAGAAGAAAAGAAGAATAGAATTAGAACTATCTTACACGGCACAATTCTGACTGAATATTTAAGAAATAACACAGCACCCAGAGGACTGATAGTGACCAATGCACCACAAATCTTCTTAGAAGACGCTTCCTTTAGGAAAAATTGGGCCCAAATTGCGTGGCACTGTACACGCGATTGGATAATCCTGATAATAAAAACAGCGGTCAGGCTTTCAGAAGCCCTGCTTGTAGAAATCCAATTAACGGACAACCATTTCAAGAGCGCAATCACGGCTTTTAAGAAAAAGCTAGATTAATTGAACAAAGAGATGAGTGAATATAAAGAAAATCTAACCCAGTCAAAAATACACAAGTTCCAAAAGGATCTTAAATGGTTTTCTTACAAAAAGACATACCCATATGCTGACCCAGATTTCACACCACCTACAAAAACAGATAAAAATTCAGACCTCTCAGACGACGACTCCTCCTCTAACAGCGGCTCCAGTGGTGGCAGTTATAGATCTAAACAGAGAGGAAAGAGCAGGTTCTAACAATGGCCACCATCATGGCAACAATATCCCGCCTCAGGGATAGTGGGTTTCCAAGTTCAGTTTAATCCACCGCATCAACATCCAAAGTTTGGAAGGAACCTGGCTTTTCCACAGACAGCTACACCCTTCCCTATAAACACCTATAGACCTCCTTTTTTAGGGAGGGGCAGGAGAGGAAGAGGCTGGAAAAAAGACACAAACCAAGTACATTGGGAGGAGGACAGCCCAATAGGGTCCCACACCAGGAGCAAAACGAGAGAGCCACAGGCAGGGACAAGCACCAACAGAGCCTAGTAACAAACCTATCATCCCTTACACTGACAACGACTGAAGAGAAAGTACTGAACAAGGGCCTAGGCTTTGTCCCCACTGCACGCCTAGATAAGTTCAGGTTACATTGTGAACTTTCTGAGTTCTTCAGGAAACTGAAACTGAAAGCATTCTTTGAGAAACAGAGCTCCAGTAACGACACCGGCAACTCTGGTGACACTGGCTTAACATTGAAATCAACCTTTTGTCCCCCCCCTTACACTACACCTGTAGAAATCCATGCTTTCGAACAAGCAGTTTGTAATGACATTGAAAATATGGGCGACAAAGACGTTTTTTATAATATGAGCAAAGAAGAATCAATGGCTTTGAAACAACTACAAAGCTACGAAATAATCGTAATCAAACAGGCTGATAAAGGAGGAGGGGTGGTCTTACAAGACAAACACGACTACCACACTGAATGTAGACGCTTACTAGATGATAAAAAGAACTACAAGCCATTAAAAACAGACCTAAATGGGGCACTACGAAATAAGATTAAAACTCTGGTAGATTTTGCGGACATGAGTGGCCACATCTCCAAGCAGGAGGCAGATTTCCTAGTGACTGGAGAAGAAAAAATCCCTTATTTCTATACGTTACCGAAGATACACAAGAATCGCACCCCACCACCAGGTCGTCCAATCGTATCTGGTATTGGCTCCCTATTGGAACCCTTATCACGCGTCTGTGATTTTTTCCTCAAACCACTAGTACAGAACACCACCACGTACTTAAAAGATACCAAAAATCTACTAAATCTAATGAATGAAATAGAGGTCGACAATGACACAACCCTCCTAGTAACTCTAGACATTGAAGGGAATATTCTCAAGAACTTGCAATAATCATCGCCAAAATAGGTTAACGCAAGTTTCCATATCGCCGTCTATCGCGGGAAAATAACTCTGTGTTAACGCGGCATTATCAACACAGCGGTAACATGCGATAGTACCCCGATAACGCAGCAAATGTCTGCAATAACACGACAGGGACGGCGATAAAAATCTCAACCCGAACGTGAAAAAAGTTGCGATGTGCCCAACCACGATAAAAAATCCAGCGATAAGCAGCGCCAGGCCTGCAAGTCCCACAAGTCAGGCTGCAAAAAGCACAATAAAAGCGGCAACACAAAACACAAACAAAACACAAACCACTGCGAAGCACCATGGAGGTAGCCGGAGCAAGCACAGAGGACAACCAGAACCCCACAAACCCCACGAAGGACCAGCCTGGGACCTCGGGGTCAGGGAAAGGCAAGTAGAAGAAGAAGAGGAAGACGCGGTTCAGTCCGCAGGAAAACAGGATCCTGATCACGGAGGTGATAGAACACCATCAACAACTGTTCGTCACCTCCACTGTGTCATTGGTAACAAAAAATGGAATATGGCAGTACATCCTGGACAAGGCGAATGCAGTCGGAGTGCTGAAGAGGACAATGGAGGAGGTCAAGAGGTGCTGGAATGATGTGAAGCGCAAGACCAAGTAGAAACATGCAGACAACCAGAAGGCAGCAATGCAGACTGGAGGTGGGAGTCCAGCGACACACCAGGAGCTGGATGAGATGGAGGAAATGGTGACCACAGTCATCAGTGTGGAGATGGTGGCAGGAGTTGGGGGGCCGGACACTGCTCAACATGACGGACCCAACAGCAACAGGGTGAGTAACGACCAGGGACTGAGGGGACGGGGGGAGATGGGCACAATGGCACACATGCACAATTAAGTAGAGCACATCTGCGTACAAACCATGCCCAAGAGTCACAACTCCGACCAAGAGCCCAATTTACCCAAGTCTGCAACATCTCAGCACTGTATAAGCACAGAAGTGAAAGGCACACTGCCTGAAAGGGAGAAGGGCCAGCCAAATCAGAGCTGAAGGGGCAACTTACCCACAATGCAGCACACACACATAAGAATCAGAGCACCTCAACATTGACAACAATGTGGTACAAACTGCAACACTCTCACAACAGAACAGAGGACACAATTGCTGCCGCTTGTGTGTAGAAAAAGACCATTCAGATTTGGCATAGTAGGAAACTGTGAGATGACAATGGAGAAGTACAACCTCCCATCCCTGATGGTGTAGAAATGTCAACTGTCCCGCATCAAATAGGCATCTCTTCACAAACAGTCACAATGTACATTGTCATGCAGTCCGTTAGTAAACTTGTACAATGCGTGAACATACATGTGAACACAGAGTCAATCTGCATCTCCCCTTCACATTGCAGAGGGAGAATCAACACCTCCTGCAGAGCAGACACAGTAACTCAGCACTGATGATGAAGAGGACCTCCCCAACATCGACATCAACGCCCTCCAGCAGCTCATGGACAGCTTCGGCACCTCACCTCCAGGAGCAGGGCAGCCCAGCTGCATCGAGGAGACCCCACCTCCTGCACAGACCACACAGCAGGAAGCACCCACCACCACAGCTGTCTCCCAGGACCTCCACGATCAACACATGGCATTCCAATGCCGTGTGTTAGGGTGCCAGGAGAAGATGGCTGATCAGCTGTGGGTGGGATTCGACCTCATGGCAGCCAAACTAGATGCCATATGTGGGTGTCTAAGTCCCATCAGGGTCCACTTACAGCCCCTAACGGACACCCACTGTCCGCTCCATGCTCTCCAAAAATCCATGGCTGACATCGCTGGAGTCATGACTCAGAGACAAGAACAACTGTCTAGTCAGAGTGGCTCCAGCGATGTCAGCCGGGAGTTGGGGCACATGCGGAGGATCATGGAGAACATGGAGCGGATGCATGCGGAACGATTGGCTGCCACGGCTGCACACCAGCGAGATGTAGCTGGGATCTTCCATGCCCTGCAGATCCTCATCATGGCATTGCCACCACACGGCCTGGCGCGGATGACTGCTGCTGCTGCTACTCCATCCACATCTCCGCCCCCTGAAGTGTCAGTGCCACACAGTGCAGCAGACTAAACACCACCACCCACATGTGAGGCACCTGACACATCAGAAGACGAAGATGATGATGAATCTGGCTTGGTGGTAATATTGAAGTGGTAGCATACATAACCGCCATATGGCCTGTTTCAGCTTGGTTCTGCCCTCTGCATCATGCCCTGGAATAACATCTTCCACTGTCCCCCGTTACACTCAGCGACACTCACCTTGGACCTCGACATGGACTGCCATATTTGGATTGGTTACCAATGACACAGCAATCACACTGTGGACTGAAGTCTTCCTCTTCTGATGAACCTGTCAATCCCTAAAGGACTCTGGCTGGCCCTCCATGGGGCGACAATGTAAAGTGGGGTTTGCATGGCCCTGTACTGGTCCAGCTTCAACACCCCACTGAATGCGAACAAAACATTCTAATTCACACTGACGTGTCATGGTCCTGATCAATTAAGCATGAAAGTATTGATGAATGTAGGGACAGTGATTCCACATAAATGGTACTCCCTGGGTAATGCTATCAATGCGCATGTATGGCCGTGACACAGATAGGCAGTGAGACACACATCGCCATTCAAAACAACTCACATCACAGTTGAATACAAGTGAATGTGCGTAGACTTTATTAGCATATGCGTGTCAGTACGGGCAAGATAAGTGCCACAACATGCAGACCAATGCAGCAGTATGTCAGAATGAGGAACATTGCCAAGCGCCGCTGTCCACTCCGGGGGAGTGCCTCACCTTTCACTGGTGTGTGTTACCCCACGTGGTTGTCCGCTCACGTATTCGGGGTCCAGGCGAATGCAGCCATGTCCACTGTTGTCGTGGGATATGTGACCAGAACCCCAAGATGCAACAAGGTGTCGGGACATGTGCAATGGGTTCCAAACTGTTGTGGCTGCAGGTACGTAGTCACACGTCCATGAAAGCGATTGCAGCTTCGTAGGCAATCATTTCCAACATGAGGTCGTTGTCGACTTCATCGAACAGGAGGGCGAGGCTATCCATTAGCAGGGCCGGACAGATGTGCTGCGTCCACCCCCTATCACCAATTAGCACTACAGCCCAATAGGGGAGCGGCTCAATGTGGTCACTGCACACGAGGAGTTCTGCAATCTCCCAGGTCCAGCTGCCAGGATGTATGCCAAGTATCCAGGCATCCCATAGACGGGTATCACAGTGACACTCTTGGTCGTGGGCCAACAGGGGGCACACACACATGTCGAAATCCAGTTTGGCTACCATCCTGTTGGATAGGCAGACATCCATGGACCACTCGAATATGCACGATCGACAATGCAACACAGGCTGAACGCAGGTGACGTTGGCAAGGCGGAAGCTTAGCCGGTAACTGACCCGCAGCACTACCAATGGCAGTGCCCCCAGTAAATGCAGCATACGTGCACGGTACAGTTCCACGTGACAGGGGTTGTGCATGTGTCCGGGATGTTCTGCCATTGCGTTGGTGGCCTTGGTTGAAGCGGCACTGTTCTGACCTGCGCCAGTTTTGTGGATGAAATGCCACAGCTCGGATCAATGAGTTGTTCAAGTGTGCAACGGTTGTACGCCTGGGATGGTGTGGGAGTAAGTGTGAAGGCCATTCCATGCAAGATAACTCCAAGCAAGGACTTCTGTGCGTGGGGTGTGTATACGTTGGTCTGTCGTCGGGCTGTGCGTAGTGTGGGAGTCGTCCTCAACTGCTATAATATCTGTCAGGGGGTGCCGGGCACATGCAATTCCACGGTCGGAGGTGCAGATGTGCTTCCGCCTGATAGTTCAGACAATGGAGCTTTCATCCCTAATG
Source organism: Calotriton arnoldi (assembly GCA_963921515.1). Lineage (NCBI taxonomy): Eukaryota > Metazoa > Chordata > Amphibia > Caudata > Salamandridae > Calotriton > Calotriton arnoldi. The sequence goes on from CAWUFW010016085.1 coordinate 160,382, forward strand.
TTAGTTTGCCATCTGCTTGCATTTTGGAAATGTGAAGTGGCTTGTTGGGGGTGGGGTGGGATGTGTGCGACTTTGGGATTCATGTTTGACATGTCTTGCATGTGGTAAATGAGCGGCATCACTGTGTGTTACATTGCCTCACAGCTGCTCCTCCCTCCCCTGAGCCTATTTACTTGTGTGCGCTGCGCGGTTGCATCACTTGCACTCCTACGGCACACTATTGTCATGCCTGTCTGCGCATGTCCACAAGCCTGACAACGACACTGTGATGTTGGCCGTTGGAGGTGGGCGGCCACGTGAGTGTAGGCCTGTGGGAAGGATAGGGCGGACACAGATGTAGAGTTCATGCCTGGCTGAACTCGCGCTGCGATTAAGGCTAGGCATTTGGCTCATGCTGCGGCAATACAGATACACACAACACTTGGCATGTATGTGCCAAGACCCCGAGCGGACTTGCGCTCCTTCATTTCCCCGTTCGTGCGAGCCCGCCCTCTGGGTGCATGCTACATTGCAACATTGTCGATTGCGGACTGGGTGGCGCCGACACTACAACTGTGACACACTCATTAGTTACTTCCTTGTCCAGGCCAGAACTGAACCACGCCCAGAGCCCCGGGCAAATCCTTCACACCCCTACGCTGGCTTGGCGTACGCCGGCCCAGCCCAATCCGCTTATGCATACAGGGGGGGACGACAAAGCTACGTGTCCAAGGTCTTACCCACTGCCTGAGGTGACATGGTTGCGTCCGCTGTCCACAGCTTAATGTAATGTGGGAGGGCCCTGGCCCATTATGCATACATAATGACCACACGGACACACTTAGATAGATAGTGGAACTGGCTACGGGCACGTGCGCCCGGCCCCTTTTTATTACCAGTGTCACATGTCCAGTGACGCCTGTGCTGGATGGGTGTGGGGTGAGTGTAAGCCAGCCTTTAGGGAGTGGTTGGTGCTGGTAACAACTAGAACAGTGATCATCGGATCACGCACACAGATTCAATCATAAAGGGTCCATGAGTTGTGGTGCACTGAGCTAGTGGCACCTGAAGAGATGAGCAGGGTATCAAGCTGATGAGGGCATCCAAGACAGGTGTGAGCAACTTAGATAGGTTGGCTGTGAGACTCCTCTGACTCTGGCAGTTGTTGGTTGGAGGTGGTCCTGGCGGTGGTGGCGGGTGTGCAGCCAGCGATGATGGCGTGTCCTTGCAGGTCAGGATTGGATTTGATTTGCGAGCCCTGCTGACCGCAGTGTAGGCCAGAGGCAGCGGTCAGAAAGGGCACACAGCCACATGACGATGACTTGTGGTGCACTGAGTTAGTGGCCCCTGGAGCGCTCGGCGGGTGCGTGGCCTGCGCTGATGCGTCGTCCGGGCGGGCCGCCCTGGAAGCAATGTCTGTTGCCCACTGGACTCTGCCATAAATGAATCAAGACTGAAATTGACTTGGGGACCTGCTGACTGCAGTGTAGGCCAGAGGCAGCGGTCAGCAAGGGCACACAGCCACGTGACGATGACTTGTGGTTCACTGAGTTAGTGGCACCTGGAGCGCTCAGCGGGTGTGCGGCCTGCGCTGATGCGTCGTCCGGGCGGGGCACCCTGGAAGCAATGTCTGTTGCCTACTGGACTCTGCCATAAATGAATCAAGACTGAAATTGACTTGGGGGACCTGCTGACCGCAGTGTAGGCCGGAGGCAGCGGTCAGCAAGGGCACACAGCCACGTGGCATCGACTTGTGGTGCACAGGGTCAGTGGCAACTGGAGCGCTCAGCAGGTGCGCAGCCAACAATGATGCGTCGTCCGGGCGGGCCGCACTGGGAGCAATGTTTTTTTGCCTAACGAATTCTGCATCAATATTGCCACGTGGCGTTGACTTGTGTTGCACAGGGTCAGTGGCACCTGGAGCGCTCAGCAGGTGCACAGCCAACGATGATGCGTCGTCCGGGCGGGCCGCACTGGGGGCAATGTCTGTTGACTAGTGGTTTCCTCCATTAACAGAAATGTGGCACGATTTGAATTGTGGGACCTGCTGACTGCAGTGTAGGACTAAGGCAGTATCCGGCACACACATGACTCCGTGTTGCTGTGCTGCTGGATGCTCTGGGGGCCTGTGTCGCGGAGTCTGGAGGTCACGGCGGCAGACTCGTGGCAGGGTGAGGTGCGCCGCCCTGGCAGACACGTTGCACATCACGGAAGAGAACCATGCCCAGAGCCCCGGCCTTTTTATCCGCACTCCTACGCTGGAGTGGTGTACGCCGGCCCAGCCCACTGTGCTTACGCTTACAGGGGGGGACGGCACAGCTACATGTCCAAGGTCTTCCCCACTGCCTGAGGTAACATGTTTGCGTCCACTGTCCACAACACTACAAACCCACCAGTGTATGTCCACATGGACATGTCTGTGCTCTGCATTCTGTGGTCTGTCCAGCACATCACCCCCACATTTGGCATTGTGTACATGCTTCTTCATGGGTGAGTTGCCTCCTTCACACATACTTGGTTCCCACCTCTCCCCACATTCTGCACTTGTGTGGCTGAGGGGCCATGCCGTTTTCGGAAGGTCCGCTGTCTTGTCCTACGCTGCCTCGGTGGTAGTCCGGGAGAGGGTCCGGAGGGGGGGCTCCTGGGGGTGGTGGCGGTGGGTGTTGTGGCCCTCTTGGGTCTCCGAGCTGCATGTTCATTGGCTCCATGGCATCTGTGGGTCTTCAGATGTGTCTCTGGGCTGGGCTCCCATTCATACTGCAGGTAGTCATCCTGCTTAGCACCAGCAGAAGGCAGGTGTTAAATCCCTGCAGCTAACGCGCCTTATCGCCTTTTCCTGGTTCGCATCGAAGATCTGACTGGTCGTTGAGAATCACGCGAAGTGGTGTTTTCGTGTGTTTTTGCACGGGAACGCCTACTCTGCATATCATTAGCATTAGTTGTCGCACTCATCCGTGGCGATGTTTTTTGTGGTTGCTATCGCAGGAAAACTGGCGATGTCGGCAGTTTGCACCAGCTTGTGAATGGGGCGATGAATCTATCGCCACTTTTGCGGCGCTAAAGTGCCGATAAATCGGCGATGACTCCTTGAGAATATGCCCCTGAGAGTTTGTACACAAGCCTCCCACAGGATGACACGATTGAAGTCATTAGCAAAGCCCTAGCAGAAACCACATGGGATTTTCGGACACCAAGAGCCTTCATCATAGAGTGTTCTAAATTAGCCCTCAAAGAGAATTTATTTGAATTTGAAGGAGACCTGTTTTTACAAATAAACGGGACTTCCATGGGCAGCACTTTTGCCCCCCGTGTGGCAGGCCTTTATGTGTACGATTTTGAAAAAACCTTTATCCTCCACGCAAACAACCCTTTTGGAAAGCATTTAATTTTTTGGAAAAGATATATAGATAATGTCCTCATGATCTGGCAAGGACCAAATGACACACTCCATGCTTTCCTTGAATGGATCAACAAATGTGACAAAAATCTCAGATTCACTCACCGCATTGACAAAAAGGAGATTACATTCCTAGATATCACCATTACAAAGGAACGGGGCAGACTGGATACAAAAACCTGCCAAAAACCTACTGCTAGAAACACCCTCTTAAAATTCGACAGTTTCCACCCTGGGGCCCTAAGAGAAAATCTACCCTATGGACAATTTCTCCTTCTCAGGAGAAACTGCAGCAAACTGGGGGACTATCAAGCCCAAGCTGTGGACCTCTCAAACAAACTCAAGGCCCGAGGCTACCCTGACAGAATACTTAAGACGTCGCAAAAACAGGCTTGCAACCGACAACGAGAAACACTACTTGAGAACAACCCCAGAACTACAAATGAAATCCCTCTTACGTGTGTAATAACTTACAGCATAGTTTCCAATCAAGTAACCAAGTCAATCAATAAACACTGGAAAATCCCACAGACGGGAAACATGAAATGGGAAAAACCACTCTTCTCCTTCAAAAAAGCAAGAAGCCTAAAAGACTCCCTAGTATCCCCCGTCCTAAAAAAGCCATAAATCCTCCTACGATGACAGTCCTGAATGCTTGGGGGCTACCAAACGTGACCGGACACTACCCCTGTGGCAACTGAAGTGCGTGCCCCTTACGGCCCCCCAAAAAAGTCTGGACCTGGAACCTAATAAGACCTGGTTCCTACGATCACACACGAATTGCAATTCTGCTAACGTGGTGTATATGATAATATGCCCATGCGAACTAAGGTACATAGGGAGGACAAGCAGAAAAGTTAAACTGCGAATATGCGAACATCGCAGTAACATAAGGTGTAATCGCAAGACAACAAAAATGACTGATCACTTTTTACAAAAGGGACACACAACAAATGATCTTAAATGGGTAGTCATAGAACAAGTAGAAACAACAGGGAGCACACAAAAGCTCCTGTTTGACAAAGAACAGAGATGGGTATACAGACTATCAACTAACCCTGGGCGGTGAACTACGCTACGCTCGCGGAGTGTGCGTGGTTTTGGTAACTTCGCGATTCGCGTAGAGCGCGAAGTTACCAAGCACTACGCAATTTGTGGCGTAGCGTAGCTGTTTTTCTTCTTCGCGCGCTCAATATACGTTCTTGCGCGCGCTGTAACGACCTACCGTGATTCTGCGTTCGCCGACGCGACTTCCTATCCGTTCGCGGGCACCACGAGATTTGGAATCCGGCCGCATGATCCCGCGAGAGTGTGCGAACACGAACACGTCATTCGGACGCGCGATCTGACTTCCGGCAGCAGTGTTGGTAAGATCGCGAACCCGAACATGAAGAAACTACAATCTGGCGAAGAATATCTCTCGAGCATCATAAAACCTTCTCGAAAATGATTATTTTGCTCCAAAAACTCCTCAGATTGTGATTTGGCTGTAGTTTTTGTGCAAGGAGTCCTTTTTCTTTTTTACTTTTTTTCCAAGAGGAAGGAAGTGCCCCTGATTCTCAAACTTCCTGTTCCTGTCCAGCAGGCTCCTCCCAGTGCTTTGTCCATGTGCTGTTCACTTTCATTTGGATTTGGAGCTGGAAGGATCACTTTTTGTGTCTGTCTGCTGCATCATATCATTGGATTGGATTTGAGGACTTTTGGATTTGAGATTTTACAAGTAAGTTGGAGAATTGGTGTACTTGTTTGTTTGATTGGGGCTTGTTTGTACCTACATTTTTTGGGATTTCCATCGTTTTTAAAATTAATTGTTGTGGCCTGTAGTTTCGGTAGGGGCCTAGTTGTTTTTCTTTGATTGGAATTTCAGCCAGTAGGCCCAGAGCCAGATGTACCAATGGGTGCATGTTTCTGTGGTGTCTGTTGAATTTAAACATCATGTAGGGCATGCATGGATGGCATTGGATTGAATTGGTAAATGTGGTTTTTGGGGTGTATTTCACTTTTTGGGTGTAATATATACCTTTGTTGGATGTGTGTGTGTGCTTGTTGTGTAACTTTCCAACCTTTCGTAGCCCTGTGGAATTTCGTTTTTGCATTTTTGTATTAAAGCTGTGTTGTTTAGCAGGCCTCCTTTGTCTGGTCATATTATTATAGGCCTGCTTGAGTTCATTGTTTTCCATGGCCTGTTGTGACTGTGAGTGACCACGTGGCTTGGGGCCATTTTGTGGTGGTAGTTTAGTAGTGTGCTGCTTTTTCCATTTAGGCCTGCATGTCTTTTCTTTGTTCCCCTTGGCTTATGCTTGTTGTTGTGGGTGGCCTGGCCATGTGGTGGCGGCCATTTTGTGGGACCAGCCACTGTGCTTTTGCCATAGGCCTCCAAGCTTGCGGCCTAGTCTGCCAGTAGGCCCGGAGGTAGTCATCCTCATGGGTGCATAAAAACTGTTTCTGTGTTGTCTGTTGAATTGTAACATCATTTAGGCCATGGATGGCATTGGATTGAATTGCAAAATGTGGGTTTTGGGGTCGTATTTCAGTTTTTGGGTGTGTGTTAAATAAATAGGCCTTTTTAGCCAGTAGGTAACCCTGGGCATTCAGCTCGCGGACTTTGGGCAACTCCGCACTGCGCGACAATGCAGACTTACACTTTTTATCTTCTTCGCGCGCTCAATATACGTTTTCGCGCGCGATAACGACTTTTTGTGACGATTGCGATGCCGAACACGCAGAATTTACAATCTGGCGAAGAATATCTCTCGAGCAGCATAAAACCTTCTAAAAAATGATGATTTAGTTCATTTTGCACAAAAAACTCCTCAGGTTGTCATTTGGATGTAGTTTGGTGAGCAAGGAGTCACTTTTTTTTTGTTTTACAATTTTTTTCACGAGGAAGGAAGTTGTTGGGTGGCCTGGCCATGTGGTGGCGGCCATTTTGTGGGACCAGCCACTGTGCTTTTGCCATAGGCCTCCAAGCTTGCGGCCTAGTCTGCCAGTTGGCCCAGAGGTAGTCATCATGGGTGCATAAAAACTGTTTCTGTGTTGTCTGTGGAATTTTGACATTATTTAGGCCATGGATGGCATTGAATTGAATTGCAAAATGTGTTTTTTTTGGGGGTCTATTTCACTTTTTGGGTGTGTTAAATAAATGCCTTTTTTGCGTGTGTAATTATGTGTTGTTGTAGTGGTTGTCTAACTTTCCAAACTGTTTTTAGCCATGTGGATTTTAGTTTTTGCATTAAAGCTGTGTGTGTTTTATCAGGCATCCTTTGTCTGGCCATATATAGGCCTGCTTGAGTTCATTGTTTGCCGTGCCTTGTGCCTGTGAGTCACCATGTTGCTGGGGGCCATTTTGTGGTGGTAGTTAGTAGTGTGCTGTTTTTGCCACATAGGCCTGCGTGTCTTTCCATTGTTCCTCTTGTCTTACTGCTTCCAAATCCATCCCCATTGCCAGCTGCAGCTCCCTGATGCTGCATACATCCCACGTGATGCACAAATTTAGGCCAAACATGCTCCACTACATTTTAGTTTTTGTTCTTTACTATTCTTATTCTTCCAGAGTGTACACACTACACAGTAGCCAGGAAAGCCCTGGCCTTGTTGTCAAAGTCTCATAAATGGCTACACTGTTGTTGTTCACTGAGTTTCTAAAATTTAATAATTGAGGCAACCACACACTAAGTTCTATATTATATTTGTTTGATTTGTGCTATCGTTTGACTGATGTTGTTCTGGATTTTTTGCTTTTAGGTGCACAAAGACTGAGGAGGAGGTGTGTCATCATTGCCCGTTGCACTGCCAGACAGACATCCTGCTGCTGTACACAACGTGACGTGTGACCTGACCAGACCTCTCTACAACTGAGTGCTGCTGACATCTGAAGAAGATGGGCCCAAAGAAAGCAGGTACCAGGTCCTCCAGTACCAAGAAAGTTGCTATTGAGAAGAAGGAACAGAAGAAGGAAGTGACACTTAAGTCTGGTGTGCCGCCCAATACCTTTTTTGGGAAAAATAAAATTACGCCTGCAGCAGCGGTGTCCGGGGGCAAGCTGGGGGCAGCACCTCCGCATCAGTGGGCCCAACCCACCAACCCAGGCCCAAGCACATGAGTGTGGAAGAGGTAGCCAGCCTAATGGTGGAAAGCAGTGATGCTGAGCCTGAGATAAACTTATCGCTATCTCAAAGTAGTACCCAATCAACGCAGGAGGAAACACAGCAGATAAGTGGTCAACAACAACAGCCGCAACCACCGCCCGCAATAGTAGTTGTTGTTCCTCCCGAAGTAGGGGCAGTTCAGGAAATTGAGCCTCATGCAGAGGTAGAAGAAGCCACTCATTCAGAAGATCCATTGTCTTCCAAATCTCCAGAAAGGAAAAGGAGGGGTAGTCCATCAAGTTCTTCGCCAAGCCCCCCTTCTGATGATCTAGATGCCACTTGGAAGCCACAAACTGAGTCTGAGAGGGAGCCACGTCTAACCCTGGGCAAAGCACTACGCTACGCTCGTGTAGTTTGCGAAGTTTGCGCTACTTCGCACAACGCGAATTGCACGTAGCACAGTGCAAACACGCGTAGCGTAGCTTAGTGCAGCGGTCATTTTTTGCTTGCTCGCGGTCCTCAACGTCAAGTTGGCGACCGCGAGCAAGCAAAATGACATCCCGGCGAGACTTTTTCCTCGTTCGAGATCAGCAACATCAAGTTGCCGATCGCGAGTGTGGAAAATAAATCTCCCGGCGAGATTCTCAACGCGGGGAGGTCAGGTTTCTCATTGCGAGTGGTCGCGTATGCTCGCGATGAGAAACTACCAGTCCGCGTTGAGAAAGCTGCCGCTCAAGTAAAAATCTACTCGAGTGGCAGTAAAAGACAGCTCGCACTGTGCAAGATGCCGTTTTCAATGATTGCACAGTGCGGACAAGCATCCGGCACTGTGCAATCATTGCGAACAGTGCACTACGCAGTTCGCGTAGTGCTACGCGTAGTTCACGTAGTGCGAACTGCACTTTGCGTAGCTTCGCGTAGCGCTACTTCGCGAACTACGCCCAGGCTTAGCCACGTCCCAAGACCAAGCTAGGGAAAAGGAAGGTTCCAGAAAGCCTTACACTTAAGGAGATCGATGTAGAACAGCAGGATGATGATGATGATGAGCCAGTCATCACGAACATCACTCCCGGCCCGAGGAGATGGAGACCAACATTATTACCCTATCCAAAATCGCTGCGAGGGATGTAGCACGCATACCTCCACAGGTAACACCAACACGACCTACAGCTTCCATATTTGCATTAGCAAAGGCCCGGCAGCGACCTACATCCAGCACAACCACCACCTCAGTAGAAGTAGGTAGTGGTACAGCAGCACAGAGTCAAATTCAACACACACCCTCCAGTTCATCCGGCATTGGAAGTGGCACCTCCAGCAGGAGGCAAAAGTTAAGCTCCCCAGTTTGGGACTTCTTTACGGTTAGCGAAAAGGAGGAGAACATTGCTATATGCTCCATTTGTAATACCTCTGTTAGTCGTAGTAAGCTTGGTACAAACTAGGGTACCGGAGGCCAAATGACCCATTTGAAAAAACACCACTTGATTAGCTGGGAGGACCACCTTCGCGGCATAAAAACTGCAACCATTGGTGTTGGTAGGGATAAAGGAGTAGAAGATCCGATCACGGTGGAAGAGGAAGGACAGGGAGACATTCTCTCTGGTAGTGGTACACAAGGTCTCCCTGTCCCCAGCAGTGCAGTGTTAACGTCGCCCACAACTTCAGCAACATCTCAGTGGCACAAGAGTAAGAGTCAGCCTGAGACACCAAGGAGTACTGCAATGAAAAAAAGTGCGTTGTTGAGCCTAAGAGAAAGGAAAACCATGCAGCCTACCATTATCAGCATGTTTGGGGGAGGGGCAGTACGAACGCAACCACCCAATAGCACGTTTGTACAATGCGAAGCTGGCTAAAATGTTAGCACTGGACCTTCTCCCTTTTTCTTTTGTTGAAGGGGTGGGTTTTCTGGAATTTGTGTCAACCATCTGCCAAAAATGGCATGTTCCCAGCCGCTACTATTTTGCCAGAGTTGCTGTTATAGAACTACATCACGACGTGCTGGAATTGCTTGGAAAAGCCTTGAAGCAGAGTGCTGTTCACAGTATACACCTGACAACAGACATGTGGACCAGTTGCCAAGCCACAGATTAAATGGGCATCACTGCACACTGGATCTCTTTTGCGGGGGTTAGAGAACAGATATCTGCTGGTGTTGACGCTGCTGAGATTTTTCATGCCACTCGCAAACATGCAACTGTAGCCATGTTTGCCATGGAGAAATCTCATACTGCTGCAAACATTTTGGAAGAGTTTAACACCAAGTTCTTTGAGTGGCTGCGCCCAAGAGGGCTTAAGATTGGTTTTGTTGCCACACACAATGGCAGTAATGTAGTTAAGGCCATGGGCGATGGTGGCTATTTCAGGGTCCCGTGTTTGGCACACTGCATTAACATTGTTGTTCAAGACTTTTTGAAAAATGAATCCAAAGTCAGCAACTTACTGGCCACCTGCAGAAGAATATGTACACATTTCAGCCATTCTTTTAAAGCCCGGAAGCAGCTGAGGGTCATTCAACGTGAGCATAAAATGCCAGTCAAAGCACTCATCCAGGAGGTGCCAACACGTTGGAACTCAACTTATTACATGCTTGATCGTCTGTTTGAACTGTACATACCACTCAATGCTTATGTCATGCAAAGATTAGGGGAACCTACTGTGAGAGGCATGACCGTTGAGATGGGTCAATGGGACCTCATTAAATGCCTGACTGAGATGCTACTTCCTTTTGAGATCTTCACACGTGAAGTCAGCAGGGAGGACTGTACTATGGGCCAAGCTATCCCATTGTTGCACATGCTAGAGCAACAGCTGAAGGAGGTGTCTGAAACGTACGCAGGTGTGGATGACAAACAAGACGCATATCATTTGGTGGAGACCTTAGCCACTCGCTTATATGCAAATACAAGGATTCAAAATAACATTGTGTCACAACAACATTACATTAGTGCCACAATTTTGGATCCACGGTACAAAGTATTTCTGAACAGTAAGGCAGTAATTCCTTTTTCGGAAGTGGATGTTGCCAACTACAAAACTTTGATAGCTGAGGAAGACACTATTTTCGAAAACGAACGGCTGTTAATTACAGGCCCCCACCCCAGGCCATAACAAGTACTACAGGGCATCCAGAGTCAAGTTCTACTTCGGAGCCTGAGGGCAGTGCGTTTGCCTCCCAGCAGTCACCTACATCAACAATAACATCAACAACAGCAAGAACAGGATCATCCACAGTACAATCGGCAACTGATTGGTTTCTACGGCAGGGGTATGGTAAGTCCAGTGCTGATGCAAAGGCAAAACAGGCCGAGCACATCGGAGCACCCCTGAACATTGAGCGGACGGTCCAGGCCTATCTGGATGACCCAACAGAGGTCTTCATGGATCGAAATCCATTGGTGTATTGGTATGGGAAAAGAAGCCAATGGACAGTGCTCAGCAGGCTGGCGATAAAGCATCTGGCTTCTCCTGTCACAAGTGTCTCTTCTGAGCGTGTTTTCAGTGCTGCTGGTGCCATTGTAACTTTGAAAAGGACCAGTCTCTCGCCCAAAAGCGTGGAGAGGTTAACCATGATCAAAATGAATCAGCACTTTATACCACCGGATTACAAAATACGTGAATCACAGCAGGAAGAGGACAGCGACTTGGATGACGTAAGTAGTGGGTTACAGGACCTACTTCTGTCCGAACCACCAGAGTTTGAGGACGAGCTCCTCTTCCCTGACAACTAGGCTTTCAAATTGTTACTTTCTTCCTTCCTTTATTTGTCTGTGTATCTGTCTTTCTGGTTCAAATCAAATCACAACAAATCCATCACCACCGTCTTCTCTTTTTATTTCACTATTGGAGTTGCACGTCTGTGCATTTAACTGTCCACTCTTCAGAGTCCTGCTTCATCTTCCTGTCTCGCCCTAATTAGTACATTTCCATCAAGCCAGACATTGGAGTACAAGAAATATTGCCTTTAACAGTCCCTCCATAAGAAGTGAAACGTGACTATAGCTATCCTCCGTTTTGTCATCGAATCTGACTTTTAGTCTCCTCCATAAAACTTTCACAGCTGAGTTAGAAGAGGCCATTGGTTAATCAAGTCACGCTGCTAATGCTATTGCTACTGCATTGCTAATGCTAAGTAAAGGGTGTCTTCTTCAACCGTTGTATAATGTTCACTACAACTTCATAGCTAATAAGTCTCAACAACAGTACAGTGAGTGAAGTGAACACCCTTCCAGCTAGTGCAATGTCAATAAGTAATGAATATAACTTACCACCGCCCGCCACTGCTGCTGGCTCACCCCCTGTAGCTCCTGCAGGTGCCGCATCTCCTGCCCCCTCCGGAATGGTCGCATCGCCGCTGGCCCCGCCGGCACTGGTGGTCGCTAGTACGCCTAGATAAAAACATGACACATTTTTAGATGCCTGTACACCTCCCCTATTTATTCGTTTTCACTAGCAAGATTGAAAAAAGTTAATACATACATATACATCACATTCACTAGTCCAAATCGGGTACTAGAGTAGAGTCAGTAGACACTAGTAGTGTTATGGTCCCTAGGGTCATTATTATAGTATACTCTACTCTTTACAAAGTTAGCCTGAGCCATGCAACCATTTTTCGCTTCATGTCTTTTGCGCATGTTACCTTGCAGCTTGTTGTGCAGTAACAGTAAGACGCCTTTTTGAGCCCAAATGAGCTCATACAGCTACTGTCTGAGCGTTGCGTACAAGAGGTCGAAAAACAAGCCACTTTGTTATGGAGTTCGGTTAGTCCGTATTGCTTAGCCATAAGTAACATGTTACACTTTTTTGGCTGGACTGAGAAATGCTTGCATTATACTATCTAACGCGCACCATTTTTCTCATAACAGGCAGAAGATTCCCTTCTATGAACCAGAGATTTGCAGAGCTTATGAATGATGCATGTAACCAGTAATTCTACGTTCTACGGTGAGGAGTCTCCCAGAATTCGCACAGATCTTTAGTCTTCTATCATGCACTTGTTGTAACAATGTTTATTGTTTTAATCCTATGCATTTTGCTGTTGGAGCTGGCTGGAGTACACTGAATTTTATAGAACAACATACAGAGCTTGTTAGTTGAAAATAAACCTTTTGAACTTACACATAGACTCTGTGGTATTTGGTGTGGTGGTGGTGGTGGACTTACACGAGTGAGTGAGCGAAAGGTTGTTATCTGTTCTGGGTTGTGTAATCATTGGGTATCTTCGGGTGGGGGTTCGGGGACCTATTGAGACACTATAGCTAGTCGTTCAGGGGATTGTGGGTTCACTTCTGACTGAGGTGTGAGGAAGGTCCAAGTTCCAACCTCCCATCACCAACATCCTATTTTCTTGTGCATAGTTCTGTATGTGGCTGTGCAGAATCCCCACATCAGTAGTAGTATGTACTATATCCTATCAAAAATAGTCAAATATCTGGTTGGGCATTTTGTTTGTGGTAATTGTCAAAGCCTCAAGATTAAGAAGCCTAGAAGAGGACAACCGAAAGGACTGGACTCAGTGGCTAGAGCTATTGGTCAATCTGAGTTTTATTCAAAACCGTAAAATAAAGAGTGGCAAACTGGGCAAGCTTAGCGACAGACTAATAGTAGTAGTACAGACATTCATAGCAGAGGCAGTTAGAACTTAGAGGCAGGGATAACCAGAATTTAGAAACAGATAGTCAAGTCAAGATCAAAGAAGCTTTTGTAAAAAATAGAATTAGGGAGTGGAACCAGAATTAATAGTTCAGAAAAAATAAGGTGCAGTAAAAGTTAGGGCAATATAATTGTTAATATTAACCACTGGAGGACTTACTGGGACCAGCAGCAGGGCCCTCGGTAGAGGAGCGGTCCTCTGGTGGTTGTCCCGCCGACTCGGACCCCGTCTTCTTGCCCCTGGGTGCTGCAGATCAGTGATCATGTAAGATATAATAAAGAAAGACACAAACATTAATGATTGCTGTGAAACAAATAAATTATCTAAAAAAACGCTCAAAAAACGTTTTAGGAAACAACAATTGCAATAAAATTGACCTATTTAATCCGATCGACTACTGGCTTGCGGGATTCACGAACAGTCTACTTATTTAGGAACACTAATTCAGTGTTCCATTCTGATTGATTCAAATAAAATCCAGAACACTAACTAAGCCTAAGTACCACCTGACCTAGCCCACCTATTCCAGACGGGCCAATTGTTCACTAAGTCTGCATTTCCATTTTTTTTAGCCCTCAAAAATGCATAGATGAGAAGGAGGACACATGCATAACTTTGTGCATACACCAAATTGTTGGTTGGTTGCGTCTGATGTTCTGCTGCTGACTGACACTGCTAAGCCTACCACTCACTAAACAAACTACAAAAGGTTCTACTAAGGACTGGGGTAAGCAGCACTCAGTGACAGAGGATGCGTCACGCAGACCGCTCAAAAATTATCAACTAATAGTAACTAAACCTAGTATCAATCCATCCACCACTATTTGACAGGAGGACAAAGGAAGGACTAGAGTCTCTCTAGCAATAGCATTACCTAACTTAAGTTCTCTAAAGTAAACTCTTACATAATAAGGACAAGCGAGCGCAAAGTTGCAAACAAGTAAGAGTAGCGCCCAGCACCTGTCTCCTACAATCACAGAAGATTTTGAAACGTAATTTACCTGCAATTTAAGCAGCAGTATTCTTGTTATTTGTAAAAAATGTATACACAATACTTATACTACTATATATATTAGCTACTCACCAAGCCCCACGACCTCGACACCTAGCAGGTCCAACAGGTCCTGCTCCCGGTCCAGGATCTCTGACCACCGGTGTGCCAGCTGGTTATGGGTGCGCCGGACCCCAGAGCAGCAAAACACTGCCCGGCGCACCTTCGCCCACCGGTGGTGACGCTCCTGGGTAGGGTACCCGGAGCCTGGCCTGCCGCCTGCTGCCAAGGTCAAGGGGAGGTGGCGCTGAACAAAAAAAACAAGGGCGGCCACCTCCGCCTCACTAAAAGCTGGCGGGCTTGCACCCCTGCAGGGCGCAGGCTGCCGCAAGGCAGGCGGCTCTTGGGCGCACGCGCCTTGCCCTTCGAGCCGTTACTGCTGCTGCTACCCTTCGCCATGGTTCTGGGGTGTGTGGAAGGAGGCAGAAAAGAAAAGTTAGAAGGGAAAAATAAAGTTAGGGGAAGAAGTAGGAGCTTAAAGAAGAAAGTTATATAAAACAGTAGAAAAGTAAAAAAAACAGTAAAAAGTAGAAATAAATGCAAAATATAGACTTAGGCACAGAGAGAGATAGATAAGAAATAAAGAAAAATTGAAAAACAGTGTAAAAAACTAAGGATTGCAAAGATTGAGGGAGGATAGAAAAGCAGGCCCAGAACCATAGCATAGAGTTAAAAACAAGATGGCCGCGCCCTTCGTGACCGCGTGGGTAAGTTCGCGCGATATTTCTCCCCGAGCACGCAAAAAGCGTCGCGAACACGTACAACGCGTTCCCGAACATGAAATGCGCATCGCGAGCACGCTATACGCGACCCGGAACAGGAAATAAGGGATCGCGAACGGGCGGGACAAGTGAAAAACAAGATGGCCACGCCCATAGGCGACCGCATGGGTAAGTTTGCGAGATACTATCCCCCGAGCACGCAAACAGCGTCCCGAACACGCACAACGCGTTCCCGAAGAAGAAAAACGCATCGCGAACGGGCGCGACAAGCAACTACGCACACTCCGTAGCGCTTCGACGTCTTCGCGTAGCTTTGCGTAGCGCGACTATGGGAACTACGCCCAGGGTTACTATCAACTCAAAAACAGTGGCTTAACGACAATATCCTCTGGAACACACTGAATCAAAAATAAGATATACTTAATACAATGTTGATCAACAATAAAACTTGTCATCTTTGCAGGAACAGTGATCCCTTTCAGATAGGAACTAGGCAAAACTGGGTCGTCACAATGACTTTATCAAGCCATGACAGCATGAATACCTGTAACCGTAGGTCAGGAAATCAAGTATCCAGCCCTTTAACATATGGGAGACTTGAGTTATATGTAGTCGCCTAAACCTGATAATATTGTGTGAATTGGAGTAGCTGGCCTTGCACTTGATATACACAGGAATTAGGGTGTTCTTCCCATTTGCCTAAAGAATAATCAACACATCCATGCCACTCACGGTTGTCCAGGATGCTCATTATTCTCATAGACAATATGCCGAGCAAACCTAAGGGTTAACATATCAGAAAACAACAATGACGTCATGACGTGGTCACGCCCCCACGTGCTGACGCATGCAAAAGCAGTGACTCCGGTATGAATCCATTTAACACAGCGCACAGCGGGACTGAGCATCACCGGGATCCCGCGCTGGGTGAAAAATAGGTCACAGATGCGGGCGGCTGCCTTGATGAAGTAAGTAGGGGACCTGCCCCCCGATCACCCCAATTCCAGCGGTCAATCATTTGGGTAACATTTCTGTTTTACCCCCACCCCAGGGTTTGAGTAAAGGTACCGCCCCCGGCCGGGGTCCATGAGGTGTCGCACAGTCACGACCGACGTAAGACATAATACCTTGATTCTCTTGCCATTTTTAACCAGAGTTTGAGTTTTAGATGTTTTTTAACAAACTGCATGATCACGCAGTCTCTTTAAACTTTTCAAGTAGGGAGAGGCAGCACTCCACCAGTGCCTCTCCATCACGCTGTTGGGTGGCGATAAAATCGACAAAAGGTACGAGTTTTCACCGCTAATACACATCACTGGCATGATAAGTGCTACAGATTGCATGTAAAGAATGACGAACCTAGTTCGTTAGATAGGCACAAGAAGTGTCCATTATTTGCATCACGGCCATGAGTGTAATAGAAGCTTTAATGATCCAGGCATGAGGATCATGACTATTTACACTTGATGGAAGCAATGTGCACATTACTGCTCAGGGTGAAAAGAGAGTAATGGTCTGTATCTGAACTAACTTTATGTTATTTATCTTTCAGAAAATGTCGCTTATAGGTGAACTGTAAGTTTTCGGTTCACTTTTCACAGAATAAGTGCACCTTAGCGAGCGCATTTGTTTCTCACTGGTCCTGAAGAAAGCCTTGATATTAAGCAATATAGGCTGAAACATGTAGACCAAACCACGATCATTTCACAGATATTTGTGATCAATTGATTCACACATAACATCCCCTGTTTCCGTGCTTTTTAATCTTGCCCTACTACCCCACCAATAAAAATTCTAGGTGTCCTAGAGGCAATTTCATGTCCAATCACACTTTCACTATCCTGCACTGTCCTCACAAAAAAACCCACTCCGCTGTAACTCAGGCGTCGAAGCACACCTGGGAGGCACTCTGCCTTTCAGGTGGGAACCCAATGATGAAGCATGCCACCAACTAGGTTGGTGGGTGAGGGTTCTTCTTAAAAATGGAAACTTTTCCATTTGAAGCAGTCTTTGGAATTCGGAATTGTTCCTATCTTGTTGATATTGTTTTTCTCTTGGGATTAACCCCTTCGCTGCTAGGCCTTTTCCCCTCCTGTGCTAAGCCTTTTTTGGGCTATTTGGGGTAGTGCGCGCTTAGGCCTCTGTAACTTTTTGACCACATAAGGTATCCATGCCAAATGTGCCTCCTTTTTCCCAACATCATGGGGATTCTAAAGGTACCCAGGGTTTGTGGATTCCCCTGGAGGGGACCCAGAAATTAGCCAAAATATAGCTACATTTTGTTTTTTTGGGGGAAAAATGCGAAAAAAGGGCTACAGATTAAAGCATCTGGTTTTTTCCCTGCAAATGGCATCAAAAAAGGTGTTGTGGTGCTGAAATCACCATCTTCCCAGCTTTCAGGGACAAGCAGACTTTTGTCAGAAAACCAAAATTTTGTACACAGTTTTGGTATTTTTCTGGGACATAGCCTATTTTTGCTATTTTTTGTGCTTTCAACCTCCTTCCAGTTAATGGTAGAAATGGGTATGAAAGCAATAATAGATCCTGGAAAGCCATACATTTCTGAAAAGTAGACAAAATTCTGAATTCAGCAAGGGTCATTTGTGTAGATCCTTCAAGTTTTCTTTATAGAAACAAACAGTTAAATATAGGAAAAATAGAAAATTAGTGAAAAAAACAGCCATTTGTGTCAACGTTTTCACTTGTAACTTCTTCTAATTATGACAGCTATTTGAAAGCAATATACCATTACATCTGCTGGACCTTTCTGGTTGTGGTGATATACAGTACTTGTAGGTTCACCAAGAACCCGACGAACCCGGAGCAAATAACTGAGCAGCGTCTTGCAATGTTTTTTTATTATGTCCCAGGTATATAGCAATTATTCTGGGAAAATTTATACATGGAAAAATCGGTATGAAAGAAACCTATGTATTTCTGAAATGGGAACAAAATATAGAGTTTAGAAACAGTAGATATTTGCACATTTCCGAAATTGGGAGTACCCATACTAGCATGAGAATTATAGGTCATTTTTCAAAATGACTTATTTTTTACACATTGTCTTTCATTTAGAAGGCAGAAATGCATCGAAAGTCAATAGATAATAACAGTTGCTCTACACTTTTGTGTTACCCTAAGTCTCCCAATAAAAATGGTACCTCACTTGTGTGGGTAGGCCTAGTGCCCGCGACAGGAAACGGCCCAAAACGCAACGTGGACACACCACGTTTTCACAGTGAAAAATGACCCTTTTTTTGCAAAGTGCCTAGCTGTGGTTTTTGAACCCTAGCTCTGACGGCACCTAGGGAAACCTAGCAAAACTATACATTTTTGAAAACTAGACACCCAGGGGAATCCAGGATGGGGTGAATTGACTGGCTCTCACCTGGTTCTGTTACCCAGAATCCCTTGCAATCCTAAATAATTGTCCAAAAAAAAACATTTTCCTCACTTTCCTGTGGTGGAAAGTTCTGGAATCTGTGTGGATCCACAAAATTCCACCCACCCCGTGTTCCCCAAAGTCTTTTGAGAAAAACGGTACCACACTTGAGTGGGTAGGCCTAGTGCCCGAGACAAGAAACGGCCCAAAACGCAACGTGGACAGACCACATTTTCACAGTGAAAAATGACCCTTTTTTTGCAAAGTGCCTAACTATAGTTTTTGAACCCTAGCTCTGCCGGCACCTAGGGAAACCTAGAAAACCTATACATTTTTGAAGACTAGACACCCAGGGGAATCCATGATGGGGTGACTTGACTGTCTCTCACCAGGTTCTGGTACCCAGAATCCCTTGCAAACCTAAAAAATTGTCCAAAAAAACACATTTTCCTCACTTTTCTGTGGTGGAAAGTTCTGGAATCTGCGTGGATCCACAAAATTCCACCCACCCCGCGTTCCCCAAAGTCTTCTGAGAAAAATGGTACCTCACTTGTGTGGGTAGGCCTAGTGCCCGCGACAGGAAACAGCGCAAAACACAACGTGGACACACCACATTTTCACAGTGAAAAATGACCCTTTTTTTGCAAAGTGCCTAGCTGTAGTTTTTGAACCCTAGCTCTGCCGGCACCTAGGGAAACCCAGCAAACCTATACATTTTCGAAAACTAGACACCCAGGGGAATCCAGGATGGGGTGACTTGACTGGCTCTCACCAGGTTCTGGAACCCTGAATCCCTTGCAAACCTAAAAAATTGTCAACAAAAATCACATTTTCCTCACTTTTCTGTGTTAGAAAGTTCTGGAATCTGCATGGATCCACAAAATTCCACCCACCCCGCATTCCCCAAAGTCTTCCGAGAAAAATGGTACCTCACTTGTGTGGGTAGGCCTAGTGCCCGCGACAGGAAACAGCGCAAAACACAACATGGACACACCACAATTTCACACTGAAAAATGACCCTTTTTTCCAAAGTGCCTAGCTGTAGTTTTTTAACCCTAGCTCTGCCGGCACCTAGGGAAACCTAGCAAACCTATACATTTTTGAAAACTAGACACCCAGGGGAATCCAGGATGGGGTGACTTGACTGGCTCTCACCAGGTTCTGGTACCCAGAATCCCTTGGAAACCTAATAAATTTTCAAAAAAAACATATTTTCCTCACTTTTCTGTGGTGGAAAGTTCTGGAATCTGCGTGGATCCACAAAATTCCACCCACCCCGCGTTCTCCAAAGTCTTCCAAAAACAATGGTACCTCACTTGTGTGGGTAGGCCAAGTGCCTGCGACAGGAAACTGCGCAAAACGCAGCGTGGACACACCACATTTTCACAGTGAAAAATGACCCTTTTTTTGCAAAGTGCCTAGCTGTAGTTTTTTAACCCTAGCTCTGCCGGCACCTAGGGAAACCTAGCAAACCTATAAATTTTTGAAAACTATACACCCAGGGGAATCCAGGATGGGGTGACTTGACTGGCTCTCACCAGGTTCTGGTACCCAGAATCCCTTGGAAACCTAATACATTTTCAAAAAAACCACATTTTCCTCACTTTTCTGTGGTGGAAAGTTCTGGAATCTGCGTGGATCCACAAAATTCCACCCACCCCGCGTTCTCCAAAGTCTTCCAAAAAAAATGGTACCTCACTTGTCTGGGTAGGCCAAGTGCCCGCGACAGGAAACAGCGCAAAACGCAACGTGGACACACCAAATTTTCACAGTGAAAAATGACCCTTTTTTTGCAAGTGCCTAGCTGTAGTTTTTGAACCCTAGCTCTGCCGGCACCTAGAGATACCTAGCAAACCTATACATTTTTGAAAACTAGACACCCAGGGGAATCCAGGATGGGGTGACTTGACTGGCTCTCACCAGGTTCTGGTACCCAGAATCCCTTGCAAACCTAACAAATTCTCAAAAAAAACACATTTTCCTCACTTTTCTGTGGTGGAAAGTTCTGGAATCTGCGTGGATCTACAAAATTCCACCCACCCCGCGTTCCCCAAGTCTTCCGAGAAAAATGGTACCTCACTTGTGTGGGTAGGCCTAGCGCCCACGACAGGAAACAGCGCAAAACGCAACGAGGACACACCACATTTTCATAGTGAAAAATGACCCTTTTTTTGCAAAGTGCCTAGCTGTAGTTTTTGAACCCTAGCTCTGCCGGCACCTAGGGAAACCTAGCAAACCTATACATTTTTGAAAACTAGACACCCAGGGGAATCCAGGATGGGGTGACTTGACTGGCTCTCACCAGGTTCTGGTACCCAGAATCCCTTGCAAACCTAAAAAATTGTCAAAAAAACCCCCATTTTCCTCAATTTTCTGTGGTGGAAAGTTCTGGAATCTGCGTGGATCCACAAAATTCCACCCACCCCGCGTTCCCCAAAGTCTTCCAAAAAAAAATGGTACCTCACTTGTGTGGGTAGGCCTAGTGCCCGCGAAAAGGAAACAGCGCAAAACGCAACGTGGACACACCACATTTTCACAGTGAAAAATGACCCTTTTTTTGTAAAGTGCCTAGCTGTAGTTTTTGAACCCTAGCTCTGCCGGCACCTAGGGAAACCTAGCAAACCTATACATTTTTGAAAACTAGACACCCAGGGGAATCCAGGATGGGGTGACTTGACTGGCTCTCACCAGGTTCTGGTACCCAGAATCCCTTGCAAACCTAAAAAATTGTCAAAAAAACCACATTTTCCTCACTTTTCTGTGGTGGAAAGGTCTGTAATCTGTGTGGATCCACAAAATTCCACCCACCCCGCGTTCACCAAAGTCTTCCGAGAAAAATGGTACCTCACTTGTGTGGGTAGGCCTAGTGCCCGCGACAGGAAACAGCGCAAAACGCAACGCAGACACACCACATTTTCACAGTGAAAAATGACCCTTTTCTTACAAAGTGCCTAGCTGTAGTTTTTGAACCCTAGCTCTGCCGGCATCTAGGGAAACCTAGCAAACCTATACATTTTTGAAAACTAGACACCCAGAGGAATCCAGGATGGGGTGACTTGACTGTCTCTCACCAGGTTCTGGTACCCAGAATCCCTTGCAAACCTAAAAATTGTCAAAAAAACCACATTTTCCTCACTTTTCTGTGGTGGAAAGTTCTGGAATCTGTGTGGATCCACAAAATTCCACCCACCCCGCGTTCCCAAAGTCTTCCAAAAAAATGGTACCTCACTTGTGTGGGTAGGCCTAGTGCCCGCGACAGCAAACAGCGCAAAACACAACGTGGACACACCACATTTTCACAGTGAAAAATGACCCTTTTTTTGCAAAGTGCCTAGCTGTAGTTTTTGAACCCTAGCTCTGCCGGCACCTAGGGAAACCTAGCAAACCTATACATTTTTGAAAACTAGACACCCAGGGGAATCCAGGATGGGGTGACTTGACTGGCTCTCACCAGGTTCTGGTACCCAGAATCCCTTGCAAACCTAAAAAATTGTCAAAAAAAACACATTTTCCTCAATTTTCTGTGGTGGAAAGTTCTGGAATCTGTGTGGATCCACAAAATTCCACCCACCCCGCGTTCCCCAATGTCTTCCAAGAAAAATGGTTCCTCACTTGTGTGGGTAGGCCTAGTGCCCGCGACAGGAAACAGCGCAAAACGCAACGCAGTCACACCACATTTTCACAGTGAAAAATGACCCTTTTTTTGCAAAGTGCCTAGCTGTAGTTTTTGAACCCTAGCTCTGCCGGCACCTAGGGAAACCCAGCAAACCTATACATTTTCGAAAACTAGACACCCAGGGGAATCCAGCATGGGGTGACTTGACTGGCTCTCACCAGGTTCTGGAACCCAGAATCCCTTGCAAACCTAAAAAATTGTCAACAAAAATCACATTTTCCTCACTTTTCTGTGTTAGAAAGTTCTGGAATCTGCATGGATCCACAAAATTCTACCCACCCCGCATTCCCCAAAGTCTTCCAAGAAAAATGGTACCTCACTTGTGTGGGTAGGCCTAGTGCCCGCGACAGGAAACAGCGCAAAACACAACATGGACACACCACAATTTCACACTGAAAAATGACCCTTTTTTTCCAAAGTGCCTAGCTGTAGTTTTTGAACCCTAGCTCTGCCGGCACCTAGGGAAACCTAGCAAACCTATACATTTTTGAAAACTAGACACCCAGGGAAATCCAGGATGGGGTGCCTTGACTGGCTCTCACCAGGTTCTGGTACCCAGAATCCCTTGGAAACCTAATAAATTTTAAAAAAAAACACATTTTCCTCACTTTTCTGTGGTGGAAAGTTCTGGAATCTGCGTGGATCCACAAAATTCCACCCACCCCGCGTTCTCCAAAGTCTTCCAAAAAAAATGGTACCTCACTTGTGTGGGTAGGCCAAGTGCCTGCGACAGGAAACAGCGCAAAACGCAGCATGGACACACCACATTTTCACAGTGAAAAATGACCCTTTTTTTGCAAAGTGCCTAGCTGTAGTTTTTGAACCCTAGCTCTGCCGGCACCTAGGGAAACCTAGCAAACCTATACATTTTTGAAAACTAGACACCCAGGGGAATCCAGGATGGGGTGACTTGACTGGCTCTCACCAGGTTCTGGTACCCAGAATCCCTTGGAAACCTAATAAATTTTCAAAAAAACCACATTTTCCTCACTTTTCTGTGGTGGAAAGTTCTGGAATCTGCGTGGATCCACAAAATTCCACCCACCCCGCGTTCTCCAAAGTCTTCAAAAAAAAATGGTACCTCACTTGTGTGGGTAGGCCAAGTGCCCGCGACAGGAAACAGCGCAAAACGCAACGTGGACACACCACATTTTCACAGTGAAAAATGACCCTTTTTTTGCAAGTGCCTAGCTGTAGTTTTTGAACCGTAGCTCTGCCGGCACCTAGAGAAACCTAGCAAACCTATACATTTTTGAAAACTAGACACCCAGGGGAATCCAGGATGGGGTGACTTGACTGGCTCTCACCAGGTTCTGGTACCCAGAATCCCTTGCAAACCTAACAAATTCTCAAAAAAAACACATTTTCCTCACTTTTCTGTGGTGGAAAGTTCTGGAATCTGCGTGGATCTACAAAATTCCACCCACCCCGCGTTCCCCAAGTCTTCCGAGAAAAATGGTACCTCACTTGTGTGGGTAGGCCTAGTGCCCGCGACAGGAAACAGCGCAAAACGCAACGTGGACACACCACATTTTCATAGTGAAAAATGACCCTTTTTTTGCAAAGTGCCTAGCTGTAGTTTTTGAACCCTAGCTCTGCCGGCACCTAGGGAAACCTAGCAAACCTATACATTTTTGAAAACTAGACACCCAGGGGAATCCAGGATGGGGTGACTTGACTGGCTCTCACCAGGTTCTGGTACCCAGAATCCCTTGCAAACCTAAAAAATTGTCAAAAAACCCCCCATTTTCCTCACTTTTCTGTGGTGGAAAGTTCTGAAATCTGCGTGGATCCACAAAATTCCACCCACCCTGCGTTCCCCAAAGTCTTCCAAAAAAAAATGGTACCTCACTTGTGTGGGTAGGCCTAGTGCCCGCGAAAAGGAAACAGCGCAAAACGCAACGTGGACACACCACATTTTCACAGTGAAAAATGACCCTTTTTTTGTAAAGTGCCTAGCTGTAGTTTTTGAACCCAGCTCTGCCGGCACCTAGGGAAACCTAGCAAACCTATACATTTTTGAAAACTAGATACCCAGGGGAATCCAGGATGGGGTGACTTGACTGGCTCTCACCAGGTTCTGTTACCCAGAATCCCTTGCAAACCTAAAAAATTGTCCAAAAAAACACATTTTCCTCACTTTTCTGTGGTGGAAAGTTCTGGAATCTGCGTGGATCCACAAAATTCCACTCACCCCCCGTTCCCTAAAGTCTTCCAAGAAAAATGGTACCTCACTTGTGTGGGTAGGCCTCGTGCCCACGATAGGAAACAGCGCAAAACGCAACGTGGACACACCACATTTTCACTGTGAAAAATTACCCTTTTTTTGCAAAGTGCCTAGCTGTAGTTTTTGAACCCTAGCTCTGCCGGCACCTAGGGAAACCTACCAAACCCACACATTTCTGAAAATTAGACACCCGGGGGATTCCAGTGAGGTATGTCTTGCGTGGATCCCCCAACGTTTTCTTACCCAGAATCCCCTGCAAACCTGAAATTTTGCTGGAAAAAAATCACTTTTTTCACACATTTGTGTGTGGGAAAGTTGTGGCATCACCGGACTGACACAAATTTCCTACCACCCAGCGTTCCCCCAGGTCTCCCGATAAAAATGGTGCCTCACTCTGGTGGGAGGCCCAAGTACCCGTGACATGCAAGGGCCCAAAACGTATTGAGGCGACATCAAAATTGCCTATCACAAAACGACCTGGTTTTGCAAGGGGGGGTCCCATGACTTTTTGGCCTGGGGCTCGGCGGCCACCTAGGTAAACCTACCAAACCCTCACATTTCTGAAAACTAGACACCCGGGGGATTCCAGGGAGGTATGGCTTGCATGGATCCCCCAACGTTTTCTTACCCAGAATCCCCTGCAAACCTGAAATTTTGCTGAAAAAATCACTTTTTTCACACATTTGTGTGTGGGAAAGTTGTGGCATCACTGGGCTGACACAAATTTCCTACCACCCAGCGTTCCCCCAAGTCTCACGATAAAAATGTTGCCTCACTTGGGTGGGAGGCCCAAGTACCCGCGACAGGCAAAGGCCCAAAACGTATTGAGGCGACATCAAAATTGCCTTTCACAAAACGACCTGGTTTTGCAAGGGGGGTCCCATGACTTTTTGGCCCGGGGCTCGGCGGCCACCTAGGGAAACCTACCAAACCCACACATTTCTGAAAACTAGACACCCGGGGGATTCCAGGAAGGGATGGCTTGCGTGGATCCCCCAACGTTTTCTTACCCAGAATCCCCTGCAAACCTGAAATTGTGCTGAAAAAATCACTTTTTTCACACATTTGTGTGTGGGAAAGTTGTGGCATCACCGGGCTGACACAAATTTCCTACCACCCAGCGTTCGCCCAGGTCTCCCGATAAAAATGGTGCCTCACTCGGGTGGGAGGCCCAAGTACCCGCGACAGGCAAGGGCCCAAAACGTATTGAGGCAACATCAAAATTGCCTATCACAAAACGACCTGGTTTTGCAAGGGGGGTCCCATGACTTTTTGGCCCGGGGCTCGGCGGCCACCTAGGTAAACCTACAAACCCACACATTTCTGAAAACTAGACACTTGGGGGATTCCAGGGAGGTATGGCTTGCATGGATCCCCCAACGGCGGGGCATATTGGGGGCTAATGCCCTCATCTGCCCCCCAGGGGGGGCAGGAAGGCTGTTATTTTTGCAGGGGAGGGGGTGGGGGCATGGGCATGCCCGTTTTGGGAGCCCCCACCCTAATTCAAATTTGCCCCCAAAAACTCCCTGGCGTCTAGTGGGCTTTTTGCCCCCCGGCGGGGCAGATTGAGGGCTAATGCCCCCATCTGCCCCCAGGGGGCAAAAGCCCACTAGAAGCCAGGAGTTTTGGGCAAATTTTAATTAGGGTGGGGCTGCCCAAAACGGGCATGCCAATGCCCCCACCCTAATTTAAATTTGCCCCAAAAATCCCTGGCGTCTAGTGGGCTTTTTGCCCCCCAGGGGGGCATATTGGGGGCTACTGCCCCATCTGCCCCCCAGGGGGGGCAGGAAGGCTGTAATTTTTGTGGGGAGGGGGTGGGGGCATAGGCATGCCAATTTTGGGCAGCACCCACCCTAATTCAAATTTGCCCAAAAAAAATCCCTGCTGACTAGTGGGCTTTTTGCCCCCCCTGGCAGGGCAGATTGGGGGCTAATGCCCTCATCTGCCCCCCAGGGGGGGGCAGATAGTCCACTATATGCCAGGGAGTTTTTTGGGCAAATTTTAATTAGGGTGGGGGCTGCCCAAAACGGGCATGCCAATGCCCCCACCCTAATTAAAATGTGCCCAAAAGAATCCCTGGCGTCTAGTGGGCTTTTTGCCACCCCGGGGGGGGCAGATTGGGGGGTACTGCCCCATCTGCCCCCCAGGGGGGGCAGGAAGGCTGTTATTTTTGTGGAGGTGGGAGCATGGGCATGCCCATATTGGGCAGCCCCCACCACAAATTATAATTAAAAAAAAAATGCCTGGTGTATAGTGGGCTTTTTGCCCCCCCGGGGGGGCAGAAAGGCTGTATATTTTGCGGGGTGGGGGCATGGACATGCCCTTTATGGGCTGTCCCCACCCTAATAGATTATGCTGCAAACAGAAATATCCCTGGGGTCTAGTGGGCTTTTTGCCCCCCCGGGGGGGGCAGATTGGGGGCTACTGCCCCCATCTGCCCCCCAGGGGGGGCAAAAAGACTAAATTGCACCCAAAAAAATTGGGGGGAGCAAAAGCCCTTGCCCAAGGGGCCGCTCCCCCCTCCCTGGTGTCTAGTGGGTGGATCCCTGCTTGGGGATCGCCCTCCTGGGGCAATCCCCAAGCAGGAATCCACTGGGGAGGGGTACCATTGGAAAGGGGAGATTCTCCCCTTTCCAATGATACCTCTCCCGTCTTTCTACGTGCCCGGGGGGCTGAGATAGCCCCCTGAGCACATAGAAAGTGAAACTGAAATGGGCCTAAAGGCTCATTTCAGTTTCGGTTTCTGTGCAATGAGGACAGCGCGACGTGCGCACTGATCCTCATGGCACAGAAACCAGGGAGGGGGCCTCGGGAGCTGGGGAAGCTCTTCCCCAGCTCCCAAGGTCACAGGGGTGAAATAGAAATCCCTCTGCTGTCTGCAGCAGAGGGATTTCGTGCCCCTGGCCTCATGACGGAATGGTTCCGTCATGAGCACAGGGGCACCGATGCTCATGACGGAACCCTTCCGTCATGAGCATCGAAGGGGTTAAGACATGACTCCCTCAAATATCAGACGAATGGAGATAAATCGGTGATGTGGCTCTGTTTGGGGGCAGCAAAGGTGGCAGTGGCAGTTGCTTGGAAATGCACGGAGGCACCCTCACTGAAAATATCATGCACGGTTGTAGCGGGCGGTCACAATGGAATGGATGGAAGATATTCTCGCGGACTATTACAAAAACTTTGAATATGTCTGGGGTTCCGTAGTGTATTATCTGTCAAAAGGCTTGCCTCTAGGTGCATGCCCCACTGGAACGAAGGCTTTGCACTTATTCCAATTTTGAATGGTTTTTCTCATTTTTGCCTGGGGAAGGGATGGGGGAATGAGCAGCACCCTGATGTACTCATGCTCTATGTGGTGTTCCCTTAGAAGAAAACGAATTTCACCTTTTTCAGTTTCGTACCCATGTACCGTAGGTTGATTCTCTGGGCTGGGGAGAGGGGTGGGTTGATGTTTTTTGGGGTGTTTTTGTTTGTATTTTTCTATTGTGGGCAGAGTGTTTGACTCAAGCAATTGGTCAATTCTATTATATAAAAACGGCTATTGAAATAGCTTGGGGTTTCTAGGAGGAATTGAACCGGATGCAAGATTATGTTTGACAATAATAAAGATAAATTTGATAAGAAAAAAATGACAAGCATAGTGCAAAATCAGTGTTCAATTTGCATGAATTATTCATAACCTACCTTTTTGTATATTAGAAACCTTTTTCTATGTGACCACAGGAAAGCCATCTTAATATTTTATTCAGAAGCTTCCAATATCCTTACAGTTGCTAGGGATGGAAGTCCTATTCTCAGACACTTATTAAAATCATAAATAGCCTCTATTCTATTTTGAAAGTCACAAGACATATATCCCCTGATAGACTATGAGCATAGAAGACACAAATTCCGGAGCTACAGGGACAGCATGTGACATTAATATCAATACAACCCAATTGGCGGTATCTAATTACAGAAATCTGCAAGTCCTAGTAATACATACAAGAATTTTAAAAAAGCAGGGCTATTCACAAATGTAGCTTACTCTTTTGAGTAATTTACATGTGTAACTTTACTCTTACGTTTTGTGTAACATTGCTTTTTTTGGCTATTTAGAAAATCAGAGTGTAAAGTCACTCAAAGTGTAGATCTCCAGCTCCTGAAAAAGGTTACTACAGCCAAAAAGAAACAACAATAGTAAGTCTGGTACCACACATGGCCAACCACTGATATTGCAACACTCTACCATAGAAAATAATGGAGACATGGACGTAAAATAAAATCTCATGGGAAATAATGGTAAATTAAAAACAATTATTTAGAATACTTACAAATATAAATAAATAAAATTTCATGTTAAAGAAATGTTAAATAATACATAATTATTGTTTAATTATAAATTATGTTTATCACTCTTTTTTATAAATTAATGTAGCATTATTTTTTATTAAAATATATTTGAACAATTTTTATTAAATCCAATACATCACTCTGAATAATTATCAATGCTTATTAAAATATGTTTGCTTTACTTTTAATTTAAAATTAAGAACAATTATTTAAATGATTTTAAAATATTTATATTAATTAAAGATGTCATTCAAAATTAAGTTAATAGTGCTGTAGCATATTTTTTCTTTTAACATTTAAAATAAATATATAAATTTATCTTACATAAACATTTAACCTAAATATATTTTTACACATTTATTATAAAATGTAATAAACTTTTTAACATTCCATATGCTTTACCGTAGAGAGATCTCCTCCCTGACTCTGGAGCCTCCCTTTGTTAAAGCATAGGGAAATATAAACAATTTATTAATTCTGAAAAACTAGTGAACATATTTCTATCAATATCAAGGCTAAAGACATAGACAGGAATTAACAAGTTTGATAAATGTATGAGACATATTTTTGTGAGAGCAAGTTAACATTTGTTCTTATAATTACAGGAAAAAACAAAGCTAGAGAAAGAATCAGGGATTTACCTAAATCAGGGATTTACCCGTAATAGCAGGGAGTGAAAATGAGAATAGTTAAAAGGTATTATCAGTCTGTCTATTCATGCGATACTTGGAAAAAACACAGCAGTTTTAGTATTAACCACTTGGCTGCTTAGTCTTTTCCTCTAGAATTCTAAGCCCTGTTTTGACATTCTGGATATTTAATGCTCAAACCTTCATGTCTTTTTTCCAACTAAAAGTATCCAGACCAAATGTGTGTCCTTTTATCCCAAATGCTGGGAATTCAAAAGATATCCATCCAAGAGAAAACCAAGAAAGTAACCAAAATACAGGTAATTTGTTTTTGGAAAAATGGGAAAGGAAATAAGTGTAAGAATTTTTTCCTGAAAACGGCATCGACAGTCCGTTTGTTGTACTAAGATCACCATCTTCCCAGTTTTCAGGAACCGACTGAGATGTATCAAGAGACCATGTTTTTACCAAAGTGTTTGCATTTTCTTTTTCAGTGGAACTCCATTTTTCCTACATTTAGCGGTTTCAAATACTTGCAGTTTGTGGTGGAAACAGGAGTGAAACCACTGAATGAACTCAGAAAGCTATACATGTCTGAATACTAGACAAAATTCTAAATTCAGCAAGCAGACGGGTGCTCCCACCTCCCTGAGCCATATCCAAACCCTAGGGACACTGACCCCTGGGGCCACATTTCCACTTTAAAAGGGAGGGAGAGCAAGGCCTGCTCCCCAAGCCTTTTCAGGCCCCAGGCATCCCTACCTACGGGGCCGCATTTCAACTTGAAAAGGGAGGAGGCATGGGTGCCCCCTCCATGGGCCTTATCAAAGCCACAAGGGCCCCATTCCCAGGAGCCCTTTTAACTTTATTTGGGAGGTGCGTGCCATTTTCATCCATCGGGGTGAGCACCATGACAATGTTCCTGAGACCCTATCACCCTGGACACAGTCTTTTCCCTGCCTGCAAGAGCAAGGGTAGGGAAGACTTTTGTGCTCCCACCCAAGGGGAGCAGAAAGGTGCTCCCAATGGGTGGGAGCCCAAATGTTTCTCCCAACCCACCCAAGGTCTCGGGGCATGAAATCATAGAATTGCTCCTACCTGGGAAGATGCAGAAAGAAAAGGTGGTCCCGGCCAGGATTGAGCATGCCGGCTCCCATCACACACAGGATGCATGCTGGCAGGGGACTTGGCAGGGCTGCTGGGGCCTTAGGCCTTCCCCCACAGCTCCCAGGTGACAAATGTTGTGGGGTGCGCTGGGTAGGCACAGGGGGCATCCCACTGTGAAATAAAATGTGTCTGGCTCCTGCACGGATCTCAATGCGGCCTACAATAGGAAAACTTTTGTGAAGTGAACCGTGTTGGCTCCGGAGTACTCCAAGTTAAACATAATAATGAAAAAATGATGTGGCTGGCTTCTGCACAACCCCAATGAATGGGGCAGCTTGCATGGAGCCAGCGAGACTCAGGGGCACTGAGCCTCCCCTTGCAGTCCACTACGAAAAAAACCTGTAGGTGTCCCAGTTGGGACTGGGACACCCATACAAAGAAAAAGAGAATAGAAAAAGAAGAAGAAGAAATAAGTATGTGGAGCCACTCATTTATTATTTACTACTCCTGGCAAGGAGCACTTCACAATGTCATTCATGGTCTAATTCGCATACCTTTGGCAGCATGGTGGTGCCCCAATTTAGCCAGTTGCTCCACCTCCATGTTTTTAAGTGCTATGAGGGCTGCAGGCAGTGCAGCAGCCCTTTATAAATACATCCCAAAAATTAACCCTGTCTTTTCTGGGGTCTATAGAACGTGACCCCAGGAAAAGTTGACCATTTTTGTTGGCATTCCCAAAGTTGGAGCTTTTGTTCTTCAGCTCAGGAATGCAGGGACCCCGGCTGGGTTGTTGTATGGTTACATTATGTGACTTAGAGAGTGTAAAAGAAAGACTCTGTAGCTTGTTTAATGTTGATTTGGTTATAAATGCTTTATTTGAATGTTTATTGGCAGATATTGCTATGATTCCTTGATAAACCTAATAGGCATGTATATGATATATTGAGAGTAACTTACAATAAAAAACCTGGAAATACACTGAGAAAAGCAAAGGTTAAAATGACAGCTATATTCAGGTATTCGAAAAAACCTTAGGCATTCACTGAAGAAAACAAAGGTTAATGGAAGGTTAAAGTTAGGTGGTTTTGTTCTAAATGAACAAAACCACTGAAATTCACCACTTATAGTTATCTGTAGTAACTATACCTTGTGCCGTAAACTAACTAGAAATTGCGCCCTTGCCATGAACAGTGTTTATTTATTTCGTATTTTATATGGCGCGAACGTGACCCGTTAGGGTGTCAGAGCGCTTAACAGTGATATAGTGGTCCTAAATACGACAGAATCAAGCATCATAACAAACTCACAAGTGTAAACATTACAACCAGTGGTCAGGAAATGATATGTGCGCTTATAGTAACATCTGAACCTGAAAGAATACGTCATATTACAATTTTTCCTTTTTACAAGCGGCTGAACACTAAAAACAAAGAACTCAAATTTACAGTTTAGCTGAGCATCCGCCTCTGTGTGTTACATGGTTGGGGTCTCTGAAAGCGTATTATATATCCATAGTAAACAGTTGATGATCAATAATCAAATTATTAGGTGATTGCTCTGTAGGGAGTTATGGAAGGAATTTACCTATTAGGAAGATCTTAGCTTCCTTCTTGAATCTTGATGAGGACGTCATTCTTCTAATGTTTGGCGGTAGCAAATTCCAGATTCTAGGAGCGCCACATGAGAAAGCTCTTTTGCATGTTTTCTTCTTCTGGAAGAACGGCAGTTTTAGAAAAAGATCTTTGGCACTCCAGGAGTACCTGCCTCCTCCAGATTTCACAATTTTCTGAGCTAGATATGAAGTGGTTTTAGAGTGTAATGCCTTGTGTGTGACACAAGCCGGTTTGAGTTGTATTCTGGCTTCGTATTGTACCCAGTTCAGAGCCTTTAAGTGCTGAGAGATGTGATCAAATTTTCCAGAGCTTGTTATGAGTCTTGCAGCTGCGTTGAGACAGGCTTTTAGCGGAGCTGTTGAGATCTTGGACAGACTAGATAGAGTTGTACATCCGTATTCAATCCTCGAGTTGACCACAGCCTGAACTGCCATTTTAAGGTCTGACATTTCGAAGAATGGTTTCAGTTTTTCTAAGACAGCTCAGGTGAAACCAGGCGTTTTTAGCCAATGAGTGGATGTGGGTTTGCATGTTCAGGTTCTTGTCCAGCATGATTCCTAGTGATTTGGTTGAGTTCACTAATATCGGGGTGCAGTTAAGTGCCGTGACCAATTTGGCCCATTCCTTTATGTCAGAAGAGCTTTTGAGGGGGGAGGGGATATTAGTAAGAATTCTGATTTTTTGCACGTTTAGTTTAAGCTGATTACTTGTTAGCCATTGAATGGTCATCTTTAGTGCTTCATTCATTGTCTTGATCTCCTCCAGTGATGAAATTTTAATGTAAATCTGTGTGTCATCTGGATACATATAGAAAGAGATGTTGGCGTGACAAAGTCTTTCAGCCAGTGGTTCCATGTAGAGGTTAAATACAGTTGGGGAAAGAGTTGAGCCTTGCGGTACTCCAATAGTATTAGGGGACGTGATGATAGATTTTGATTTACTAAAAATCTTTGCCATCTGTTCTGCAAGAAAGATTTAACCCATTCGAGAATGGTTCCTGACAATTCCATCCTGTTTCCGAATTGATCTAGCAGTTTATCATGGTTTACAGTGTCTAACGAAGATGAAAGGTCCAGAAGAATTAAGAGACAATTTTTGTCTTGGTCTAGTGCTTGCAAGGCGGCATCCACTCTATGGAGTATTGTAGTTTCCTTACTATGGTCCAGTCTGAAACCCAATTGGCAGCTGTCTAGCAGATTAAATTTAGAGATATGTTGGCTCAGTTGTTGATGCACACATTTTTATAGCACTTTCGCTAATAAGGGACTATTGGAGACTGGCCTGAAATTATTTGGGTCAGCAGCGTTCATTGTCGGGTTTTTTATAATTGAGATGACTTGCCCTGTTTTGAGGCAGTTTGGTACGGAACCTTGAGACAAAGAGGCGTTGATTATCGCTGGCCAGATGGGGATGACAAATCGGTTGGTTGTCGTTGAGCATTTCGAATGGAGAGGATCATTGAAGTGGTTATTTGGTTTTGTGGACAAAAGGATTTTGGAGATGTTGTTGTCGTCATATGAATTGAAGGTAGACCATTGAGCTTCATTTTTGGACACTGCTTGATAGGAGTGTGTTGATTCATCGATTTGTGAAGCCGTCAGGGGAGGTAGGTTGATAGCGGCTGTTCTAAGCCCATTTCCCAATGAATTGACTTTGTCTGTGAAGAAAGACGAGAATTCCTCACAGCTTATTAGGGGTTTTGCAGCTTCTTTAGAGGATTTCGCCAATTTATTTAAACTGTACTTTTAACATTTTGTAGACTTTACGTGGTCTAATTTGAGCGTTCTCCAGTTCCATTCTAAAAAATTATTTTTTTGATTTGAAAATGCTTTTGTTGAGGGAATGATGGGTGTTCTCTCCATTTCTGTTTGGTTAGTCTCAGATTTCTCATTTCCTTGTTTAGGGATTTGCTAAACCAAGGATTTTTGTCTCATTGCGTGATTCTTCTCAGTTTTAAAGGTGCTAATGAATCAATTATATCTGACATCGTTGCATTGTAGTTGTCTGTAAGTTTGCTGAAGTTTGTTAAATTAGAGGGCGGGGGGAAATCCTTCTCGCAACGTGCTGCCAGTTTCTCATAGTCTAAACCTTTTGTATCCCTAATCCATTGCTTTGGTTTGTAGCTCTTTCCTTTATTACGCCTGGAATTTGGAAGGTAATAATATGGTGGCCTGACCAATCGCATGGAGAGATCGAGGTTAAATTGACTGCCTTTTCCATTGAGATGATTCAGTCTAGTGTAGATCCTTTCATGTGAGTTCGGAGAGTGCAGGATTGAGTGAGCGTTTGGTCGGCTAGGAATTCTTTAAAGACATTCACCTTATTATCATTAAGATCATCACAGTGCTGATTGAAGTCCCCCAGGAACATATTAGATTGGGAGGAAGAGTTTGCAGTGATGATTTCCATTAGGTGGTCTATGAAAGTGTCATTCTTACCTGGGGGATTTTTTTCTTATGGAAAGTGCGAGATATTCGCAGGAGTCGAGTGGATCAGAGTGTAATTGCGTAATGGAGAGATCGGAGCAGTGAATGCAAGCGATACCTCTCCCTTTTTTTATTTGTCTGAGTAGTTTCACGATGCTGCAATTCAGGGCAACTAATAGATCCAAGAATGGCGATGATGTTTCGGTGAGCCATGATTCTGTTAGGATCGCCTTGTCTATTTCTTGGCTTAAAATTAGTTTCTATTTTTGGGTATGCAGTTCTATTTATGTTGATTGTGACCGTTCCAATTTTGTTTTTGCCTGCTTTGCAGGGGAGACTAAGGTGTTGACTCGTAGGATAGTAGTAAGGCTAAAGTTTCATCTTCCGATAAATACTTAAGTTGTTGGCGAGGGCGATATTGCCTATTTGACAACGACACGGCTAGGCAATTTGGCTTGCTTTGTAGATTGAGCACTGATTTTTGAATGAGCTTGATTTTTGACAGAGTCTTCTGTGAGCTGTACATTTCTCTTCATTTCGAGAATAGTGTTTTGAATGCTCTGAGATAAGTTGTCGGTTTGGAGTTTCAGAGATTCTAGCTCCATTTGTGCTGCTGGCAATGGACGAGAGGAGTCCCCGGATCCTGAGCTCGTTTTGCTAGAGAGCTTGATGCCCTTGTGAGTAGGGCTAGCTTTAAACCTACCAGTAGTTATTTTTCTATTCGAAGGAATAACAGAGGGACCATTTCTATTCGGGGTGGTGGCCAAGGGGCCTTTGGTGAAGTTCAGCAATGCACTCCGGGTGTCCTGGGTGCCTGATGCTGAGGAGGTAATATGCAGAAGTTGTACGGTTGATGAGGTTAGCGGTGCTGGTTTACTGTGATGTTTAGAGCTGACCATTAACCTATTTGTTTTTGGTGGTTGCTACCCTGTACCACGTTTTGAATGGACATAACGATTGAGGGTATAGGGACGGAACTATCTTTGAGCATTGGTGTTAAGCAGCTTTTGCTAAAATGAAGTTGATTGTCCTCTGATTGCAGGTGGTCACTATCCTGTGCCTCTAACCTCGCTGAAGTGAACTTAGTTGCTGAGGTTCTTGTGCTGTCTTAGGTTCTGTTCTAGAGGGAAGACTGCTTAGAAGTGTATTTGTTTGAGTGCAAGGGCGCTGAGTAAGACTTGTGGAAGTATTGTTAAGTACCTGCTCTTTCAGGATGGTTAAGTAGTCATCGAATTTTTTTTAGATCCTTGTTATCCGCTTGAATAAGTACAATGCCATTTTTATAGATTGTTATATTTAGATCTGCTCTCAGGCCTTATGAGGGAGCGATCCACAACTTTGTGCCATATGGAATGTTTCTAGTTTCTTGTGTGTTTAATAATTTTGTCATGGTTACTCGCCATATTGCTATTTTTCTAGTGAAGAATATTCGGTTATTTACAATGATGCCTTTTTTATGTTAAAGGATGGGTCGGAAATCAGTGTCTCTATGTAGTTTCTCAAAAGATTGCATTTAAAAGTTTTAGTTGCAGTCCTGTAGAGGTTAGGGGGGTATAATTTAGTGTAAGAGTTTTTGCCTGCTGTTTTCAAACATGATCCCGCCATATGGGGGAATACGCTTTCGCCTATTTTATACATTTCTTTCCCCTTCCCTTTCAAATCTGCGAATTCCCTGTCATCTCAAAAAAGTAGTCTGAATGTAAAAGATACAAGAAATTATTAGACTCTCCAAAAATTGCTAAGGTTAATGCAGCAGACTCTCTGATACATTCTGGACACTGTATTGGCAGTTGTTTCAATATGGCCGCCTCTTTGCACGTAGACACTTCGCTAGACTGGCAGTCCTCTTTTCCTTTTTATTTTTGAAGTGTTGGTCCTCTTTCCCTTGCGAGTGCCTGAGGGCTAGCTCTGAGTTCGACCATTTTGGTCGTGGGCAGTTCAGAAAAATGAAGAAAATGGCAACGGAAAAAGAGGGGTAGTGCGACAATAACAGATTGGTAAGAGTACTCCTTTGGCTCCACTGGAGGTTCCTGCAGTTTTAGGGCAGCAGCGCACCGTGCTTTATCGCTGTGGCAGTGCATGCTCCTCTGACTGAAACTGGAAGGAAAGGAGGAGAGGAGCCTCAATGTCCCTCGTGAAATGAGGCACAGAATATGTGCTCAGCCTCCCTGCTGTTTGTCTCTGGGGGCGTGGCGCAGGCAGCCGGGAGCGTCTCTTTCCCGCTGTAGCCGGCAGCGGCCGTGCTCGGCTGTCTTGGTTGGAACTCCGCTCCCTGTCTGCTGCGGTAGTGACAAGGCCCAAGCAACATTCGTGGCCCTCGTGTGTTCCTTGTGCCTCTGGGGAGTCTGCGGGCCTCCCTGGAGAGAGCCTCGGTCCCAATTGACCTCAGGGGAGAGCCTAGCACGCACGGCAGTCGCATCATCAGTGAACTATGCAATTTCCCCTCTGACCAGTATGCGGGTGTTAGGAGGGCTCAAAACGGCGCACTCACTGGACTTGGAACATGCCCTGGTGAATCTCTGTGGGTCAGATTTCTCCGGCTCTGCCAAGTTTCGTAGTTACTCGCGGCAGGGGAGTATCACCTGCTCCGATGAGAGAAAGTCATCGATTTTGCACGTGAGTAGAGCTGGGGACTCCTACTTAAGTGATGTTCTAAGCTGGGGAGGTAGATGGCGGGGGTAACACAGGGATAATTAAAATCGATAAACCCAAACCCAGGGGCTCCCTTGAGTCGCTCCTGGATGGCGGCCATCTTGTTCATTATTGTTATCATTAATGATGTCATTTCAGATGTCGCAGTGATGTTATACGCCTCCCGAAGGCAGAATGGATGTGAAGGCCCCCAATCATTCATCAGAAGTTATAAATGCTTTCTTTAAATATTTATTGGCAGATTTTGCAATGATTCCTTGACAAAACCAATAGGCCTGACTAGGTCCAGGTGGGGACCCATCCTGATGCCTGGGTTAGCCACCCTTACCCTTTCTTATATTTTTGGGCCTATTTTTCTCTGGTGTCCAGTGAGCTTTCTGTCTCCCCTGGTGAGCAGATTGGGGCAACAACACCCAATCTGCCCAAAGGGAGGCAGAGAGACTGTTGCCCCATTCTGGGGAGAGAGTGCAGCCTGATGCCTCGGTGGGCAACCCCACACCGCTTGTTTTATCTTTGGGCATATTATTTCCATTGTGTCTACTGGGCTCTCTATCCCACAGAGAGCAGATTCTGCGTAAACCGCCCCAATCCACCCCCAGAGTGGGCAAAAAATCTATGCCCATTCTGGGGTGGGAGCATGGCATGATGCCTGTGTGGTATGAGGAGGCAGAATGGGGAAAGAAACCCAGGGGATGCAGAATCATGGGGTGGGGGCTATGCCCGGTGCCTGAAAGGACTACCTCCAATCCTTCTCTTATTAAAAGAAAATCCCAAGTGTCTAGTGGGCTTCCTGCCCCAGGGGCAGATTGGGGGTAAGCACCCCTTATTCAACTCCCAGGGCAGAGGGGGAAAGACTGTTGCACAATTGGTGGTAGCAGAAGTCCATGCCTAGTGTGTCCACTTCCCCCACAAAAATCAAACTTCCCTGGTTTCTAGTGGTCTTTTTGCCCAACAGGGGAAGATTTAGGATAAACCCCCAATTCTCCCCAGAGGGCAGAAAACTGTTGCTCCCATTTTGGAAGCTATGCCTGCTATCTGGTCAGGCCTCCCCAACCTTGCTGTTTTTTTCCCTATTTTTCACTTTTGTCCAGTGGTTTTCAGCCACTTATTGATCAGATTGGAATAAACACTCCAATCTGCCCCCAGATGGGACAGAAAGATGGTTTTACCCATTCTTGGGTTAAGTCAAGTCCTGATGTCTGCGTGGGCTGCCCCAAACCCTTCTTTTTTTGGGCCCTGTTTTTCCCTTGTGTCTCCTGGGATTTCTACACCTGAGGGCAGATTGGGATGAACCCTCCTAATCCACACACAAATGGCAGAAATAATGTTGCACATGTTCTTGGGTGGGGCTATGGCAGAATGCCTTGGCAGCCAACCCCTATTTTTTGAGGGGGTTCTATATTTAACCTGGTGTATAAATGGCTTTCTGCACCCTGGAGCAGATTGAAGGAAATAGCTCCAATCTTCCCTGGGGGGGTGGGGGGGGGCAGAAAAACTGAATGGTACATTTTGGGGTGGGACTCAATCCAATGTTTATACAGGCTGCCCCACCACTCCTTTATTAAAAAAATAATAATAATCTTGGTGTCTAGTGGGCTTTCTGCCACCCCAGGGACAGATTATGCGCAAACTCCTCAATTCACCCACAGGGGTGGCAGACAATCTGTTTGGCCTGTTTTAAGGTGAGATTCTTGGCCCAGTATCTTGGCAGGCCAACCCCATCCCTCTTTTAATGTCATATAAATAATTCTCTGTTGTCTAGTGAGCTTTCTATGTCTCTGAGGGGCAGATTGGGGGTTCAAACCAGGCACAAAGACTATTATGCCTGTTTTGGAATGGGGTGTGGCTCGGTGCCTGGATAGGCCAACCTTACCTTCTTAGATAAAACAAATCCCTGATTGTGGCTTTTCTACCCCCAAGGGCAGATTGACAGTAAGCACCCCTTAATCATCTGCCACGGCAGAGATGGAATGACTGTTGTGCCAGTTGAGGGGTTGGGGAATGACACAATGCCTTGGTGGGATGCCCCACATATTTTTGGGGGAGGGGTATTTTATCCCAGGTTTCTAGTGGGCTTTCTATCTCTGCTCCCACTAAGGGGTAGAAATACTGTTGCACCCATTCTTGGATGGAGGCATGCCATGATGCCTTTGTGGGCTCCCATGCCCCTTCCTTTTTTACGGCCTATTTGTATCTTGCTGTCTCATGGGCATTTTACACCCTGGTGAACAGATTGAGGTTAAAAACCCATTACACCCATGGGGGGGGGGGTACAGAAAGACTGTATGGCACATTTTGGGGAGGGGGCTTGGCCCGTTGCTTGAACAGGTTTCCCTATCGCTTCTTCTTTCAAACAAACATTTTTGTTATTTAGTAGGTTTCCGGCTCCCCTCCCATCAGGGTTGTTTAAGTGTAAGCCCCCAAGTTCACCCACATGGGTGGCAGAAAGATTGTTTAGCCTCTTTTAGAGTGGAGGCATGGCACAATGCCTTGGTGGGTCTCGCCTTTTTTAATGCCATATAAACCTTTCCATGGTAACTAGTGGCCTTTCTGCCCACCTGTGGCAGACTAGGGGTAAAGCCCCACTTTCTGACCCCTGTGTGAGGAAGATAGACTTTGTAGCCTATTTTGGGATGGGGGCTTGGCCAGGCTTCTGGGTGGGCCTCCCCACCCCTTTTTTACGCCACTTAAAGAAATCCCTGGTGCCTAGTGGGCTTTCTGTCTCTGAGAAGCAGATTAGGGATAAAAAAAAGGCAGAGAGACTGCTGTGCCCCAGGGAGGGAGAAGCACTAGCCCATTGCCAGG
Organism: Calotriton arnoldi; assembly: GCA_963921515.1. Taxonomy (NCBI): domain Eukaryota; kingdom Metazoa; phylum Chordata; class Amphibia; order Caudata; family Salamandridae; genus Calotriton; species Calotriton arnoldi. Next base: position 200,124 of record CAWUFW010016085.1, read on the forward strand.
GATACCGCTCCCCAATCAAAAAGAAATCTCTGCTGCCTAGCGGGTAGATCCCTGCTTGGGGATTGCCTTTCTGTGGCGATCCCCAAACAGTAATACACAAGGGAGAAATATCACTGGATACAGAATATTTTTCCCTTTCCAAGTTACCTTCCCCTTGAAATTGGTGCACTGATGGAAGTGAAAAGGAAATGAGTCCATGATGTCAGTGCCATGCATACTGATGGTTGCTTTCAACAAAAAAACAGCCTCAGCCTTAATGGGAATCTCTTCTCCAGCAACATGAGCAGAAAAAAGAAATGAGGAATCCCTTTGGTATGATCACCAAAGGGGTTTCCAGCCTCTAGTGTCAGAAATTGCTGGACCTGCCCATATAATAACTTGAGAGTCAGTGTAAAGGACGTGTCCATCACATCCTTAGCACTCAAGAGGTTAATATTTCTTCTTGTTTTTACTGGTCTCCATCTCTACTGTTCCTAACCACTATCCCCTTCACCTCAATCCCCTTCACCTCAATTGGTCACAACAATACCCTGCTTATCTGTGAAAATAGAGGTGGTGCTGCCTGTAGGTAGGCCTTGCAGAGCATTATATAATTTTTGAGGACAATGGCAAATCTGACAACGTTATGTTATATATTCTTATAAAGCGCGCATACGCCCATGGGCGTCTTGGTGCTGGCAACTGTCAAACTGGATCATATGTCCACAAAGAATCCCTATTTTTTTTAAAACAGCCATGTTTTTAGATTGGTAAGAGGTTTTAAGTGTAATGGAAGGCTGTTCCATAGTTTGGTGGTGCAGTGGATAAAACTTCTGCGACCCCAAGATGAGCATTTGAATTTAGGAACAAGTACATTTAAAGTAAATGTAGAGAGGAGCGTCCTGATGTGAGCATACGATTTAAAACTCCGTTTGAGATATTCAGGGCCAACCTCATAAAGAGCCTTATGGGTAAAACACAGAGCCTGAAAACAATATGCTTTTTGATTGGCAGCCAGTGAAGCTTGTGTAAGGCTTGGGATACCGACTGGAATTTGGGAATGCCTAGGAGTACACGAGCTGCTGCATTCTGAAGAGTCTGAAGTCTGTTCAGCAATCTCTGCTGCATATTTATATAAAGGGCATTGCAATAGTCAATTTTGGATAACAAAAAAGTCACAATTACTGACTACTACAGTTCAAATGGGATGAGAGGTAAGCTCTTTTTTATCGTCCTCAGAGTGTGGTACGAGGAAGAGGTGAATGCATTGATCTGATCAGCAAAGGTCAGTTTGTCATCAACCATAATACCTAGGATTCTTACCTTCCTGACGGGGATTGGAAGCGATCCTAGGTCTTGTGGCCACCACTTGGGGGACTAGAAGGAAGTGTCATTGCCAAACAGTAAGAGCTCTATCTTTCCAGAATTAAGTTTAAGGCTATTGTTTTCCATCCAATTGCCCACTCTCATCTTACAGTCACGGAACCGACTGGCTACCTCATGGACATCACTTGAAATGGAGAAAACGATTTGCATGTCATCAGAATAAGACAGTAAAGAAAAAACAAACATCTTGATCAAACTAGCTAGGGGCAACACACAGATTAAAAAAGCAGAGGGCTTAGTGACACACTCTAGGGAACTCAATCAATCAATCAGGGATTTATAGAGCGCACTACTCACACATTAGGGTCTCAAGGCACTGTGGGGGAGGGGGATGCGGGCAGCTCCGTGGTCATCCGAAGAGCCAGGTCTTGAGGTCCTTTCTGAATAGGTGCAGTGTCGGGCTTCGTCTGATGCTGAGGGGGAGTTGGTTCAAGGTCTTGGCCACAATGTAGGAGAAGGATCTGCCACCCGTTCTGGCCCTGTGGATGCAGGGGACCATGGCTAGGGCTAGGTCGGCGGAGCGGAGGTTTCTCTTAGGGGCGTGGAAGGAGATTCTGTCGGTGAGGTATTAGGGTCCGGTGTTGTGGAGGGCTTTGTCGCCGTGTGTGAGCAGTTTGAAGGTTATTCTTTTTTCAACGGGGAGCCAGTGGAGGTCCAGGAGGTGCTGGGTCATGTCGTTGGATGCTGAGGACGAGTCTGACTGTAGCGTTCTGGACAGTCTGGAGTTTGCGAAGGAGAGTTTTGTTGATTGCGGTGTAGAGCGTGTTTCAGTAGTCCAGTCTGCTGATGATGAGTGCGTGGGAGGTGGTCTTCCTGGAGTCGGGGGGATCCATTTGAAGGTCTTGCAGAGTATGCAGAGGGTGTTGAAGCAAGTGGAGGACACGGCGTTAATCTGGTGGTTCACGGTGAGTAAGAAGTCGAGTATGATGCCGAGGTTGCGGGCGTGGTCCGTAGGCGTGGGTGGGGGTCCGAGGTTGGGGAGCCACCAGGTGTTGTCCCATGCGGATGGGGTGGACCCAAGGATGAGGACTTCCGTTTTCTCCGAGTTGAGCTTCAGGCAGCTGTTGCTCATCCAGGAAGCAACATTCTTCATTCCTTCTTGGAAACTGTGCCTTGTGATGTCGAGTTACTTGGTGAGGGAGAGGATGAGCTGGGTGTTGTCGGCGTATGATACTATGTTGAGTCCATGTTTTCTGACGATGGTTGCGAGGGGGGCCATGTAGATGTTTGAAGAGCGTGGGGCTGAGGGAGGATCCTTGGGGTACTCCGCATTTGATCTCTGTGGGTTCTGAGAGGAAGGGCGGGAGTCTTATTCCTTGTGTTCTGCCTGAGAGAAAAGATCAAATCTAGTCTGAGGAAGTTCCCTGGATACCGGCATCGTGGAGTCTGGCGGCTAGTGTGCGGTGGGAGACGGTGTTGAAGGCTACTGAGAGGCTTAGTAGTATGAGGGCTGCAGTGTGGCCTTGATCGAGGGCGGTCTCGGTGCTGTGGTTGCTGAGGAATCCGGATTGAGAGGAGTCGAGGATGTTGTTGGTTTCTATCAAGTGCTTTAGCTGGGTGTTGATGACTTTCTCGATGACTTTGGCAGCGAAGGGGAGAAGAGAGATGGGCCTGTAGTTCTTGACGTCAGTTGGTTCTGCTGAGGGCTTCTTGAGGAGGAGTTTGACTTTGGCGCATTTCCAGTCATGGGGGAATGTGGCTGTTTCGAGGGCGCAGTTGATTGTCCGTCGTAGTTCTGGTGCGATGGTGGTGGCGGCCCTGTGGATGTTGTGCAGGGGCAGGAGTAAGTGGGTGCCCTGGAGTGAATTCTTTTCATAGTCTTTGTGGTGTCCTTCGGTGGTGACAGGGGTCCAGGTGAGGAGGGTCGGCTGGGTGGCATCGCTGGTGGAGGGTGTAGGGTCGGTGCCGTGGTCTTGGTCATTGAAGGTGTAGTAAAGCGTCCTGATATTTTGATGGAAGAAGGAGCTGAGTTTGTTGCAGAGGTCTTGGGAGGGAGGGACGTCGGTGGTTTCGCTGTGGGGTCTGGTGAATTCTTGTATGATGGCAAAGAGTTCCTTGGAGTTGTGGGAGTTAAAGAGGATTTTGTCCTGAATGAAGTTTCTCTTAGTTGATTTGATGAGTTGGTGGTGTGCTGTGGTGGTGGCCTTGTAGGTGGTGCGTGCTTCCAGGGTTTTGCTGTTTCTCTATGCTTTCTCCAGTCGTCGACACGCGTGCTTGGATACTGGGAGGTCCATGGTGAACCAGGTGGCTTTCGTGTTGTGTCATCTGGCTGAGTTCTGAAAGGGGGCGAGAGTGTTGGTGCAGTTGATGATCCATTGGTGAAGGTCGTTTGCTGCTGTGTTGGCGTCTGTCGTGGTGGGGGGAGTAGTACAGCTGAGAGCGGAGGTGAAGTGTTCTTCGGTGATTTTGCTCCAGTTTCTGCGTGGGAGGCATGGCATGAGCTTGTGTGCTGTGGTTGTGGGTTTCGAAAAGGAGAAATGGACGTGGTGTTGGTCAGTCCAGAAAGGTTGCGTGGTGTGACGGAAGCGAATGTTGTTTCCCCCGGCGAAGATGGGGTCAAGAGTGTGTCCAGCCCTGTGAGTGGGGGTAGAGACGAGTTTCTTCAGTCCAATGTTGGCGAGATTCTCTAGGAGGGCGGTGGTGCTGGGGTCGCTGAGGTTGTCTAGGTGGAAGTTCAGGTCTCCGAGCAGTATGTAGTCTGTGGAGGCGAGGGCATGGGGAGCGATGTAGTCTGCGATGGCGTTGGTGAATGGGGAGCATGGTGCGGGCAAGTGTTCCGCCGTGTATCGTTCTGGGGTTGGGCTGGATCTGGAAGTGGATGTGTTCCATGGGGGCGAGGCATCAGTCGGAGGGAGCTTTTGTGAGTGATGGCGAGGCCTCCTCCGGGACGGTTGGAGCGCTCTTTCCTCAGGATCTTGTATCCGTCAGGGATGGCGGTTGCGATGTCAGGAGCGGAGCTGGCATTGGTTCAGATCTCTGTGAGGAAGGCAATGTCGGGTGAGTGAGTGTTGAGGAGGTCCCAAACTTCTACTGAGTGTCTGTGCAGGGAGCGCATGTTGAGGAGGATGCAGCTCAGGGGTTTGTGTACGCTGGCGTCCGGTGAGTTGGGGGTGGTTGTCTGGGTTCGGAGGTGGCTGAAGGTGTGGCGGCAGTGGCGGCAGTGGCAGCAGGAGAATGGGCCATCGGAGTTGCTTGGCGTCAAGAGCTGGCAGTTTTTTTTGCAACCAGGGTTGAGTGCGTGGGTAGTGCTGGGGTCGTAGTGGTGGGGGGTCGGGGGACCAGGGTCCCTGGCGCTGGTCGCGGTCGGGTAGCGGACAGCCACTATTAAGTAGGGGTCGGGGAGGGAGAGCAGTTGGGAGGCGAGAGCGGGAACATGCTGGGGGAAGGGCCGCGGGGGCAGCAGCGGTGGGAAGAAGGCAAAAGGCAAGGAAAAAACTGAGGCAAACAGAGAAATAGGCAAAAAAGGCAGAGACAGAAAAACAAAACAGAAAAAGACAGAATAAACAGCAAACAGAAAAAGGCTGACAGAGAGGATCGGCAGAAAAGCAGGCTCTTCCACTGGACCACCAGGGATGAGGCGCAGGCAGGAGCATGGGGGTGGAGGAGGGCCTCAAACACCGACCTAGGTCACCAGAAGGTGATGGGGGCAGTGCATTAAGGACAGAGCTGCGCAAGCAGAGAGCAGTTACCCTGATGTTAGAAAAGGAAGATTCATGTTTGTGCATTGTTCTATGTATGTTAGCATTCGCGGTACCATTTTCTATGTCAGCACCATTTTGAGTTATAATCGAAATTTATTCTTCGCTATTTCTGAGAAAATGCCTCTGTTGAGTTGTGTGTCTCCAGGCTAAGTTTTGTTTCACTAAAGAATACACTGTTCTTATTAGCGCATACCTTTCCCTTTAGATAGAGGCCTTCTCCCCCTTGTCTAGTGGCGGGCACGGGCAGAGCGACCTTGAGTAGTAGATATTGTGTGCCTGGCCTCAGAATTGAAACTTATTTTCTGTACTTCACGGTTTTGCTGCATCTGCTTGGAAAATTCCACAGTGGGCATGTCTTCATTGGTTTTGAAATATACATAATGTATCTTTATGCTTGCTGAAGTCAGTCCCTCTGCAGCACTTCTAAGCGACTGGGCAGACTGGGCTCCACTCTGAGTGTACCTGAATAAATATTGGATTGTATTCTCTACTGTCTGACCGACCCTTCATTTGGTATGGAAGGCTGAAAGGTGGTCGTGAGTGACCCGGGTGACCCTAATCGGGCCACTTCCTTCAGTTGGCACCCGAACAGGGACTCCTTCGGGTGAGTGACTCATCCCCTTCCGCGGACAGGGGCGAGGTCGAGGCTATCGTCGGGTCGGACTGATGGTTCAGGGATCGCTGTATGAGGAGCACTGATTGTTCGCAGCTGCCCCTTCCGTCCTGCCTGACGGTGCCTCGCCCAGCGGTCATCCCGACTGGAGTCCTAAAATGCGAAACCCTTGGATCTGACCGTTTGGTCTTAAGAGTTGCCAGTGGAGAATTAGTTTGCTTGACCTGCATATATCATCTGAGTTTGTTTTGGTTCTTTGTGGATATGGTACCATTTTGGTTTGAATTTGGTACGGTCTGAGGACCGTCTTTGGGATAAAAGCATTTGCAATTGCTTTGCCAGGCATAAATAGTGAACTTGTTTTCTTTTGAGAATGCCTGGTAACAGTAAACTGTTTTCTTTGTGCTGTCGCTGTTGTTCTGCAGATGCTCGATTGGAAGAAGCTCAGCCGGCGCCTCCAGAAGGCACTCAAATTTTGATATGTATGTGAAGCATGGTCTTGGCCCTATCATGTTTAGTACATTATGGCACAAATATACGAGGGACAATGAAGAGTTGCAGTGGCCATTGTCGGGCACTTTCGATGAACAAAAGATTGGGTATTTACAGGAACAGTTATTCAAAAGATGAAGTTGACAGTCTATGTGTGATTCTCTCAGAACGTGGCAGAAAGCAGCTAAGCAGAGACGATTGAAGACGGAGAATGCGGCGCGGAAAGGGAAGATGCAGACACTGACTCGGAAAGCTGTAGCATATGATAGAGAGAAACAGGAGAAGGGATTTGAATGTGAAGATAGGAGATTTCGATTGCATGTTGATAAATCGTATTTGGCTCAGGAGGACACTGATGCTTTTTAGGAAGAATTGTTAGACACCCGCCCCCGCCCCCATATGCCCCGCAAAGGATATATCCAACTGTCCCTGTACCATGACAGCCGCCTGTTACAGCTGTTCCCACTGTCCCTGTATCTACTGCTGTCGTCTCGATGGCTGTGGCTTCGGCTCCTCCTCCTCCTTCTTTGCCTTCACCGCCTGTGGCAACTGTGACTGTTAGCACACCAAGCACACCTATTGTTTCGGCATCCCTATCTCCAGCTCTCTCTCCCCCGGTGCACCCGCCTGCGACTATCCTACCCGGTGCTTCCGTAGCTTCTCCATCTTTGATGGTTCATTTCCCAGCATTATTGGGTGCTGAGATGCCAACACGTGAATTTGAGGATAGAGACTGGACAAAATTTAGGGAGCGTCTGGGCCCTTTTGTACGGTCTGCGGTGGGGGATGAGGAGAAGAAGGTAGTAGCTAATCAGGCTGCGCAGTGGGGTTGTAATCACATTTACAGTGTCAAGGATGTTTGGGGTGTGATGAAAGATTAGGAGCCTTTTATACAGCAGCATGCTCTTAAACATATGTCCTCTACGTTGATTGGCCTTTGGCAACAACATTTTGGGGACGACACGCCACAAATTTTATTTGATATTAGAGATTGCGTGTATGCCAGTGTTTTGGACCCAGGCCAAGTTTTTGGGAACATTACCACGTTGGTTGCCTACAGGGGCAGGTTGCATGAGAAGAGTCCTACCACTGTATCTCAGTTTCCGACGCGAGAAGTTCATCCCATATATCACCCAGAGATACCAGAGTTAACGAATGAGCGTAGTAATGTTACTTGAGCGGGTTTAGCAACCCGTTTCCAGGAACAATGGGTTTATACTCCATGGAAAAGAAGTGAGGTTTTATCCCTTAAGACTCATTTGCCCGATCCTAGGAAAAATCCTACTGCTTATTATAAAGAACTGACTGAAGCTGCCTCTTCGACGGTAATGACTCCTGCTGATATTGAAATGTTTTTTGGTCTTCTTGTTCCGCTTGATATCTGGAGGCAGGTTCATACTCAAGATCGTGTTGCGGAGTTGGGTGGTACATGGGATCAAATTAAAGCATGGGATCAGGAAAGAAAGCCAGGTGATAACCCCCGAGCAGAGATACTTGCTTTGCCAGACCGCATCATTACATATATGCATTCTCTTATTCCGCCGAAGGAAGTAAGTTGGGACAAGTTGACGGCGTGCCGACAAAAGAAAGATGAGAGTGTGTCTGATTTCTTCACCCGGTTTGAGGATATATTTTTGGATTACAGTGGGCAGGATATGTCTGTTGAAGGAGTTGTTTGATTGTTTGTCGACAGGTTTGTTTCTAATTTACTTCCCTAAATTGCGTCTCATTTACAGGCTTCTGAAAGTACCTGGTCCACCTCTTCCCCTTCTGTTATTTTGAATATGGCTCAATATTACAAACATCGGGACCAAGAGGAGAAAGAGAGGATGTAGAAAAAGCATAAGGATTTGAAGACGAAGGTATTGTTGCAACAGGCATTTAGAGGGAATGGTAGAGGACGTGGTGGTCCTGCCCGACAGCTTCCACGCACTATTAGGTAGCCGAATATGACACCTTTGGGGCCGAATCAGTGTGCATATTGTAAGGAGGAGGGTCACTGGCGTAACGAGTGTCCAGTGCTTTTGCAGCAGGTAGCGGTCCCTAGAGGACGAGGTTCTCATGGACGGGGTCGTGGAGCTGGTAAGGCTGAAAGGGCTCAGAACGCTGCAGCCTCACAGGATCGTTCTGATAATAATTACTTTGATGACCCCCGCGATGGGCAGTACTACCATGATGACTATGATATGGAGGAAGCGACAGGAATGCCTTACAGCTAGGACAGCCAGGGACAGAGTGAGGAACCAGTTCCGATACCTGTAGACCAGCGTGGTCCTTATGTAACAGCGGAACTCCAAGGTTCGACCAAGGAATTTATGGTCCCTGGGGCGGCTCTGTCTGGCCATAATAATGTTTCGGTAGGTTTTTCAGGTGTACCGGTTGTGAGCCCCATTTCAAGACCCCTTGCATTGATTATTGGTCCTTTCACTGTGGATTCTCCATTTTTGCTGACATCTAATTGTGGTGAGAATTTGATGGGTTTGGATTTGTTGAAGAAATTGCATGCCACTATTTATTGTTCACCGGCAGGTGTCTATATGACAATCGGCCCAGATGTAGTAGGTGTTAAACAGTGTTTGTCCAAGGATGCGCCTCTTCCTGTTGAATTTGCTGAGGTACCACCCATTTTGTGGGCGACAGGTGATACAGATGTAGGGCTGTTGCATATACCACCGATTTTGATACAGGTCAAAGACAATGCTATTTTGCCTCGTATTCCTCAGTATAAAATACCACAAGCAGGAGAGCGAGCCTTATTGCAAATTATTCAGGATTTGATCAAGAAAGGAGTGGTTGAAGTGATGTCTGCCAATATTTGTAATAGTCCCATTCTTCCAATTCTCAAATGGGCACCCTTGGGTTCTCCTTATGATGAGGAAAATGTTTACCGTTTTGTGTTTGATTTGCGCAAAGTTAATGAAATAGTGGTTCCCCAGTTTCCAGTGGTTCCAGATATTACCACACTTTTGACGATGATTCCTTCCACTGCCAAATTCTTTTCTGTGAATGATTCGAAAAACAAATTTTTTACTATTCCTATTCATTCAGATAGCCGGTACTTATTTGGGTTTACACTAGCAGGCAGAAGCTTTAGATTCTGTCGAGCTTCTCAGGGCTATACTGAGAGTCTAGTATTTACAGTCAGGCTTTAAAGAGTCACTTGAATTTCCTTTCGCTTCCTGTAGGTAATGTATTGGTGCAGTATGTTGATGACCTCCTTATTGCTTCTGATACAGAGCAGGGTTGTAAAGACAGTACAGTTAAATTATTGTTGCATTTGGCTCAACATGGCCATAAAGTTTCTCTTTCTAAATTTCAGTATTGTCGACAGGAGGTCACCTACTTAGGTCACCTACTGTAAAAGGAGGGTAGGAGGTTGACCCCTGAGTGCATCAGTACCATTGTTAAAATGCCTATTCCACAGACTCAGAAAGATGAGCGCGCTTTTATAGGTATCACCCCCTACTGTCGGCAGTGGATACCTAATTACTCCCTACTAATCAAACCCTTGCTTGCCTTAACAACGAAAGAAGTGCATGAGCCTTTGCCTTGGTTGCCTGAATGTCAGCAGTCTTTTGAGCAATTGAAAACTGTGCTTTGTTCAGCTCCAGTACTTGGCACCCCTAGTTACGGCAAACCGTTTGTGTTGTACGTCCATGAGATGGCTGGTTGTGCGCTTTCTGTCCTAACACAAAAATTTGGAGATAAGCAACAGCCGTGTGCTTATTTCTCTGCTGTCCTTGATATAGTCCCGAGAGCCCTCCCAAGTTGTCTAAGAGCGGTCACAGCCATGGCCACTTCAATCAGACAATCGGCTGGACTTGTACTGGATACTGACCTCACAGTCATGGTACCCCATGCTGTGGATACGCTTCTGAATAAGATAAAGACACACCACCTCACCAGTGCACGTCTTACTTTCTATGAATTGACATTGTTTGCTAAACTATCACGATCAAAAGATGTGCTACTCTGAATCCAGCCACGTTACTACCCCTCCCTTCCGAGAGTGATGAAGTCGACAAACATGACTGTATCTTCCGGACGGAAGAAGAGACGAAAGGACAGGTAGACTTGACTGACGTTCCCTTATCTGACCCACAAGGGGAACTATATGTTGATGGCTCTTGTTTCAAATTACCAGATGGCAATACAACTGCGGCTTATGCTATTACCACACTGCGTACCATAGTAGAGACATCACAAGTCCCTTATCAGGCGGCTCAAGCTGCTGAGCTTGCTGCCCTTATTTAAGCTTGCGAATTGAGTGAGGGCTGGTTGTCAATATCTATACTGACAGCCAGTATGCCTTTGGGGTTGCGCATAATTTTGGGCGACTCTGGGCTGAGAGAGGGTTCCTTACTTCCCATGGCACCAGAATTCAGCATGGACACCTTATATTGAGGCTTTTGTCTGCTTTAACGCTCCCCAAGAAATTGGCCATAGTGAAGTGTAGCGCCCACCGGAAGGTCACCGATGATGTAGGTAGGGGAAATGCTTTTGCAGATCAGACAGCTAAGGAAACGGCTCGGACAAAGATGAAAAGAATGTTTATAGCAGGTCCGGCTAGGTGGGTGCCTGAGGTTGTCGTGTTCAAGGACACCCTTGAGAATGTAAAAGAGATACAAAGCGAAGCCACAGTAGAAGAGTTAGCAGTGTTGCAGGAAAGTACAGCACAATTGAAAGATGAGGGATGTTGAATTGATAAGTCAGGGAAGCAGAGATGGATGTTGCCCGATGTATATGTTCTCCCTGTGGTTACGATGGCCCATGGTCCAGCCCATATTAGTGTAAAGGGTATTTGCAAGTTGTTGGACCCTGTATGGCAGAATGACAATATCCCTAAGGCAGCTGCACATTTAGTGAAGTACTGTATGGAGTGCATGATGCACAATCCTGGAAAGGGTACCCCTACACCGCCTGGTAATTTTGCTCCGCCCACTTTTCCTTTTGAAGTCCTTCAAATGGACTATATTGAACTAGAGAGATGCAATTATTTGAAGTATGTTTTGGTGGTTGTCTGTGCATTTAGTAAATGGGTTGAGGCTTATCCCACTAAAGACAATACAGCCATTACGACTGCAAAGGTACTGCTGAAGGAGATCTTTCCTTGTTTCGGCTTGCCCCGATTGATTTGGAGTGATAACGGAAGTCATTTTAATGCAAAATTGATTTGTGATAGTTTACACATCAAGGAAAAGTTTCATGCTGCCAATCATCCACAGTCAGCAGGTTTGGTTGAGAAGTACAATGGTACTCTCAAGCTCAAACTGGCAAAAATTCAGTGGACCACAGGGTTAAAGTGGCCAGATGCTTTACTGTTAGCTCTTTTGTCAACTAGAACAACATCACATTCTAGGACAGCATTGTCACTGTATGAGGTCGTGTTCGGGCACCCAGCAAATGTCTGGGGCATCCCGTGATCTTAGCGGTTTTCTGATATTGAGTACCCATTTTTGCTTGATTATCTTGGCCTGTTAACAGAAAGTTTGCATTCTATTCACCAACAGGTCCGGGATACCCTGCCAGCTGCACCAAAGGGGCCCGGGCACGACATTCAGCCTAGCGATTTTGTTTTGATTAAAAACTTCCAGAAGAAGAAAAGTTTGGAGCCGCGTTGGAGGGGGCGGAACAAGTCCTGTTAGCAACGCGCACTGCAGTAAAAGTCGCTGGCCGTAAGAACTGGATTCACGTGACTCATTGTCGCAGGATTCCTTTGCCCCTGCCCTACGACCAGTGGGTGAAAGATGGAGTAGGGGACTCTGAGTGCGAGACGGTGCCTCAGTTTGTCCCCTTCAGTGATGCCAAACTGACCTGGACACGAACAGACAAGGACAATGATGACGTGTTGAATGCAGCAGTTCCTCTGGAAGTACGAGCTATCCAGGATCCTCTGTTCATTGACCATTCTGTGCCTGGGGCCACTAGGTACAATCTGCGCCCTCGGCTGGGGGATGCTGCACCAAAAGAGAAGAAAGTTTCGTTAGGGATGGACTGTGTAAGTCAAGATGTACTTTGCTATAGTACCAACGGAGTTAGTTTAGGGTGATGAGAGTTTTGTGCTCTGTTTGAACATTGGACAGGATAGATCGAAGTATCCCTTCGGGGTATATTATCCTGGTGGATGTAGGATATGAGCTTAGGACAGAGCAAGCTCCACCGCTGGTGCTCAAAAGCGCCAACGTATTGATGGACAATAGGAGCCTGTACCAGTGAGGCTCTGATGGACACTTGGAACTTGCGTACTTCCTTGTATTTTGCCCCCCTTTCAAAATTCGTTATGCATCCCTTTGGTATAATGGTTGCTGAGGAAGAGCAGCCAGTGATTCATGTTGCCCAGCACAATGCAGTGTGGACCCGTAAACAAAAGTTAACATGTATTGCCCTTGTGATTTTGCTGTTAATCATGTTATGTGGGGTATCATGGGTTTTGGAAAGTGATCAAAGTGTACCTTTACATAGTAAGGATAAGGTTGTTCCTCAAGTCAGAAAGAAAAGAATGGCCCCAAGCAATGTGTTTTTAAATACACACAAGAGGTTCTTTGGAGAAGGGACTGCTTGTTACCCCACTGAATCTGTCTATGGACAGCATATCCATTGTCAATTGTCAATTATACCTATACTCGACCCCTTGAATTCGTAGAAGTGCAAGGAGTATTTAGGTTTGGCTATCCAAGTCCTTGTCTATATCATGGAAAGCCACGAGGCATGGGTTATCCGGGGTGTGACAACAACACTTATTGCGACAACTTCTATATGGAAAAACAGAATGTCACCCTGGTGGGTTACCAGTATAAGAAATTGACAGTTCCCTGAGAAGCTGGGTATTACTCTGCTTGTTGTCCAATTATCAATTTTACTGACACTATATTGTTTGTCAATTGTTCAGGGATAGTATTGCTTAAAGGCACATACTCTTTGGTAAATACAAAGGACCCCAGTACCTTTGGGAGGAATTCCAGGTATTCTGCAGTAGATTATGATAGACCAGTGTATGCACACCCAGCGTTTTTCTTGTTGTCTAATGGGACTTATTCGAATGTCCATAATGGTATGGATGATGTGGCACTTGGAATGGTACTGCCTTTGGGTGTACCTTGCAAACATGCAAAGCCTATAGTAAGATGGGTTAAAAGGACATTGACCAAAGAATTCTGTGAAGGAGTGACAGATCTCAAAGTCAATAATTATAGTAATGGTATTACTTTTAGATACATTCTTTCCTCCATAATTACATTTGGTGGTACTGCTATGGCCAGGGGTGAGAAAGCTAGAGAATATTTCGGATGTAAGCTGCAAATATTGTCTAACTCCACAGTAGCAGCTTTGCGTGACATCACCACCCAATTGGAAAGTATGCAAATATATTCTGAACAGACTAGATATGCAGTTGATTTCATCCTAGCTAAGAGTGGTGGTGCGTGCAAGGTAGTAGGAGACCAGTGTGTAGTCGGGATCACAAATATGGGATAGAATATTACCCAACACATTTTAGACATCTTAGAAAATGTTAAAGGAATGGAAAGTGGGAACTGGAGTTGGTCTCTTTTTGGCAGGTGGGGTTGGATCCTTAAAAAGGTGATTTATTTCATTATGATCTTGGTCTCTTGCTGTGTCCTCGTTCAATGCCTTCCCTTCTGTTGTTCTTATTGCACCACTCTTCTCACTCCTAAGAGGAAAATATCGATTCATGATACCAATGCTGCAATTATGGTTCAAAAGGAGATTGATGACCTCATGCAGATAGATGAGGGCATTTTCAAGACTTCTTCCCTCCTTACGGTCTCTCTTCCTGATGTTGACCATAAGGAGTGTTTCTAAGAAGTTTACCTATGACTTTCTGTTTTATTAAATTATATGCTCTTTGCTATTACTAGAAAATGTTTAGCTCATGCTAAAAGGAGGGTCTGTTAGAATAGAAAAAAATAATGTTTGCGCATTGTTCTATGTATGTCAGCATTCGCAGCGCCATTTTCTATGTCAGCGCCATTTTGAGTTATAATCGAAACTTATTCTTCGCTATTTCCGAGAAAAGGCCTCTGTTGAGTTGTGTGTCTCCAAGGCTAAGTTTTGTTTCACTAATGAATACAGTGTTCTTATTAGCACATACCTTTCCCTTTAGATAGAGGCCTTCTCCCCCTTGTCTAGTGGCAGGCACGGGCAGAGTGACCTTGAGTAGTAGATAGTGTGTGCCCGGCCTCAGAATCGAAACTTATTTTCTGTACTTCACTGTTTTGCTGCATCTGCTTGGAAAATTCCACAGTGGGCGTGTCTTCATTCGTTTTGAAACGTACATAATGTATCTTTATGCTTGCTGAAGTCAGTCCCTCTGCAGCACTCCTAAGCGACTGGGCAGACTCGGCTCCACTCTGAGTGTACATGAATAAATATTGGTTTGTATTCTCTACTGTCTGACCGACTCTTCATTTGGTATGGAAGGCTGAGAGGTGGTCGTGAGTGACCCGGGTAACCCTAATCGGGCCACTTACTTCACTGGCCAGGAGGTCAGAGGTCTTGCTCGCCTTGTCGCGCAGCAGCTGCCATTAAGTAGGGGTCAGGGGAGGGAGAGCAGCTGGGAGGGGGGAGGGGGAACACACTTGGTGGAGGGGCCACGGGGGCAGCATCGGCAGGAGGAAGGCAAAAGGCAAGGAAAAAACACATGCAAACAGAGAAATACGCAAAAAAGTCAAAGACAGAAAAACAAAACAGAAAAAGACAGAATAAACAGCAAACAGAAAAAGATAGAAAAAGGCTGCCAGATTGGAACGGCAGAAGAGCAGGCTCTTCCACTGGACCACAAGGGATGAGGTGCAGGCAGGAGCCTGTGGGTAGAGGAGGGCCTCGAACACCTACCTGGGTCACCAGAAGGCGCTGGGGGCAGTGCCTTAAGGACAGAGCTGTATGAGGGGAGAGCAGTTACCCTGACCAGGAGGTCAGAGGTCTTGCTCGCCTGGTCACGCAACGGCCGCCATTAAGTAGGGGGAGGGAGAGTAGCTAGGAGGCGGGAGCAGGAACACGTTGGGCGGGGAGGGGCCACCGGGGCAGCAGGGGCGGGAAGAAGGCAAAAGGCAAGGAAAAAACAGAGGCAAACAGAGAAACAGGCAAAAAAGGCAGAGATAGAAAACAAACAGAAAAAGACAGAATAAACATCAAACAGAAAAAGGCTGACAGAGCGGACCTGCAGAAGAGCAGGCTCTTCCACTGGACCACCAGGGATGAGGCGCAGGCAGAAGCCTGTGGGTGGAGGAGGGCCTCGAAAACCTACCTGGGTCACCAGAAGGCACTGGGGGCAGTGCCTTAAGGATGGAGCAGCGCGAGGGGAGAGCAGTTACCCTGACCAGGAGGTCAGAGGTCTCGCTCGCCTTGTCGTGCATTGGCCACCATTAAATAGGGGTCGGGGGAGGGAGAGCAGCTGGGAGGCAGGAGGAGGGAGGTGGAACACGCTTGGGGGGAGGGGCCGTGGGGGCAGCAGCGGCGGCAGGAAGGCAAAAGCCAAGGAAAAAACAGAGGCAAACAGAGAAATAGGCAAAAAAGGCAAAGACAGAAAAATAAAACAGAAAAAGACAGAATAAACAGAAAACAGAAAAAGACAGAACTCCACTAGAAAGCGAAAAAGGGGCAGATACAAACCCATTAAGGGCAATAGATTGTTCTCTGTCTGAGAGAAAGAAGTTTAAGATAGTGAGCCATAGCCATACCATTCTGAAAGCAGCCTACAAATCATGTAGGATAAGTGCGGTTTTCCCGCACTTGTCCAGTATTGCCCTAATTTCCTCTGAGGTCACAATCAGTGCCCATTCAGTACTATGGTTACTTGTGAAACTGAACAGAGATGAATCTAGAAGATGGCTGTTGTTTAAAACAGATGATAGTTCCAGATTCATAGCTTTCTGAACAATTTTATCAGACAATGAAAGTCAAGGAATGGGGCAGTAGCTACTGGATTCCTGAGGGTCAATCGTAGATTTCTTTATTAAGGGTAGAATGGAGGCTTTTTCCCAAGGTTTAGGAAAATATCCAGATCTAAACATCTCAGTAAAGATTTTCATGAGATGAGGAGAAATCGTCTCTGGGCAAAAATGTAATAGAGCTAGAGGTTAGGGGTCAGATTGGGAGCCCTCTTTTACTGGTTCTATTAGTTTAAGTACCTGCTCGACAGTAAGAGGGATGAATTCATTTAATATCTCTGTTGTTGTGGAGAGTTTACCATCATTAGTGATGACTTTAACAAGATGCTTTTTTAAGACAAATTCATGGTAAACTTCTCCAACTTTAGTTAGTTAGCCAGTTTATCACAAAATAATTGATTACTGTTGGGTTCTCTTCCATTTCCTTGATGTGTGGAATTCCGGTGCGTCAAGGGAATGGAAGGAACTTCAGTGGCACGAATATTCTGTGGGGGACAATTGGAGGATGTGAGCTTCCAGGTCGGAGCGCACCTTATGTCCTGTTGACATGAATAAAGATTTTACTTCATCCAACCTGCATCCGCGACTTCCTTACACTGGCGACGAGTTGCCAGTCAACGGGACCTCCACGCGTGCACTGCTACTGCTGTCGGCTTCGCAACTCCGGTGACTCCGTCCTCCTGAAGTGGATTTACTTCCCACGCCCTGGAAATTCGTGGTAACTGCTGGCTTTGGTGAGAAGTGTTCGTGGCAAGTCAAGTTTGCCTATCCAGAAGGTACATTTTTACTCTATCGTCGACGACACAGCAATTCACCTGCGCGCGCCTCTCCGCAACGTCGTTGCATTGTTGCTTTACAACCGTAACTTCTCCCTATTGTTGCCAACCGCGCTACTTTGCCAACCACGTCATCACGCCCACGCATTGTACGCAGCGTGCGGCCATTTTGGACACATTTTTACAATTTTGCCAACCATTGCCAACCACGTTTTCTGCATCGTAAATGACACGGCAATACACCAGTTTAATTGAAGTTCCTTTTCGAACAGGTGTCATTTTATCTAGCACCTTGCCTCTATCTACGCGCTGACGTGCACAGCTTTTACAAAGTGCAACGTTCTGTTTATGTTTTCACTTATCCAGCTACAGTGCACAGTGTTACTCGCTGATGCACACAGCTTTTACAAAGTGTTTTAACGCTTTCAACTATCCTGATACAGTGCACATTGTCTACATTTACGTGCTTATACGCACAGTTTATACACACAATTTGATATATTGCAACGTTCTGTTTATTCCTTAACCATTATTTACCTACTGTAATATGTTTCAAGGCATTTCTCCTCCTGCGCCTTTCCTGCCCAATCCTGCTTCTCCAGAAATCGATTGGGAAAAATGGAGAGAAGGATTTGAAGCCTATCTTGAAGCTCTTGATGGGGAGTCTTTTACCTATAAAAAGAAATATGCTGTTCTCAGACATTGTTTAGGCACTGAAGGTTGAAACATATTAAAACACATTCCCAAAGAAAATGGCATCGTAGGCAATGGAGAAGGTGACAACACTATTGATGAATATGCTACAGCTATCAAAGCTTTAAACACTCGCTTCAAAGCTTGTAAAAACATAACATTGGAAAGACACAAGTTCTATAAGAGAGTCCAATTACAATGTGAATCAGCATCTACATATGTTGGCGCTTTACGTATTCTTGCCTCTTCTTGCGAATACAAGGCTTTCGAAGAAGAAATGATCAAAGATCAGTTAGTCGAAAAGACCAATAACAAAAAAGTTCAAGAGGCACTTTTATCAATACTTGATCTAAGTTTACAAAAAGCTTTGGACATTGCTACAAGGATTGAAAGCACTTCTTCATACATGGAACAAATGTCTTTAACAGATACAAATAGCCAGAAAGTATGTGCAGTTAAATCTAAATACAAAAGGTTTAATGATAGATCCAAACCAGATAAAAGTAACAGCAACATTACTCCAGGCAAAATATTTGTGTGTTATAGATGTGGCAGTAACAATCATTTAGCCAATTCTTTATCGTGTCCAGCCATTGATAAAATATGTGTAAAATGCTCCAAGAAAGGACATTTTTCAGCTGTTTGCAAAGCTAAAAGGAATATCACATCCAAAAAGGTTTACAATGTTGAAACTATGATGGAAGAAAATGTATCATCCAGTGAAAACGATGAAATTCTTACCATCATACATTCCAATCAAGATGTTTGGAGTGTTAATTCTCAAGGTTTGAAAAGACCTTTGTGTAATATAATTGTGAATGATAATAGTGTACAAATGTTGGCTGACTCAGGGTCTCCTTATACTTTAATAAGTGAATCTCTTTGGAAACAATCCTTTCCTAATCAAACTCTTAATCAGTCGTGTCTACATCCCATTGGTTATGGTGGAAAGATCATTGATGTTGTTGGTGAATTTAATGCTGACTTTGAATTTAGAGACAGTAAATCTAAAGGTACAGTATATGTAGCGAAGGATGAGGCGTGTCTTCTAGGCTGGCAAGACCAAGCTAATCTTGGCATCATCCTTGATCCCAATAGCGAACAACAAGTAATGTTGAAAAAGATTTTTTCCACGGTCAAACCATTCAACAAACTTCTTGGGAAGTTTCGTATCCAGAAGTGTTCAGAAAAGAGCTGGGTCTTTTCAAGGGGTTCAAACATATGATTAAATTGACTAATAATGCTCAACCTGTAATACACAAGGTTAGGAGAGTGCCCCTAGCTTTACAATCTGATTTGAAAAAGAATTACAAAGATTATGTTCCAGCGATGTAATAGAACCCATTGAATCATCCGATTGGGTGTCCCCAATTGTTTTGGCTAAAAAAGCTAATGGTAATTTACGTATGTGTGTTGATTTACGCGATCTTAACAAAAGATATGGATTGATCAATACCCTCTTCCCAACATCACGCAGATGACTTCTACACTTAAGGGTGCTAAGTTCTTTAGTTTGCTAGATATGTCATCTGCATATCATCAAATTGAATTACACATTGAATCTAGACATCTAACTGCTTTCATCACTCCTGAAGGTCTTTTTCAATTTAAACGCATGCCCTTTGGTTTGGCCTCTGCGTCTGCGGTCTTTCAGAGAGTGGTTGAAAATATGTTCAAAGACATGCCTGGTGTTATGGCATTTCAGGATGATGTTTTGGTGTATGGTGAAGATCAATATGAACACAATGCCAGACTGAGCCAAGTCTTGTCTTTATTAAGATCAAAGGGGTCACTCTTGGCATTGATAAGTGTAGATTTAATTGCACTACTGTGGATTATTTAGGGTATAGATTATCCGCTGATGGCATACAACCCAAGCAAAGTTTAGTTAAAGCAATTGAAAATTTCAAAGTTCCTGAAGACAAGGATCAATTAAGGTCTTTTATGGGTCTCATAGAATTTTATGCACGGTTTATTCCCAATTGTGCATCTAAATCGTACAACATTAGATCTCTTCTTAAGAAGAACGTTCGTTTTTCTTGGAATGGAGAGTGTACTAAGGAATTTGATTCAATTAAAAATGAAGTAGCCCATGCCATTCCTCTTAAAACATTTGATCCATGTGATAAGACCATAATTATGACAGATGCTAGTCAAAAGGGTTTAGGTGCTGTTCTTTTACAAAATAGGGATGGCAAAAATGAAGTGATTGCATTTGCATCAAGAAGTCTGCAAGGAGCTGAACCTTCCTATTCCGTAATTGAGCGTGAAGCTCTTGCATGTTGGTGGGGCATTACTCATTTCAAGCATTATCTGTATGGCTCCAATTTCACAGTACGTGTCGATCACAAACCACTTATTGATTTATTCAGTACAAAAGGGGGAGGAAAAGCTACTCCCAGAATTGCCAGGTGGCAGTTCAGGCTAATGGAACACAACTTTAATATTGAGTATGTACCTGGCATAAAGAATCTTCTTGCCGATTGTTTATCCAGATTACCTGTTGATAACGATCAATCTGTTGAAGCGAGAGATACTTATAATGATTTTGAATTAGTATGTTGTGTTTTTGGCCAATCTGATGATGTAATTTTGGAAAGAGAGTGGAGAGAAGCTTCTGAATCTGATAACGAATTTAAAGAAATATCAAAAATTTTGTGTCAAGGATGGTCTCACAATATAGATGAACACAATTGTGTACATAAATA
The DNA here is from genome assembly GCA_963921515.1 of Calotriton arnoldi. Taxonomy (NCBI): domain Eukaryota; kingdom Metazoa; phylum Chordata; class Amphibia; order Caudata; family Salamandridae; genus Calotriton; species Calotriton arnoldi. Next base: position 220,380 of record CAWUFW010016085.1, read on the forward strand.
CAAACATGTGTTTGATGAGTTATCAACAGTAAATGGTCTTTTGTACAGATCTTCATTATTAGTGGTCCCAGAAGCCATGAGAAACAAGGTTCTGAGGTTAGCACATGAGGGTCATTTAGGTATGCGTGCCATGAAAAGGAGAGTAAGAGAGAATTTTTGGTGGCCAGCCTTAGACAAACAGGTTGAACATTTTGTCAGGGATTGCATGGAATGTGCCATTAGTGATAAATCACAGGTAACATGTCCTTCTCCTGTCGAAGCCATACAAGTTCCTGATAAACCTTGGATTAAAATTGGCATTGATATCATAGGCCCTTTGTATTTATCTGCCAATTTACCTGAGGATGGCATTGTTCTCATGGATTTTTACAGTCGTTGGCCTGAAATTAAATGGGTAAGAAATGTTGATTCAACTTCCATCATTAAATTTCTTCAATCACTTTTTGCCAGAGAGGGAGTCCCTGAAGAACTTCTCTCTGATAACAGACCTCAGTTTATTTCAATCCAATTTGAAAATTTTCTACATTCTGTGGGCATTGAACATGTCAAAACTTCCCTTTATCACCCAAGGAGCAACGGTCTTGTGGAACGTTTTAATAGAGTCATCAAACAGAATGTGCAATTAGCTAAAGTTAATGGATTGAATTGCAAGGCTGAAATTGAGAAACTCATGTGGGCAATTCGCACCACTGCCAATTCTGATAATAATGTGTCTCCTTTTATTTTATTAAGAGGTCGCATACCCACTACTAAACTTTTAAGAAGATGGATGGGCGAACAAAGATTTGTTTTGCCTAAAGATAAAATTGATGAAGTTGGTAAGAAGCGTGTTGAAGCACAAAATAAATATGATCAAACTTTATCCGATCCTGTTCCCAAGCAGTTGAATGTTTGTGTGGGGGACATGGTAAGGGTGAAATGTTCTAGGATTTTACCAAAAGGAGAATCCAAATGTTCTACTCTCAAGAAGGTGGTTAAGGTTAACAAAGGTGCTGTCAAATTGAGTGACAGCAAGTGGTGGAACAAAGGGAAGATTTCTGTGTCAAGGAGGGGTTTGAGTGTTCAACCCAACAAGAATATCAACAGTGACACCAATTCTAGGTCACCAATGGCTTTAAATGTTCAAACCAACAAGAATGTTAATGATGATACCAATTCCACTGTTCGTTCTCATTCTTCTAGGATCATTAAGTTACCTTCTAAATTGCACGATTATATTTTGAATTAATTCTTGTATTTTGCCACAGTGAAAATTTGTTCCTTATTCATGTACATATTATTTTCTTTATCAATTTGTTTATTGTGTTGTGTTAAGGGGAAAGATGTGTTGGGTTCTCTCCCATTTCCTTGATGTGTGGAATTCCGGTGCGTCAAGGGAATGGAAGGAACTTCGGTGGCACGAATATTCTGTGGGGGACAGTTGGAGGATGTGAGCTTCCAGGTCGGCGCGCACCTTATGTCCTGTTGACATGAATAAAGATTTTACTTCATCCAACCTGCATCCGCGACTTCCTTACAATTACTACCTGATGTGTTTTTGTTATTAAAGTTAGCTAGGGTGTTGACTGTCTGAAAAAGTGCTTGAGCTGAGTTTGTGGCCGATTCAATTTTATCAAGGAAGTAGGTTGATTTCTCTGCTTGGATCATCGCTTTATAATCCCTGATATTTTGTTTGTATTTCTCTCTCTCATTGATGTCGCAATTTTTCTCCATTTCTGTTCTTGTTGTCAACTGAGCTGTTTTAGTGACCTTAGTTTGTCAGAAAACCACAGAGCTGAAGGTTTGCTTCTATGGTGACTAAGAGATTCTTAAGGAGCTAGTTGGTCCACCGCAGAGCCAACCCAATCAGTGTAGTTTCACGCTGATAGCTCCAGATCACTCATGTGATCTGGTTGGGTTTCTAGTAAAATCTGCTTAATCTTAGCTGCTTCAATTTTGTGCCAGGCCCGAGTTTCTGAGGTATGTCATGATATGCTGCTGGGGGATGGTCTAATCAGTACCCTCAGCTAGAACATATCCGCCTTATGATATGACCAAGTCAATGGCAGTGTGGTTATATCTGTCAATAGGGGGTTATTAGAAAAAATCCCATCTAGAGTGTGGCCAGCTAAGGGGCCGATTCCGATTCGGGCCGGAAATCCCTCCGACCGAGCCGGACCCGGAGAGATTTCCGACCGAATCGGACCCTAGCAGTCCGACCGAACGAGTACGATGCGCACGTATGACATCGGACTCGATTCAGTCGGACTCCCATTGAAGTCAATGGGAGCCAGTTGTACGACGCGTACCCGGGCTCCCATTGACTCAATGGGCACGACGCGAACAAGGGCGCCCCCTACAGCGTGTTCGCGTCGATGCGGGTCGCACCGTACATGCACGTGTAGGGGGGACCCATGGGTCCCCCCTGTGTGCGACTCGCACGCCTACGCTTCCAGGGGTCCGACACGGACCCCAAAGTGCGGCTCCGACAGCTCCTTGGAGCCGGGCTGCGCGAGTCGGTCGGAGCGGTTGAGGTGCGCATCGTACTCACCCGGCCGGGGAACGTCTCCATTGCGCGGTGCGCGTCGTCCCCATGCGAGTCGGTCGGAGCGGCCGGGTCCTGCGAACGAGTCGGTCGGAGATTTCGTGAGCGCACGCATCGTACTCGCTCGCCCGGACGCACGTACGACTCGGTCGGGAAATAGGGCTCCGAATCGGATCCGGTTAAGCCGAATCCGATTCGGTGCCCTACCGGCCGAGATCGGAATCGGCCCCTATGTGTGTAGATGTATGCACTAATTGGGCAAGACCCAGGCTCATCAAAGTGTCAACTAAATGTTCAGTGTCCCCACCTGTTTATGCTTCTAAATGATAGTTAAAATCCCCTAGTAGGGTAAAATTAGATGAAAAAAAGTCGGGAGTCCAACAGAGTGCTTAATGATTGAACAAAGGTGACACTCGGACCCAGGGGGTGGTATATTACCATCCCTTTGAATGACTGATTCTTAGATATTTCTATGCTAAAAGAAAGTGCTTCACAAGCATTGGAGAACACCAGCAAAAATGTAGCTGCTATCTGGTTGCTGTGTATAACTGCAAAACCCCTCCCCGCTTCAGTATTTAATATAATCTGAAAAGTGAGTATCCTGTTGGGAAAGCAGAAACTAAATCCGGACCTGAGATTGGATCTGCCCAGGTTTTAATCACGAAAGCTATTACCGGTGCTTAGTGTTTAATAAACTCAGAAAATTCCATTTTATTTTTAACTAATATCTAGCGTTGATGAGTGTGCAGAGTATTTTACTTTCCGTCAAAGTTTTGACAGGGCAAACAGTTAACTCAATGTCAGAAATTATACTACCATAATTCTTTACAATGGGGAATGTGGCTTCCCGCCTAAGTAATTGGAATAATATTTGGGGTGGGTGGCTTCCAACCTCAGTGAATAATCATAACTATTTATAGGGTGCCCCCTCAAAGTCACTAAATTAACCTGATCTCAATCTCCTGATAGTTACTGCATGAAGCAGATAGGTTTTACTTGGGACAATGTGTAAAGTTTTTTTGCAGAACCAAAACAGTTATATGGACACAACACCAAGCAATAAAAATCCCATATCCAATTAGAAAAATAGAGTAACCTTTAGTAAATACGTCTACACCAAAATGACAAAAATCCAATAAGGGGATCCTGAGATATGAATTATTAAATTTTTAAGTAAAAATAGTGGCAAAAAGCGCAAAGTGCCAATAGTAGTCAATGGGGGCGGGAAGCAGGCACCTAGGCGTGATTTGAGGTTGACAGCAATGGAGCCTGGCTAGTATACAGCAACCAGATTTGGCCTGATTTTACCTTGGCACTCACAGCCTGATTTATATATTGGCGGTAAGCATATTCTTTCACAACAGGGAAATTGCCATATGACCGCCTGCCTGATTTAGATGGGTGGACAGAAAGCCATTTTTACTGCCCGTCAGCTCCAGGAAAACCCAAGTGGTAATGGACAGTAAAAAACTAACAATTACCCCCTTGTCATGGGAGATAGCACCCATGGGAAGGGGGCATTTTTTTTTTTTTTTTTTTTTAAAGAAAATCCTGCTTGCAGGCTTTCTGTTTGAAAGTAACAAAAAAGATAAGTTTAACAGACGGCTATGTCGAGTTGATGAAGCTGTGCATCAATCTTAAAAAAGCATTGACAGGAACTGCTGTGACAGCTGTTACTGCCAGTGCTTCAGAAATGAACACCAGCTTGGTGGTCAATTCTAAATTTGGCAGTTACTCCATCGCCCTGACTGGATAAACTCCTTTCATCAAAATACAAATCACCCCCTTAATCTTTTTTCTGAAAGGCAAAATATTTCAGTAGCGAAAGGCAGCAGTCTGTATCCGAGGAACTCCTCACAACATTTGGGAATAGATACATTATTAGGTGGTGTTCGAACATGAGAGGTTTGCTTTCTTTTAAATAGCTCAAAGGAGGCAAGTGTTCTTATTTCTGGAGGTATGGAGTCCCACAGACTCGGGTTGCTCCATGAGAAAGATTGTTTGGTAGTCACATGGTCTTTCATTATTGGAATTTCAAGGAGAGCATCCAAACTTCTAAGTCATTTTTGCCCTCCTGAGATGTGAAATTTCCAGTCAAAATAGCTATGAGTGCTTTAAACAAGTTTCTGTGGTCTATGGAGGTCAATTTCAAATTGGTTCTTCTTTCGTTAAAAGCCAGTTCGGCAAGGATAGGATGGGGAAAAATGAGAACATTTCCTTGTGCCCAACACCAAAATGACATCTGAATGCATGCAGTGCTGCTTTAATGAGGGCATGTGGAGTTTAGGAATTACAACTGGGATGGACTTTCCGTAGTTCAGTCTTGAGGGGACAAGCACCCATGTGATTTGTTTAATGTTTTGCTCTGGAAATGTTTACAATTCCTATGAGAGAGTTGAGTCATAGTTGAGCTAATATTTCAGTATTTATGATGTGTGCTTGCAGGTTTAGGTGTGTGCCCAGGCAGAATCCAAGGAAATTCACAGAGTTCATGATATTTGGATTGGAAATATTTTAGACATGCATTTATCAGAATGCTGCTTTTGGGGGGGGGGGGGAATGAGGACAATTCCATTTTTATTGGGATGAGTTTCAAATGATCGGCAGTGGACCAAGCTTGGATCGTCTTCAATTTTTCAGATAGATTTTCTATATTTTTGACTACCTGATTATCATCTGAATAAAAGCTGATTCTTGGTGTTGGAAAGGCTCCAAAATGTAGACAACCGGATCAATGTAGATGTTGGAAAGGGTGGGAGGCAGTAGGAGCCTTGGGGAACTCCTTGTCACAGGGTTGATTTGTCAAAGACAAATATATTGATCTTCATTGTGTCCAGGTTTCCAGATATGATGTGAACCATTTAAGCACTACACTACTAATGCCTTGACGATAGTGAGAAGGGGAGTCATGATTTGTTGTGTGGAAGACTACCTACATATTCAAGAAGACTAGAAGGCAAGATACTCTTTAGTCTAAGATGCACAGGATGCTGTTGATTACCTTTGGAGTAATTCTGTGCTGCACTAAGCTTGGAAGCCTGACTGGAGCTCATACAATAGCTCATTTTCCTGTGAGAAAAATTAAGCTGCCTTTTGATACAACATTCTAACACTTTAACTAAGAAGGGAAGGTTTGTTATGGGTTGAAAGATGTTTGGGTATTCTTGCAAGAGCTCTGTTTTTATTAATAACAGAGAGACTTGAACAACTTGATTGTCTCTGAGATGTTTGTTTGGTCAGAGATGATTTAATGATATTGAGAGAGGTTGAAGCTATCAATTCCTTGCTTTCTTTCAGAATGGAGGACGTTTCGGGTTCCCCAATGGAGGAGTATGGACAGGGTTTGCTGATAATGGTAGCACGGCCCATTTCTTGAAATTAACTCTTCTCTTCTGATTTCAGGTAAGTTTAAAGTTGTGTTGAGCATTAGGCAAGTTGTCTAGTGATTGTTCTTTCTTTTGACCTGGACACATTTGCAGAATTATTTGCATTTTTCTATCGTAGAATTTTTCATTGTGGAGTTGGCTATCTCAAAAAGCTTTTTTGGGTTGGTTCTTTGCCCGGTCTGGTTCTTTTCTAATTAATCAAAATTTAGTTTTGAAAATGTTTTGTTTGTAGATTATTCTTTTTGATCTCGGTGAAGCCAGGGTAGTAGTTGATGGGTTTTGCCTCCATCTTCTTTTATCATGCCCCAGTGTTCTCCCCTTTGTTTTGTTTTTTCAAGAATCCTGTCACTGAAGTTTTAGTATTTCCTCCATTCAGGATAGGAGCTAACACATCTACAATCTCTGTCATAGTGTGATAAGGGCCTTGGTGTCAGAGAAGGAGGGCAAGAGTTGAGATTTTAATTTGAATTCTGAGGCTAGTCCATCTTCTTTTAAGTTTTTAAGTCTCTAATCCAAATATTTGGTCTTGTGGGTTGGTAGTGGGTATAGGTGAGTTAATTGATAAGATGATGAGAGAGTGGTCTGACCAGTGAACTAGTAATATGGAGTTGATGTTCACTTTAACCAAGCATATTGCTGCCTCAGACCACTGCACCACCGCCAGGGAACATGGTTTCCTGGCATTTGCAGTGGTCCCAAAACGGTCCCACCGCCGTACTTGTAATATGGCGGTCAGACCACTGGTGCAGTGGTCCCCGATCGCCACTGCACCTCCACCACAGGTTCGGACCACCAAACTCGTAATCAGGCCCTTAGTCTATTTTTCAGGGTTCAGAATCCTCCAAAGGAACAAGGGGTCCACAAGGCTGGCCACCTTCTTCCCATGTCCAGCTGAAATACATTTGCTGCTGCTGAGAAACTCAGATTGAGGGAAACCTGTTTCTGTATCTCAGCGAGGTTATGCCTTCTGCGGATCAGCTTGACAGGTTTGTCCTGTTCCTCCAGAGGCCTCTTTCAATTCCAGAGTTCCAGAGGTGTTAGGAGAAGTCCAGTTAGACACAGCCAAGAGTACCAGGAACTCAGGAACAAAGCTTGGCTCAAAAAAAGGTTTAACTTAGAGGCACTGTGTAAAGTATTTATAAAGCACACCAACAGTAATAAAGTGAAAAAACAACACAAGAAAAATCCCAAACTCATTTAGAAAAATAGAGTACGTTTTAATATATAATATGAATTAAATCCAATCAGTAGATCCGGAGTTATGAATTTTTAAAGATTTTAGTGGAATCTAGCGACTAAAAGCTAACCGCGGATATCTGGCCACATGTGACCGGGGCAAAGTCAAAAGTTAAGGCTGAACTTGATATAGCTTGGGCCGGATACAAGGGGTGGATTAGGTTTAGTCTTGGCTTACCTTCTGACTTTGAAACATTTCTAAAGGAAAGTCCTGGAGAAGGTAGAATTGAGCGGGGCAAGGCAGCAAGCTGTGTCCGAGGAGGAGTTGTTGTCATCAGGGAGCCACTGGACAAAGTCTTGGTTAAGATGTTGACATTGCTGGGAAAAACTCTGATTGGGAAAAGCTGGATTTCCAGGGCAAGGTGGTGGTCATTATCATTTGGAAGCAGGTTGCTGTTGGGACCGGTGGAGATTTTCTCCTCCGAACATAGACAACGTTTTGGATGTCGAAAACCTCCAGCCGGACGAAGCTGCAGACTGTAGCCAAAGAAGGCTTCACGAGGCCTGTTATTGATGCTGACATGTCCCACTGAAAGAGATTTGCTGCTGCAGAGAAGAACGTAGCAGGAGCTACCACAATGTATCTTGGGCAGAGCAGCTGGCAGGTAGGTCCAGGTCTTCTGTCAATTCTCCAGGAAGTTTTTGTCGAAAAATGTTGTAAGTCACAAGTTTTTGATCTAGGTAGAAGCAGAACTGCCAAAACCACTTTCAAAGGTCCAGGACCTGGAGGGTACCACTCGAGGGGTTAGGACTCACCCAGCAGTGGCCAGGTGCAGGGTTCAGGGACTCAGGAGGTTGTTATGTCCCTGTAACTCACCCCAGAGGCCACCCAAATAGCCCTTGGATTCACTTCTGGTGGTCCTGGGATCAAGGAGATGGTCCAGTTCTTTTTCAAGCAGCTAGGTAGTCCTTCAATCAGCAGAGCAGTCCTCTGGTAGCAGCAGGGAGCCCTCTGGTGGCAGGGCAGTCCTTCTGAAGTCCACCAGCCGAGAAGTGTACTGAAGAGGTGCTCTGAGGGTCCATTATTGATACCTGGTTCCAGCCTTTGAAATGGGGGGACTCACTATACTACCCCCACACCAAGTTCTGGAAGGTTCCTACCTTACCCTGTCAAGGGTCCAAGAAGTCTGAGGTTACAAAAGGCTGGTGAAAGGGTCCTTTGTGCGTGCTTAACGCATGTCTATGTGTAAGTGGGGCAGGGAAAAGCGATGTCACTGTCTGGGAGGAATACATGAATGTCAACAGCAGAGCTATTCACAGGCATGTAACCCAGGGATCTGGAAGACAGCACAAAAGGTTAGGACAAGAAAATGCAAAAAAATAATTGATGGATGGAATGCTGAACAATGTCAAACATTCACACCCAGTACACTGTGCTACTGGATTCAAGCTAGCCTGGCTGATGAGGGGTGGTCCCAGCATGCTTGTTTCTGGTCCAGGGAGGACCTGGCTTGGCAGTTCAGTCTGGACTGTTCTCATGGGAGAAGGGTCAAGACTGATTTGCATATGGCTGGGTCCAAACTTGGGTGATGTGGCGAGCAATATAACGATTGATTAAACCCATATCTGTGACTGGGGTGAGTGTTTGAAAAGTTTCAACACTCCGCCCATCACTTTATTTTGTGATTTTGCTATGTGCGCCCTAAGTGACTAAGGATATGCCCAGACTTGGGTCCCTTGCTCGCTGCACCACAGGATTCAAGCCAGCCTGGCTGTGAAGGGTGATACTCCAAAACCAGTCCCAGGATGCGTGTTTCCAGTCCAGGGAGGACCTGGCTTGGCAGTTCAGGCTGGACTGTTCCCATGGGGAGAAGGGTCAAGACTGATTTGCATATGGATGGGTCCAAATTGTGGTGATGTGGCGATTGATTAAACCCGGATCTGTGACTGGGGGTGAGTGTTTGAAAAGTTTCAACACTCCGTCCATCATTCTATTTTGGGATGTTGCTACATACTCCCTAAGTGGCTAAGTGTATGCCCAGACATCGGTCCTTTGCTTGCTGCACCACTGAATTCATGCTAGCCTGGCTGATGATGGGTGATACCCCAAAACCGGTCCCAGGATGCTTGTTTTCAGTCCAGGGAGGACCTGGCTTGGCAGTTCAGCCTGGACTGTTCCCATGGGAGCAGGGTCAAGGCAGATTTGCATATGGCTGGGTCCAAAGTGGGGATGATGTGGAGATCAAAATAACGATGGATTAAACCCAGATCTATGCCTGGGGGTGAGTGTTTGAAAAGTTTCAACACTCCGTCCATCATTGTATTTTGTGATGTTGCTAGGACAAGAAAATGCCAACTTTCTAAAAGCGTCATTTTTCAGAATTGTGACATGAAAATCTGACTTTACCATTAAAGAGGATTTTAAATTACAATGAATTTGAGTCTAAGCATGACATTTCTACAGCACTTATTAAATGTAATAATGTAACCCAGTGTTAGTCATTAGGAGAATTTGGCCTTACAGTAGTGAACATTTTAAGTCGTTTTTTACTTCGAGGACATAAAATGCATCCTGCCCTAGGAGCCTTTAGGGCCCATCTTAGGTGTGCCACATGTATTAAAAAGGAAGGTTTAGATCTGGCAAAAGAGACATGTTAGTGGGTGGCTCAATGAGCGCTGCAGGCCCACTAGTAGAATATAATTTACAGGCCTTGAGTATGTGTAGTATCATCTACCAGAGACATAAAGGAAAATTAAATGTGTCAATCAGATGTAAGCTAGTTTTACCATGTTTTAGGGAGAGAGCACAAGCACATTAGCACTGGTTAGCAGTGGAAAAGTGCACAGAGTACTAACAAGAACAAAAAAAATCCAGCAACACAGGAAGGGTGGAGGCAACATGTTTGGGGGGAGTACCATGCCAGGGATGTTAGGTCTAACACATACAATTGCAATTGTAACTGTTAGACCTGGCATCTTTTGGCGTGTTTCCCCTGTCTTTCCCTTTGTGGTGTTTTTACTGTATTACTGTAGGTTATGTGAAAATGCTTTACACACTGCCTCTGAGATAAGCCTGACTGCTCATGCCAAGCTACCAAGGGGGTGAGCAGGAGTTATTTTAGAAGTGTATCCCCCTTATCCTGACGAGGAAGAATGGTTCGTACTTGGACAGTGTAACAACCTGCCAACTAGAGAGCCTCATTTCTAACAGTAACCAACAGCTTGGATGTTTTTGATGGTAGAAACATACTATGGCTTACAGTCATATAAGAACTATTCATATTGGTGAGTCAGTAGTACAATTAAAAGATCAACAATATCAATAATAACAACAACTGCAGTGCTCCAACTAATAGTCTCCTAATAAGAGCGTAATGGTTATGTGTATACAACTCAGTAAGGATAGCTCAGGACCATGGGCATAGTGAAATATAACCAAGTAGAGAGGAGACTAGGGGAGAAAAGAGAATGTGAAGAAAGAGAGTGGGGATAAAAGGAAAAGAACAAGGAAAGGCAAGTAACTGAAAGCTAATGTGTCAGAGCTGGCGTGAGGAGGATGGGGGAAGAGTAGAAAAGAAGAGACTCTCTGTGAATTGCAACCAGGTCTGTGTAGAGATTGCTTTATTGTCCTGCTGCTTATAAATAAGTTGTTCATACATTTCACCGTGTGTAGGTCTCTGAGGTGAACGCCAATATCGCAGGATACATATTTTTGTGGCACTTATAGCCGTAGCCTGTTGTCTTATATGACATGTTTGGCTCAGGAGGGAAGCCATATCATGTGACCAAACAATTTTTTGCTTAAAGCATGCTGTATTGAGGGCCAATATCGGCACAGGTCCGGACAGTCATACAGGATGCAGCATGTGTCACAGGCTGGCAGGTTGAACCTCCAACAGTTAGTATGATGCAGCAGGCTTGATTTCATTAGCTTTCAAGGAGTCCAATACCAGTCCAGGAGAGATTTAAAAATATTGAACTTGATTCTGTCTTTTCTGACCCCTTATCTAGGTTTCTGGTTTATGCCCAGTCTTCCTCTGTAGTAGTCTTTGCTATTTGGTTTGGAGCTGTAGCAAAAATATTGTGAGTTGAAGTGATGCATTATTAAATAGTAGAACCTAGACGTGTCACCTTAAATAATTTAAATTTCTCAGATATTGTAAAAACCTATTTCCCTTAGTGACATACTAACCGGCTGTAAATGGAGTACTTCAATTGTAGGTATTTCCCATTTCTGCTGTTGGGGTAAATGAAATTGTTCTTGTTGTGTATCAAACTATTTAAGTCCCCACCATGACAGCAGTTGATCAAGTGTGAGGATATCTGTCCTCCTCCAGGCCTCCCAGAATATGACTTGCTCCCCTATACATATACTAGTATTGTGCCAGATAGGTGCACATGTATGCAGTTAAGCATCTCTCTTGAAGATTTTGTGTCAATTGAGCCAGATCTTCTTCATGGTTTGTATGATGGGGCTCATGGTTCATGAATCTTGTTCATGAATCTGGGGTGCTATGAATATATAGTAATTGAAGGTCCGGTCCACTGTGTGCAATTCCCACTCAATATTAACCTATAAGGGGAAGTCGCTCTGTCTTTGCCATATATAAATCAATTGGGTCAGGCGGAGCACTGTGCAATCATGTGCAATGCAAGGTAGGCTCATGCCTTGCAATTTTGAGATTCTTAGCCTTGGTTTCATGTTTGCCCACATGAAGTTCTTTATTAGCGTCTCAGTCATCCACACTATGCAGGTCTTAACTGTAAGTGGAAGCATTCCTAACTCATAACTAAATCGGCGTAACATTACCAATTTCATGGCTTGCAGTCCGCCTCATAGTGATACATTTAGCTCTGTCCATTTTGCGTAAAGCAATGAGAGGCTCTAAATTATTCAATACCATTTACTCCAGGCCCCTGTTAATATTTCCACCCATTTATTTAAGGTGTTCAGGTTTCCATTGGAATTTGTAGTGTATTATGGCTACTTTTGTAGTCGCTTGGGATAAAGGTAGGGCCTCGCTTTTGTTCCATCTCACTGTTCATTATCAATAGTGGCATGGCTTAGGATGTCAGGAAGCTAAGAAATCTAAGATAGTGAACTTCAGAGCTCGAAGGGTTGTGTTTAGGTCAGTGAGAGGACCCCAAGGATCCTCCCTCAGCCCCATACTCTTCTATGTCTGCACGGCCCCCCTCGCGACCATCGTCAGAAAACACAAACTCAACATAGTCTCATACGCTGATAACACCAAGCTCATCCTCTCCCTCACCAACGGACCTGACATCACCAGGCACAGCTTCCAAGAAGGGATGAAGGACGTTGCATAGTGGATGAGCAGCAGCTGCCTTAAGCTCAACTCGGAGAAAACTGAATCCTCATCCTCGGGTCCACCCCCTCCGCATGGGACAACACCTGGTGGCCGCCCGCCCTCGGAAACCCACCCACCCCTATGGACCACGCCTGCAACCTCGGCATCATACTTGACTCCTCACTCACCATGAACCGCCAGATCAACGCCATGTCCTCCACATGCTTCGATACCCTCCGCTTACTCCGCAAGACCTTCAAATGGATCCCCGCGACTCCAGGAAGACCGTCACCCATGCACTCATCACCAGCAGACTGTACTCTGGAAACACGCTCTACGCCGGAATCAACAAAACTCTCCTCGGCAAACTCCAGACCATCCAGAATGCCACAGCCAGACTGGTCCTCAGCATCCCACGACATGACCACATCACCCATCACTTCTGCGACCTCCGCTGGCTCCCCGTCGAAAAATGAATAACCTTCAAACTGCTCACATACACCTACAAAGCCCTCTATAACACCAGACCCCAATACCTCAATGAAATAATCTCCTTCCAGTCCCCCAAGAGAAACCTCCACTCCGTCGACCTAGCCCTAGCCACGGTCACCCGCATCCACAGGGCCAGAAAGGGTGGCAGATCCTTCTCCTACATCATGGCCAAGACCTGGAATGAACTCCCCTTCCACATCAGATGAAGCCCGATACTGCACCTATTCAGGAAAGATCTCAAGACCGGGCTCTGCGGATGACCACGGACCTGCCCGTACCCACCCCCAGCACCTTGAGACCCTCATGCGTGAGTAGTGTGCTCTATAAATCCCATGATTGATTGATTGATTGATTGATTGATTGAGAGGAAGTAAGATGCAGTCCGCATACAAGAGGATTTTGGAGGGGTCTGCTTATCTTGGTATTTCTACTATTCTTACATCCTGAGGGATGGTCACTGCAAGAGATTCCAATGCCAAAATGAATAATAGTGGTGATGTGGGGCATCCCCAATGAGTTGCTCTTAAGAACAGGAAAGGATTGATCTTAAGAACAGGAAAGGACACGACAAGAACCCCCACACAGATAACTTAAGCTGTGGGTCCCTTGTACAGCCATCAGACTTTGGTGATGATGTCATTGACTATTTCCAGTCTTTGATGGGAAGGAACATGTATTCTCACTCAATCCTATTGAATGGCTTCGCAGAGTAAAGAGATAATGTCACCATGTCATCTTGGGCGTCTTTTGATAGCCACAGCACATGGGACAAACTGCTCGTATGATTGCAGTAAGCCCTGCCTTGTACAAACCCCACCTTGTGAGAGATGAATGAGAGTAGGGGTTACCTTTTTGAAATGGGAGCCAGGATCCTTTTCAGGACATTGATGTCTGCGCTAAGCAAAGAGATCCAGCGATAACATTGACATAGTAATGCTTTTGCCCAGTTTTAGGAAGGACCATTATCAATGTCCTTTTGAAGAGCGATGATAGGCGTCCCTACTCTCCTGCCTCTTTGTGGGTTTCGTTCAAGGAGTCTACAGGTTTGTTTTTGATCCATTTGTGGAATTCTCATTGGAAAACATCCTCACTGGGGACTTTATTACGTTGGAGGGTGGCAATTGCCTCAGCAATTTTTTCCTTTGTTATTTCCCCTTCCAGAAGTGCTCTACCTCTCTTGTTAAGGGGCGGGAGTGCTCAACCTTCAAATAAATTGTTCTTGTGAGCCCCATCATGTCCGAGTTTAGCGCTACAGAGCTCCTTGTAATAATCTGCAAAGGCTTTGGCTATCCCTTGCGGTTCTCAGATCATTTGCCCTTTGTGGACAGGAATTGCTGGGATGGCTGTCAGAACCTCTCTTTGTCTATGTTGCCCAACTACTAGCAGGCCTGCTTTTTCCCCCTGCTCATAGTGGGAGGCTTTGAGATTATGAAGCATATATTCCCTTTAACATTTAATAGGGATCGTAATTCCATGTTTGCTTTTTCAAGGTTTCATCCAGCACTGTCCCGGTGTGTTGGTAACATATGTCCATGTCATTGACTCAGGGTCTGATTATGATCTTGGGAGACAGGGTTACTCCATCACAAACATGACGGAAATCCTCTCAGCCAAATTACAATTCCATTATTTCCTATGAAACTTTTAATATGGTGGACGGGATATCCATCATGCTTGTGATGGAGTAACCCTGTCCGCCAAGATCCTAATCAAGCTCTGAATTTCTCATTCTAAGACTGATTACCTTTCTGTTTGATATCTGTTAGCTGGTGGGGAGTCCTTCATTATTTGCCCCTTATGTGGCTTTGGCAGCTGCCCATAAGATTTGTGCCAGTTGTACAGATCCCTTATTATGTTTTCCAAGTTCCAGTCAATCTCTATGCATATAGGCACACGATAAGAGAGGGAAACCTCTAATATATCACTGTTTAGTACCAACGGTAGTATGGTAGCGGACGTCAGAAGGATCTTGTATATACTCATCTGATTCTGTCAGCCAGGCCTGGAAAGTTGCAGGTCAGTCTTGCTTTCTGACAGTGGTGGAGCTTCTATGGGTGACCTAGATTTGTCTCTAGAATTGTCCTGGGGGAGTTCTTAGACAGTTCTGATTACGTTTTCTCTGTCCATCTGCTTCCTGAAGGTGCGGTTGTGTGCCCTCCCAGGACGATGAGTGTGTGCTCCATCTTGTAGTAAGGGTCTATTTTCCTATGGTAACGGCAGAGCAATAGCCATCTGTTCATCCTCCAGTCTGTCTAAGAATCCTGCTAGGTATTCCGTATCTTTATTGTCTCTTGATTTTCCATCCATCGTCTCCCACATCATAAGGACATTTTGCATGTAATTGTTTTCCATCTTCCCTGGGATCCCAACCTGGCTGCTGACCATCGTAGAAGCGAGGATATAGATGGAATAGGGGACATGGTTTATCCAAATGTGTGTAGAAGATCAAGCATGCCGCAGGGACCTCATTATGATATAGGCTACTACATAGGTAGTCATATTTATCCAATGACGCACTATCCCAAAAGGCTACAATAGTAGTCCATGCTTGAAAAAGAACAGTATCTGATCAGGTGGAAGTCTATTTATTCAAGCTATGTCTCCCTCATGGCCCTCGGTCTTTTGGTGGGTCTGATGGCAGGGTCCAGTTCATTGTCCAGGGCTGTTTCCTCCACTCCATGGTTGGGCATTATCCACCAGGCGGTGTCAAAGCATGCAAGGTGGTTCTTGGGAGTCAATAAGGAGGGCAAGTGGAAGGGAGGGGGTATTTGGCATCTCAAGGTCTATGGAAGGGTCAGATGTCAAGGATATTTAGGTGGGTGAATCATCATCTGGGGGCAGACTGCACCCTCAGCCTGGGTAGGTGTCAGCAATAAAGTAGATATTGTGTCATGGGAGGAACTTCCACTTTGAAAGGTCCTACTGTGGTAGGGTTAAGGTTGCCAAGTCTAGCTGTAAGACCCGCAGAGTGGTGTCAAGTTGAATTTGTTCATGTGTGTAGTTATGGTGTGGGGTCCTATCCCATATGTCTCATGAGGGGACTTCAGCTTCAGGCATGTCTTCACCCATTCTCAGTGCAGATGTATGGTGTTTTGTGGGTGGTAGGCAGGTACTGGATGCGCTAAAATTGGTTGTGATGGTTCCATGAAGGAGTGGATCCTGATCCTGCCATCTGCTGCAAAGAGGAGCAGTCACTTTAATGGGCACTGGAGATTTTAATTTCTTATATCTCTAAGGGTCCCTGGCATTAAGGATATATGCATGACTACCTTCATCGTGGTTAATGGCCATAGGATATCTGAGGACTGCTACAGTTTTCTCTAGGCTACATTAATCACGATCTCAGATCTAGGCGCGGGTGACAATGCTTGGTGACCCCATTCCATCATGGGCCCACCGGTTCTAATCAAGGGAGACCAGACTCAGGTCCCCAAATCCCTCAACACTGATTATTGTGCTTGCTGACTGGGAGGAGAAAGGAAGAGGTCTATCCAGGTGTCATATGACATCTGCTTGTGATAGGAGAGACCACTTTGAAGCAAATAAAGTTCCTGGATACAACTTTATTTGCTTTATAGCACCTCACCTCATCAAGGCTATTCCTCAGCATGTTCACAGTTGGAGGGCTAATGCAGTTTTAAATTTGCAGCATCCAGGCAACAGTAGTAGGTCTGGAGTCATATTTATCTTGTCACGCTAGTG
The DNA here is from genome assembly GCA_963921515.1 of Calotriton arnoldi. Classification (NCBI taxonomy): domain Eukaryota; kingdom Metazoa; phylum Chordata; class Amphibia; order Caudata; family Salamandridae; genus Calotriton; species Calotriton arnoldi. The sequence goes on from CAWUFW010016085.1 coordinate 236,969, forward strand.
AATGGTACAGTAGTGCTGTAGTCCATAGATGATATTTAACTTTCCACACCATAAACTGTAGAATTATAGGAAAGTTAGAAATGCCAATAAGATGTAAGCCAACTTCTCCATGTTTTTAGGGGTAAAAGCACACACACTAGGGCTTGGTTAGCAGTGTCCTAGTGCACAGAGTAAAACAAACAGCAGCATCAGTTCACCCCAAATGGGGATGACCATGCGAATAGACGCACATTCTCACAGGGATTATTACCGGCACAAAAATGAAAAAGTGGAGTTGCTTTAAATTTTCCCCATGATTTTCCGCATTTCCAAGTGAAAACTTGGAATAAGAGGCATTTACTACATTGAATAAATACATGCGGTCATGGAAAATACCTGATGAAGTATATTCTGCTCTCCTGTCCAACCCACTTGTAACCGGGCCTAAGTGTATTACTAGCACAGGCATGACAAACATCAAGGAATTAGCCCATGGGCCAGATGTACTAATATTGGATTTGCAAAAAGTGGTTGCAAATTGTTCACAGATTTTTTCAAATTCAATGAGATTTTGCAAACCAACGTATGCGCTATTAGATTGGTTCACAAAATCACCATTTATAAGGAGTCTCAATCTGACCTACCTCATGAATATTAATGAGGTAGGTTGCACATTCTGACTTTTCAATGACATCACAGGGATGGTGGTCCTCTAGATCCAACAGACTACCATGCCTGTGATTGCATTTAAAATAAGTAAACTTTTTTTATATGTATTTTATGTTCCTTAAGGGAAACAGGCGTACGTTTAGAGAAAAAAGTGGACTTTTTAAAAAAGTTTGGAAGTTGCAGTGGTCCCTTGGGCAACTGCCTATACCCCAACAAACCTTTTTTTAACATTCACAAAATGGAACCCCTTTAGGATTGAGTTACCACCTCCTTTGGGGAATCAGCGATTTCCAAATACTTTTGCAGCCAAAATTGCAGTCGAAAACCATTGAAACATTGCATTGCCAATTTAAATTTAGAAGGGACGCTCTAAACATTCCACTTCCATATTACGATTTTTTATGCATTTATAAACCCGTTTTGCAATTTTGTAACCATTTAGGGCAAGATATACAAAGCTTTTTTTCATTTGCAAATGGCCTGATTCGCAGAATTGGGCCATTTGTGAACATAAAAGGTACTTTTCTATGTACAAAGGTACAGTTTGCGATTCGGTAACCTATTACCATATCGTAAATTGGGTCTGGTATTAGGACAGGGCGTGTTTAGGGCATCCTTTCCTAATACCCAATCGCAGTGGTATGTGTGAAAGTTTTGTGACCAAAATGTGGTCGCAAAACATTTACATTTTACCAACTACTTCAAGTTGGTGATAATCCATTTACAAATGGGAAGGGTTCTCCAAGGGCCCCCTTCAACTTTATGAATGTTTGTAAGAACATTTTTTAAGAGCAGGCAGTAGTCCCACGGACCACTGCCTACTCTTAAAAAACTAAAAGAACTTTTTTCATTTATCTTTTTTAAATGCATCTAATTTTCCTTTAAGGAAAATGGACTGCATTTCAAAAACAGAAAATGCTTTATTGAAAAGCAGTCACAAACAAAGTGGCCTGCTGACCCCAGCAGGCCAATATCCCTGTGAATTTTGCGATTCCCAATGGGTCGAAAACCGAGACCTACCTCATGAATATTAATGAGGTAAGTCTATTTACAACCAGCTAGGAATCGCAAAATGTGTCAAAGACACACATGTACATTGCTGTTTGATATTACCGAATAGTGAATCGCAAAAATGTGCTATTTGGTAATCGCAAACGATTTCCTACTTTTATCTGGACCTTTCTAAACTGCAAAATTAGTTTAGTACGTAGTAAAAAGCCATTTAGAGGTCAGAAATCCTGTGTTTTAGCAAGTCGCAGGGTTTGAGAATGCTAAACGACTTAGGGCCAGATGCACAAAGCATTTATCCGGTCGCAAACGGCCCTATCTGCAGGCTTTTCGCAAGCAGAAAAAATCTTTTTCAGATGTACAAGATGCAAAATGGGATTCTGGACCTTGTTACCGAATTGCAATTTGCAATTGTATTTGGAAGGGGTGTGTTTTGGGCATCCCGTCTAAATACTGAATCTGTATGGTATGTATTACAGATTTGCAGTACAAAATCCGTTTGCAAAACAGTAATACTTTACCAACATTTTGAAAGTGGTGGTAACCCATTCGCAAATGGGAAGGGGTCCCATCCCTTCTGAGAATGTTGAAAAAATATTTTTTAAGAGCAGGCAGTGGTCCATGGGACTTAAATGTTTCATTTTTTTCAATTAAACGCATCCCATTTTCCTTTAAAGAAATTAGGGTGCATATGAAAAAAAACATATTGCTTTATTTAATAGTAACCCCAGCAGGCCACCATCCCTGTGTTAGCTGTGCTTCCTAATGGGCTTCAAATTGCCACCTAGCTCATTAATATGCGTGAGGTAGGTCTATTTGTGACCTACTGGGAATCTCTAATGAGACTCAAAAGAGTTTCATGGATTAGGAATACCAATTTCCTAATTTTGATTCAGAGTTAATTAGGAAATGGGTATTCCTAGTGTGTGTACATCTGGCCCTATGTACATTTGATTTGGTCCCATCTGATTTACCTTTAAAGGAATTTCCAAAACATTTTGTGCAAAAGCGGTAAAGACCACCGACAATAGGAAACACTTTTCATATGCCATTTTTCGATGATAAGGACTTCATGCGTGTCCCAAAACTAGCACTTTAACTGGAAGGTTAACTGTCTGAAGTGCTTCAATATCTACAAAATATGGTAGAGGTGGCTTGTATTCCGGAGAAGAGGTGATTGTTAAACAGGCAATATCACTGCAGAAACAAAACCTGTTGACTCTGCGGCTATACTGTAAACACAGTTGGATTTTCACACAAAAACATCTTTGCTGACGCTGCTGGCTTGTGATTGGCAGCGCAAGACAACAGTGTAACATTAAAATGATGTGAAGCATCTTCATTTATCTGAACAATCCTATGAACGTGGCTGCCTTCTTTTCATTGTTGGCTGATAGTTGAACTTCATTAAAAAATAGTCAGCACGCTTTCTGAGTTGAAGTAGTCAGATTGAATATCTGGTAACAAAACTTTGCGATGAAGGTCTAGCTGGGTTCTTATTTTAAAGGAGAGTTTTTCAGGGAAGGTGAGGTATCCCACAAGGAAGTTCGGAAGTGACACATGCGTTTTGCACTGTTCGGTTTTACCTTTGTGTGATACTGCATGAAATGAAATGATAAGCCAATTCTATATTGAATAGTTTCCATCAACATTAGTATACATCAGGATTTTTTCTAATCCAATAAACTCCACTGGCAGTAATTTTCATGGCTAATTATAACAACGATTTGTGGCTGTAGGCGTTTACTCGAGATGTGCATGAGGCTATATTTCATATTTCAAGACATGCATTTTGCCTGACAATTTGGGTGACTACCGTTGCTACGGTGGTTTTCTTCCTGCTGAAGGCAATAGCCTTTTACTTCAATGTATGGACTCTTCTGTTTCATCTTTGGTGCTTTGTTCATGTCTTGATTTATTAGTACTTATTTTAAGTTGTGAAAAATACCACCGAACATATATGAACCTTCTTTATAACAGTGTTCAATACGGTGCAGACAGAACCGAGTTAAATCTGTTATTTTGAAATGATATGTTTTGGATGGCATATTTTTTATTTTGCTCTTGGTCTTCAGTTTGAGAATGTCACCCAGCCCGTTGTGCGCCCCCGGGCCCCAACCCCCCTAGTAGTTTTTTACTTTTCGCTTTTGATCTCTTCTGTGGACCTCGGCCTATTGAGCAGGGCACGGCCTGCAATAGGCTCGTTTAGTGATAACCTTCCCACCGAGACCTGACTTTTTTAGGTCTCGCATAGGCAGCGCATGCGCTGCCTCTACGAGGCATCAAGTAATCTGTACTGTTGGGTGAAACTCCGCCTATTGCCGGTAGTTTCTCCTGCCGCTTGCCATTCGTTAACTCTGGCATTTATTTTGTTAGCGGGCTTATAGTTGGCTTGAAATTCGATGCAGCACTTCCGTTTTGCTTCCCTTTTGCAGGAAGCAGCACCGACCAACTACAGTTTCGTTCCGCTGCTCGGCGTTATGTAGTCATGTAGGGACTACTTCCTTGTTTTCCATGAATGAGGGGAACTTTGTTTTACGTCAGCGCGGCGCTCGTCATAAGCACTGCGCTGCTAATAGTTTCTTTGTTTTCTCCACCCCCTACACCGGCCTGAAAGTTTTTTTTGCCTCCCACGTGCTCACTCTGCACGCGCACTGCCTGTGGTTGCCCCGGTGCTCTGCGCGTGTTCGCGCGACTCCAGCTGCTCACAGTTCCCCAGCACCGACATGCTTCACGCCTTCCTCCTCCTGCCGGTGTGCGGAGGTCCCCCGTGACCTCCTCACCTTGCCTGCAGAACTCCCAGACGTTGCAGCTCCACGTCGCTGCCACCACACTCGACCAACAATACCGTCACAACCGCGACAGCCAAGGAGGGACCAAAGATTAAAGAGCTGCTGTCCCGGATTGGCACTGTCTCCGAGAGGTGAGTAGCGAAACCACAGAGCTGCTCTTAGGCTGGAATTAATATTTAGAAGTGTAAAACTAACTCAGCACCGTCTCCCACGGGGATTTATTGGGCCCCATTAAAAGGTAGCAGGCAGAACGCAGAGTGCTCGCTTTGCATTTATTTTCCATGTTTGCCTAAGCAGCCTGTGGTTTCCACGTTATGTAAGCGACTGGTACGTACTTAAGCAGGGATGTTGACAAGTGCCTCGTCTCTGCGCAGTGATTGGAGACATCAGCTGTGCTTCTAAACGCACATAAAGAGACTAGGGCCTTTGAACCACAAAGTTATATTATTACTGTAGTCTTTCTTTTATGCTCCTGGGTTTGATTAGCTTTTATGTGTTGTTTGGACTCATTGACTGGTGAAACTCAGTAAAAATCCAAGCAAATAGCAAGCGTGGCATGCTCTGTCCGACAAGAAGGAGGAGGCACCGCTGCAGCCTCCTGTCATGCTCAAGAAGGAGGGTGACTGCAGTTGAGAGGGTCGACTGATGTACCTAGCGCGTCCCGACTGTGTTCTGATAAAGAACTACGCCACTGCCTATGGAGGTGCTGTGCATTTCATTTTGTGCTTTCATGTCCCTGAAATGGTCACTGCTCTTTTCCAATGCCTTTTGTGCAGGTTGCTCCCTCCGTTCAAACTGAACCATTTTCGTTGCTCCGTGCAAACCTCTGGTAAAGCTGTTCTGGCGGCTTTACTGTGGCTTGACCTGCAGGCCTCACACCTCATGGTGAGACGGAGGGGGGCTGGGCTGTCACAACACTGGCAGCGCTGCCTCCCTCCGGGTAGTAGAATGGCATGGGCCCCAAATCGGAGCCCGCCGTGCGCCACAGGAGATGTGTGCATCGTAGGAGAGGGCTGCGCCTCTGTCCATCCTTGAGCTGGAAAGGCTTGGGTACAGCTTTGGCTGGAGTGCGTGCCCACCCATTGTTAAATGGCTCCTCTTGAAACAGGTCATAGATGAGAAGTAGCTTCCTGAGATGCAGACGTCTTCTTCGTTTACTCTCTATTCCCATCATATGTGAACGACTACTGATATTATGGAAAATAACTAGCTCACTTGATGCGTTACAGGCTTGCAAAACACTATATTCTGAAGGTTACAAGATGAAGCTGGAGCCCCGCCCACCCAGTTGAGTTTATTTACACTTTACCTACCATGGTTTACAGGCGGTGTCTAAACATGTGTCCCTTGAAGTCACTTACAGGCCTGTTAGTGGACATCTGTGCTACTCATCCCATTTCGTAAGGATTGCTTTAGACACCATAAATTGTACTTGCTGTGTCCCCGCACCTACACCCCCCCAAAACACTTAGCAGGTCCCCGCACGGCGGCTGCAACAATGGCAGGGGAGCTCCTCTCAACACATCATTAAGGCTGTTTTCTCAAATGCAAATACAGCAGAGGCGCCTCAAAGACCGTCTCATCTCTATGTAGAATAGCTCAGTATGGAATAGAAATAGGTGCCATAAAATGCAAATGCTGTCAATAGACTGTTTTCGTCACCTTTGTTCATCTTCTTATTACAAGCTGCCATGTTTGAAAACCCTAAAATCACTGAAGACGGATGGCCGAATTATTTTAACATTTCCAAAGAAACTTTTCGCACCGAAAAGGGTTAAAATTTCAATTGGTTGGTTGCTTTTCATTGATAAATATGTGTATGTGTACCACAAGCTGTTGCTCACATATACACATTTACGCGCACACACGCACACACACACGCACACACACACGCAGACACACACACACACACACGTAGGTAGATAGATCTCTTTCTCTCCAATTTTAAATTACTTTGTTTACCTGTATCCATTGTGACGAGTTAGGACAAGGGCAGGTGATGACAGGATAGCGTGGAGAACAGAAGAAGCAGGCAGCATGCCATAAACCTTGAGCAGACATGCTATTTTTCAAAACTAGACTTTAATATTCCAAATAAAGGCCAATAGTTTAATTAGCGAGTAAGGATGCTAGCAGTAAACCACAAGCCTTTACAATGCAATAGGTCTTGTATTTGCGAGAATCTGAGCTATTGGCATTGTAAATGACAATGCCTTTTATTTATGTGCTTTGAAAACCTGAAAGACGTGCCTAAACATGCACTTTGTACTAAAAGTCCAGGCTTACAAAAAGCAAGGCTGGTAGTAAAAGACCCACAGTTACTGCCAGCCTTGCTTCTCGTAAGCAAGGACTACACGTACAAAGTGCATGTTTACGTACCGCGTGCAGGTTTTGAAACCACATAACTAAAAGGCATTGTCATTTACAATGCCATTAGCTCAAACTCTCGCAAATGCGAGACCTATTGCATTGCAAATGCTTGTTTTAACTCAGGGTTTGTCTGACATGGTAATTAATAATATTTTTTCCAAATATTCAGTTTGATTGTATTTTGTTCAACATTTATTTTTCAGTTTTTGTGACTGGCATTGCGATGATTTTATGAATCCAGCATCAGGTTTCACTTATCGTAAAATGTTAACAAGGTAGGAGAATGTTAATTCTTAGACATCTGGGTGACTCTGATTCATGAAAGAACCAAAATATACAGTGAGTGATATAAGCCACCTTCTCTTTTGCTAGTTGTTTTTTGAGTTCACTTTCTAAGCTGTTATATTTTTTAAACTGATATTTTGTATCTCAGATTTTTCCAAATATACCTTTGGTTCAGTAATCCTGTGTATTGTTTTCTTCTCCTAAACGCAGTCCACGGAATATCCTTCTTGAATCCCTAATGAGGACAAAACACAATTAGAAATACTTGATTTTAAAAGTCTATCATTTGATCTCATCTCTGGCTTTAAAATTTCACTAGGGCCATCCACAGTTTACAACACTTTCAGTTAATGTCTTTCACACAGATTCAACTCGTGCTCTTCGAAATATATAAAACAGTTTTTATTAGACAGGAGTGAAATGATACGCTAGAACAAACTCTAACTGGGACGTTTGTGACCGCAAAAAGTTTTTTACAATGTACAAAAGGCAAATTGTGATTACCGAATCACAATTTGCATTTACTACCAAATAACGATTTGGTATTTGGAAGGGGCGTCCCGTAGAAATACCGAATCCGAGTGGTATGAATTAATGTTTTGCAACAAAATGCTGGACGCAACCAGTAATACTTTACCACCAGTTTAAAAGTGGTGGCAACCCATTCGCAAAGGGGTAGGTGTTCCTTGGGGACCCCTTACCCTTTGAGAATGTTAAAAAAACAAAATTAAGAGCAGGCAGTGGTTCATAGGATTCTTAAAAAATTAAATTGCAAAGTTTCATTATTTCTTTTAATGCATCCCATTTTCTTAAGGAAAACGGGCTGCATTTAAAAAAAATTGCTTTAATAAAAAGCAATCACAGAAATTGTGGTCTGCTAACCTCAGCAGGCCCCCATCCCTGTGATGGCTGTGATTCCTAATGCATAGCAAATTCTGACCTACCTCGTTAATATGCATGAGGTAGGTCTATTCGCGACCCACTAGGAATCGCTAATAAAACCCCAAAGAATTTCATACATTAGGAATAACGATTTCCTAAATGTGATTCGGAGAGCATCACAGTTAACAAATCGGCATTCAATAATGTTTGTACATCTGGGCCTTGGGCACCAAACCTACATGGTCTATTCGCAAAGGTAAATTTACTCATGCATATTTACTTACAGATAAAAGTACTACTGCATATAGTAGTATCTACAATATTTTGCTATTCACCATTTAAACGAGTATATTTACTGTTAAACGCAGCCTTATATGTTTCCACCCCCTTTAAACTGGGAGTCGAGCCTGCTAGGATGGTATTTTAGAGTGTGCAATTACTGCTAGTAACTTTTAAAACATAGGCCAAGGTCTCTATCACTGGGTTAGACTTTTTAAAGTATAGTAAAAATAATTATGTTTAATTATTACTTTAAAAATACTAAGAATAGTTTAAGGTAAAATAAAAATGCAAAAGAACTTTGAATGATTATTATTAACCTTGCTTAACAAAATAACATATGACAGCCCAGTAGCTCATCAAATTAAATGTTAATAAATAATTAAATGAATATAATATATTAATATAATTTATAAATATTAACATTAAGTAATGAAATACTTTAAAAAATCACACATTCACTATTATTTTTAAATTACTTATTTTTTATGTTTTTTAGTTTTAATGTATTTCCATTTTTAATAAACATTAAAATTATTTTTAGAATATAAATATTAATGTATTTAATGAAAGAAATATCAACTTAAATATATAATTAATTTCATTTAACATTTTTCCTGCTGGTGTTAATTTAAGACCCTGCCTTTATTTTGACAAATTGGAGTGCTTTGCAGAATCTGGGAGTGACCATGTATGGTCCTTGACTCACTCCAAGGCTGGGCTGGAGAACATTTACAACTGTTTTGGGTCCTTTTTGGGTGTAGTAGCCTTATAAGTGCAGTTTGTGAATAGTAATTGGCTTCCTCTTTTATGTGTGGGTGTTTGCATGTCCCTCTCTAAAACCCTCCTTACCCCACTAAAAACCCTCTCATTTAGTAGTGAGTGTGAGAAATTGGGTTGTTGGTTGAGAGGGGTGTGAGCCCTTTTCAAGCAACAGCCACAATCTTCAACAGGGTGACCTACAAAAGTCACTATATTAATTTGTGCATAATCCTCTGGCACCAAAGCAGTCAGGCCTAACTTAGAGGCAAAGTATTTAGGCAGCACAGTAAATAGCAATGAAGTGAAAACACAACACAAGAAAAATCCCTCAACAATTTAGGAATCTATAGTAAACTGTAATAAATTATTTGACACCAAAACAAAAAACCCATCAGTAGGATCGAAGATATGTAATTTCAAAGATTTAAGGTAAGAATAGCGCATAAAATCACAAAGCACCACTACCGGTTATCTGGTCATGCAAGGTCAGGTGAAAGTCACACGTTCAGGCTGGCCGTGATGCAGAGCAGTCGGCACACAGGGACCAGGTTAATCCAGCTGAAAATGTAACCTTCCAAAGTCCAGCACAAAGAGTTCACTCTGCAGTGGAGGAGGCCGCGAGGAGCAGGAAGAGTGTCCTGGATGTTCGTTGATGTAGCGCGAAGAGCATGCCGAGCATCACGGACAGTCATTGCTGTACCATAAAGATCCTGTTAGACGTTGCGGATGATCATTGCTAAAGCTTCTCATTGGCAGTCACCATGGGCTGCCGATGCTGTAGCTCGAAGTGCAGATCTCACATTGCCGGTTGTTGCTAATAGTAGCTGTAGAGCGAACAGTCGCGGCTCCTGGAGGGAGTGCTGCGGGGCGGTGGGGCGGGCGGGGGAGGGGTAGGGTGGGGGGTAGTAAACTCCGGCATACGGCCGAATGGAGTTAAGTACATAAATAACATGTATTTAAATGTCTTAGGACCTAAAAAACTAATAATTTGAATTACGATAATAGCTATTAGAATGTGTGAGATGATGATCACCACATCCTAAGCAGGCTGGCTTTAGTCATGCCAACAAAAATTACAAACATACAGCAAAGAGGAAAACGTCCACTCTGAGATTTGGAAAGCTACATGTAGTGAACAACATTGAAAGGCTGTTTGGACAGGCATGGAACTAATGTGAAAGGAAGCATGCTTTGATATGTTTCTAAGTGAGGTATTGTTCATGCAGTGATACAGATATAAGAAACTGCACAGTGACTTCTACTTACCTCTCCCTAGAGAAATATTGTGGGGAAGGAATAAAGAGACCTAGGTATTTGAGAGGACAGCAGACACAAAGACTGGTTGTTCAGAAAAATTGCTGAAAACCACGATATCTAACTGTAAGCCTGAAAGCTGTGATAAGGCCGGGTTCCGCTACCAGAATTTAACTAGGAACCCTAGGTCAATGGATCTTTTGTTACCTGCTGAGAAGTGTAAAGGGGAGAAATAACTTTTCCGATGACTATGACTCAAAAGATCACAGACTCTTTAGTGAGTTTATTACAAAGCCAGAAACAACTGAATGTACAAGCACCTCAGGACGAGGTTGTAAAAGTACATGGGAACTAATACAAAGCCATACCTACGAGTGAGTCTAATCAGATAGATCATGAAAAGAATGAAAAGTTCCAAAAACAGAACACAGGCAAGGTCTGCCCCAACGTCTAAGTCAGACTTCATCAGCGGCTGAAAAGTAAAGAGCATTAGACTATCCCTACTCTATCACTAGAGTGACATCCCTACTTAGCATTTCCCAGGCAAGATCAATTAAAGGTGTCAGCTCGTGAAGACTTCCTAAGAAGTACTCTCACGTTGCATGGGTCGATCTCTTTACCCCTTCTCCTAACACCCTTCTTCTCCTCTCTCATCCCTCTTCTCCTAACTCAACCCTCGGGACACTGTCCCTAATACAAAATGCACAGATGTAAAACACGCCCACAGATCACCTCATTTCACTGGGCATTTCTCATAGGTAAATTTCCACCGTCTTCCTCACTCCATCCAAGGTCGGCTCGATGACCTTGATTCCCAGGCCTCCTCAGTGAGAAAGAACATCGGCTCCCAATTATCGACATTCCATTTACAAAGTATCACTTCTCCTCCATGCCTAACTCCTAAAACAAAAGGCGTTAGTTTAACTAACAAAGGCAGCTTCTTCCACCTGCAACGGAAACTTGAGAACAGAACAACCTTGCATGCACATGAAATTCGCTGACTACCTCCAAATGCGAGAGCCTACTAGGGAGATTACATTTTCAGGCCTACACAAATTGGCCAACATAAGAATAAAGGAATAGGCCTTCAATTACACAAAAGTGAACATTTCATTTAGGCCTTTAAACATCAATTTATACGCACAGGTTAACAGAGCCTTCCTTTGCTAGCATCTACCATTATTACACGTTAAGCACAATTAATCATCTCCACGTGCAAACTCTAACATGATGTATGTTTAAATCAAAATGCATTACATTACACATAGACTTTTCGTTAGGCAATTGCAATATACTAAAGGTTACTCTTTCCAAACATGAATGCCATTTCGTTTCTTTGCATGGCACGAAACAATTTCTATCAATTCACTTACGAATTATTATTACAACACATTTACTAATGACCAAATGTTAATACAACACAGGAATATATTCGGGTACGGACTATCCACGATTATGATGCACCCATACAATTTTAGAGCACCATCGCGCTCCATCAGTTCCCCCCTCTGATGACAAGTGTCATCATAACAAATCACACTCCCTGGAGAAAGAACCGACCTAAACAGAACTTGTAGCCACTCTTCCCTGTCGGAACCTCTCTAGACTTTTAATATTCTCATAATGACTGTCCTGCAGTCTCTCCATCCTTTGCTCTTGCTCTCTACAAGATCTCTTATCTCAATTCACCTTATGCCACCTATATGCCCTCATCAATCCCAACAAAGTAATCATACAGACCACTACTATGATGATAGGCTTCAAGATGTAACCAAGAATTCCCTGTCCAAGGGACGCAAACCAACTTCCTACCTTACCAAACCCTTTTCCCACTTTGTCCCAAACTCCTTCCGTAGCTAGGTCATGCACCTCATGATGGATCTCAGTGATATTACTTATATACTTCTTCAGATCTTTGCTGTTGTCCGGTATATAAGTACAAAATAAAACAATTGGTTCTGTCGGGGTGTTCAATTACTTAGAAAACGTAAGTAGCAACAGCTTACTTGTAACATATACCAATAATTAAACCATAACACACACCAATATTAGTATTCAATACTGTATTTAGAAATGGATATCAAATAATCATGGCTGTCACAATTTACAAATTCAATTGTAATAAAGAATAAGTGACTGTTGGTGAAAAAGTGACATGTGGTGATGGGTGACGTTGAAAGTGCACTATATACAAGACAATTAAACATGCATTCAAGTGAGGGGAGAAGAATTTATGTTTGTCCTTTTTATTTTAGCACATATATCGCAGGATTCATTAGCAAATTAAACTGTGATCCTGAGCGTTGTGCGGACATATGTAGTCGTCGACGTTTCGACCCTGTTGGTAGCGCAAAAGTAAAAATGCGTCAAGGTGGGTCTTCTTCAGGACAGGAAGGGGAAGGACAGCCTATGGATTTAAATTTAAAAGGCTGAATCAGGTATATGTTATAAAACAAATTGTAAAATAACTGTATTGCTTCCAGAGTTAAGCTTACCAAAATGCAGATTCTTTAGTCTGTCTGCAATGATCAAGTGCCTCTTATTCAAAGTGGGGCTAATAATTACACCCTCTCAGGACTCCACCAGCCGGTTGGAGCCTACAAAAAAATAAACAAATAAAAACTAATTTAATTACTGACAGTGTGACTATTATCTTTGAGATGAGTAGTCCGCTTTCAATGTGACATACCTCAATGGAGTTCTTTTAAACGACTTCCACCCATCGGTTGGAGTCTTTTTAATTAGCCAGTCAGATGAATAGCTAAAAAAATAAGTAAAAGCCAGTCATGTAATTTACTCGAGAAATGATGCACGAGTCATTATTTTTAAAAAAAGGGTCACTTGTTAACGCGAAGGCGCACTTCACGAAGTGTTTCTAACATCATCTCACCGTGATCTGGCAAAAAACACGCCCGTCCGGCAGCTGCTTTGTTCTCAGAATAAGGTCAGACTGGGAGGCAGGTTATAAATAACATTCACAGCGTGGGAGCGACGTGCACGCTCGGCCGTGTCTGCTTAAGAGTGTATCTGGAACGTCATTTGTGAAAAACAACGTGCACGGATGGTGCAGCAGCTTAGTAAGGCTGTCAAAGAGAATGTTTAAAAAGACACACACAACCCGTGTTTAAAGCAACCACGCCACCTGTCAACCATGAAATGTGACGGGTATGCAAGAACTGCTGGAAAATTCTGCAGCCTGTCAGTTTAAATATTGTTTCCACAGCCTGAAAAGTTTCTTAAATAACAGGCGAAATACACATAACACGTCAAGGGATAATTACAGAAGTCGGGCTGAATGAAAACATCCAAGAATTTTAAGGGATAGGAAATTACATTTCATATCGTAAATCATGAAAAACAACTTCACGTATAATATGCTACGATGAGTTGGACTAAATGAGAACATCCAGCATATTTATAAACGTCGCATACATGTTATTTAAGGCTTAGGCTATAAATAGTGTATAACATGAACTCTGATAAGCATTTGTATTAACGGGCAGTTTAAATATTGTTTCCATAACCTGAAAGATTTCTTAAATAGCAGGTGAAATACACAAAAAACGTCAAAAGTTAATTACAGAAAACGGGCTAAATGAAAGCATCCAACAACTTTAAGGCATAGGAAATTACACTTCATATCGTAAGTCCTGAAAAACATCTTCAGTGTAATATGCTACGGTGAGTAGGACTATATAAAGGCACCCAGCATATTTATAAAAGTCGCATAAATGTTATTCAAGGCTTAGGTTATAAAAAGTCTGTAACACGAAATGTGATAAGCATTTTTGCGCAGACACTAGTAATAGTGAAAATGATATTTACAGAATACAATCTGATGTTGCAGATAGAAAAGAAAGACTACATGATCACATCCAGCATTTAGTTATAAATAGTCTGTGGCAAGAACTCAGACATTAATACATAGTGGAAGTAATCTAACATTACAGAATAAAGAGAGATGATGTTTATTAAAAACATGTAAATTACTCCCTGCATAATTATACCTAGGTTAGAACCTTTTCTGAGGATGTTTATATATTTACACAGCGATGTACAGTACAAACTTATATATGTATCAATCAGATTCATGACAAGTTAGAAAAGGATTCTAGAGTCTAACCATTTGCCTATATGTCTCCTCAAATTCATTTAACCCTGTGTTCACTGAATCTAGAGTATAGATCCATCTGCATTCATTACGATTTAACAGTGAGAGTATGCTCCCTCCTCTGGGATGCAGAATGGTCTTCTCCAGTACCCACCATTGTAGATCATCCGCAGTATGATTGTTTGTGGAAAAGTGCTCGACCAGGGGAGCCCCCTGGACCTTGCAGCGGATTCTACTGCGGTGTTGTAGAATCCTTGTCTTGACTTTTTGAGTGGTTTGGCCCACATAGATTCTGTCACAGGGGCATCGTATGGCATAAATGACGTTGTGACTGTTGCAATTGCTATGTTGTCTCAGATGGTATGTTTTGCCCATGTATTGAAATGATGAGCCAATCATTGCAAACTCACAGGCTTTGCAGTTACAGCATTTGAAATGACCAATCAGAGGTGGTAGATTGAGTTGTTGTCTGATGTCCAATGGTTTCTCAATCTCCAGGTAGGAGCTTACAACATAGTCTTTGATATCTTTGGCTCTCTTAAAGGCAAAAAGGGGTTTCTCCTGGGTCCCAATCTCCGTGTTTACCAGGTTCCAATATTTCAGTAGTACTTTCTTGATTTCATGACTGCGGGTATTGAATGTGGTCACACAAACCAACTTCTCAATGTCATCCACTGATGGTTGTATCTCAAGGAGAGTCTCTCTAGGGCGATACCAAGCCCTTTTCTAGAGCGATTTAGAAGACCTTTCGGATATCCACGGTCCCTCAGTTTCGTGATAAGAATATCGGTCTCCTTGTAGAAGTCACTTCTTTTTGAGCAATTCCGTCTGAGTCTTAGAAATTGTCCATACGGCAAATTATCTCTGAGGCTTCTGGGATGGTGTGAATCATATTTTAAGATGGTGTTACGCTCTATAGGTTTCCTGTATAATGTGGTAATAAGCCTTCCATCTTCATTCTGTAATGTGATGTCTAAGAAGCTAATCGCTTCATTATTGTAGGACATGGTGAATTGAAAATAATAGGCGTGGCTATGGGGGCTGGATTTGCCCCCAGTTTAGCGAACCTCTATATGGATGATTATGAGGATACATACCTATACGACCTCGCAAATCCCTTCTTGAACAACATATCAGTGTGGAAGCGGTACATTGATGACGTTCTGATGGTATGGACAGGCACAGAACAGAGGCTAACTGAGTTTAAAACATGGTTAAATGCACGCACTCTGGACATTCAATTCACCATGTCCTACAATAATGAAGCGATTAGCCCCCGACCATTTTGCGCACCAGTTCCTTCAGCTGAGTCTGACTCTATACCACTCGCAACGTTACCTTCTCCCTCAGAGTCAATACCTGGGTCTTGTGTAGCGTGACCCCCCTCAGCTTGCTCTGGTGGGTAACCAACTTCGTCAGCAACCCTCACAGCTTGGCTTGACCTCTCGAGTGACCTCGTGCCACAGCTGGATTTTCTTCTACGAGAGGAGCTGTTTCTTCCAAGGGTTCTGAAATTCTGCGAGTATGAGAGGTGTGAATCCAGTTCGGCAAGCCTCTGCACTTCACTGCTGTATTCGTTACCAGAATCACCTGGTAAGGGCCTCTCCAACGGGCGTCAAGGCAACTCTTCCTCACGTGCTTGTGAACTAGCACCCAATCACCCGGACACAGGTCGTGGCAGAGGTCCCTCGAGTTCGGGGCAGTTGCAGCTTCAACCTGGTGAGACACAGAACGGACCATGTCAGCCAGTCCCTTGCAATAATCAAGGATCAAATCATCTGTGATGATTATCAAGGCTGTAGATGGCACTGCTGGTAACCGCATCGCCCTCCCCATCGGGATCTCATGTGGTGAAAGGCCAGTTCTCCTATCGGGGATGCTACGAACACTCATCAACAGCAGTGGTAATGCATCAGGCGATTTCAGAGATGTGGACGAACACACTTTTGCCATCCTCATTTTCAGAGTCCCGTTAATCTGTTCCACAATGCCAGAAGCCTCTGGTCGATAGCTACAATGCAGTCTTTGATCAACATGCAAAGCGGCACAAAGCAACTTCATAATTTCGCTGTGGAAGTGTGTTCCTCTATCCGACTCCAATGGAGTTGGAAAACCGAACCGTGGTATCAGTTCCCTAAGCAATAATTTTGCTACTGTGAGGCTATCACATCTCCTTGTCGGATACGCTTCCACCCACCATGAGAAAACACACACCACAACCAAAATGTACCGCAAGCCATTGCACCTAGGCATCTCTATAAAATCAAGCTGGATTCTATTGAAAGGCCCTCCAGACCTCCCAATGTGACTCAATGCAACCACAGTTTTTTTTACAGCGTTCATTTGCTGACTCGTAACACACCTATGACACACTGCTTCAGCAAACACGCGGAACCGTGGATTATACCACGTTTGTCTGAACACTTGCACCATAGCATCCCTTCCAATGTGCACTGCTCCGTGAATCTGTCTTGCCATAGGGCTCAGTAAGTCATCTGGTAACACTGCTCGACCATCACTTGAAACCCAAATGCCATCATCTCTTCTCTCACATCCTGCCCTAATCCAAGCAGCCTCTTCCTGTTCTGAAACCTCTCCCTGCAGATGCCTGAGCGAATCCCAGGTGTCTGCCATGGCTAACATCATGCTGAGCTCGGTTCTCTCTGGGCTCTCTCCAGTATAATCTCCTGTGAAAATGCACCCTTGTTCAGCACAAAAACGTGCAACTTCATCCGCATATCGGTTTCCCAAGGACACGAAATCATTCCCCCTCCCGTGGGCTACACATTTTACCACAACTATTTCTCATGGTCGCTGCAAGGCTTCCAACAGTTGTCTCACATATTCCCCATTTCTGATAGGAGATCCTGATGATGTTAAAAATCCTCTCTGTGACCATAGCTGTCCGAAGTCATGAACCACACCGAACCCGTACTGGCTGTTGGTGTAGATGGTGATTCGGATTTGATCAGCAATTAAACAGGCACAAGTCAAGGCAATGATTTCAGCCACTTGTGTGAGTATACTCCCTGTAAGCAAGCAGCTTCCACAACTCCAGAGATGGTGCATACAGCAAAGGCTGCTCTCAAATGACCCACATTGTCTCTTAAACATAAACCATCTACAAAAAAGATTTCATCAGACTCGGGCAGAGGTTCATCCACAATGTCAGGTCTCGGTTTGGTGCAAAGTTCAGTTACATCAAGACAGTCATGGTCCTCACAATCTACATCATCAACATTTGGCAAAGGCATCAAAGTAGCAGGGTTTAGCACAGAACACCTTTTCAGAGTCACATTCTCCGAGGCAAGTATAACCTGCTCATAGCGTGTGAGTTTGTTGTTCGTCAGGTGCTGTGTCTTGGTCCTCGTCATCAGGAGCTCAACTGAATGTGGAACAAAAACCGTAAGTGGATGACCCATAACAATGCTCTCACATCTCTCAATGCTGACACCTGTTGCAGCAACGGATTTGAGACATCCGGGCAACGCTGAAGCTACTGGATCTAGAGTAGCTGAGAAATAGGCAACTGGTCTACGGACACCCCCATGACTTTGAGTAAGAACTGACAATGCGCAACCTTCTCGCTCATAGCAGAACAATGAAAAGGATTTGTTGTGATCTGGCATCCCTAGAGCTGGAGCACGACATCGGCCCTCTCTCAACTCCAAGAACGCAATCAGACAGTCATGATCCCATGGTACCGGATAGCTCACATCCTTGTGCGTCAGCCTCTGCAAGGGCTTTGCCTTCAAGGAAAAGTTGGGGATCCATTGGCGACAGTACCCAACCATCCCCAGGAACATCCTGACTTCCTTCTGAGTGGTAGGCACAGTCATATTCATGATCGCCTCAATCCGATCTGGTGACACCTTTCTCTTGCCTTTCTCGATTCGATGACCCAAATACTGAACTTCAGTCAGACAATACTGTAACTTGCTTGGGGACACCTTGTGTCCATTCTCTGCTAGATGATTCAGTAAAGCAACAGTATCGATCCTACAAGCATCCTCCGTTTCTGACGCAATCAAGAGGTCATCAATATACTGCACTAGAACCGAGTTCTGTGGCAGTACGAGACTCTCAAGATTCTTTTTCAAAAGCTGGTTAAAGATCGATGGACTCTCTGTATACCCTTGAGGGATACGATACCATGTTAACACACGATCTTCCAGACGGAAAGCAAATAAAAATTGGCTCTCCTCATGTAACGGTATCGAAAGGAATGCCTGACATAAATCACAGTGAACCATTCGGATTCGCATGGAATCTGGAACAGTATCACTGATGGATTCGGTACCACAGGACAACATGGAACTACAATCGTGTTGACCATTCACAGGTCCTGCACGATTCTGTACTTCCCACTTGGTTTCTGCAATCCCATAATGGGTGAGTTACATGGACTTCCCATTATTTCCTTCAAGATTCCCTGTTTGATCATAGACTCAATCACAGGCTTGATTCCTGCTACCGTTTCCGGTGACAGATTGTACTGGGGTGTTCTCGGGAACTCGGCATTTGGTTTAACTTGGATCTTGACCGGCTCAACCCCTTTGATCAAACCTATCTCCTCTCTGGTGAAATTCTATACTTCCAGAGAGACAGAGTCCCTCAGGTCGAGTGGGAGTTCCTCAACTGTCAACATAGGAAACATCTCTGTGCTCAGATTCTGATTTGCCAATTTAAATGCCACATCGTTATCATTAGTCTGCAATTCCACTCCCTTGGGTGTACAGTAGATGGTGCAATTCAATTTACACAAGAGATCACGACCCAACAAACAAACCGGACTTGAGTCACATACCACAAATTGGTATCGGTCGTGAAATGTTCCTATTCTCATGGGTATGGCCTCAGTCAATGGATTAGTCATTTTCTTATTTGCCACTCCTACAACGTGGATCGATTGTCCCGAGAGGGGTAGGTTGGGAACTACTGCAGATCTCACAGTAGAACTGGTAGCACCAGTATCAACCAAAAAGGTGGTGGGATGACCGTCAACATCCGCCTCTACATACGGTCCCCTCTGGTCTACCTCCAAGACTGCTCCAAGAGTACAGTCTTCCTCCCCCCTCAGGCACCGTCACTGCAACGGGTCTGGATCGAACTCATCGAAAGTCTCTATAAAGGGCATCTGCTGATAGGTTCGATTTCCCTGTGAAATTCTCGGCGGTTGGGGAATTTGCACCTGCTGACTTAATGTTCCCCCCTGTATGGACCTGGGTCTCGTCACCATATTAACGACCTCAGGTGCTTGCACCACTTCCTCCTCTTGGACCTGATTAGCTGGATTTGATCTACACTCGCCCGTCCAATGCCTGATCTTGTGACAATAATGACATGCAGTAGTTTTCTTTAGCGTGGCAACATCCACCCCTGTCTTGGGGTCTATGGGTTTCCCCCTTCCCTGACCCGACGTGTTCTGGATCCCTCCTTGATTGTTTCCCTGTCTTCTTCCTAACGTTCCTCCACTTGACTGTTTTTGATCCACCCTTTCCGCATTCTGCATTTGGACCAGCATTAACTTATCTTTGAGCTTTTTACTACAGTACCTGGCATACCGTAGAATCTCGTCCACAGATTTATTCTGCCAGCAGATCAGATGCTGTTGGATCATAAAGCTAACTTCTGGTCTTAATCCTAAGACAAATTTAGAAACGAACTGTCCCATATCCTTTGGGTCAAGGGTATCTAACCCACTGTACTGCTTGAAGGCTTGCAAGAGCCTCTCATAATAGGCATGTACAGTTTCCTTTGGCTCCTGAACAGTTCGGTCTATCTTAACCCAATCAATGTCTTGTAGTGAGATTTTTGACTGCAACCATGTGATTACGTGCTCGAACTTTTTCATGACCACAGGTGAAGGACCATGTGTAATTGAATCTCGTTCTGGTTCCGAAGACGGCCAATCAACAGCAATTTTACATGCTGGCCACAAATCACTTGGTACTACAATGTCAAACAATGTATTCAAATCAATCCACAGTACCTTCGAAATTTTGACAAATCGATCAACTTGCTTGTACCACTCAACAGGTTTTTCCCTCACCCGAGGAAAATCATTGGTAAAAGCCGCTAAGTCACCTCTACTCCAAGGTACATGCACATACCCTCCACTCGGTACTTCTCGCAAAGGGTAAGCCTCTACTCCTACTGTCCCCCCTCCTGGAGGCGGTGTTTCTCCTATACCCTTCTTGACGCTCTTCTTCTTTGACCATCTTTCTTCCCATTTGTCAAGCATGCTCCATGCACGCATCCCTACAATCAAATCTCGAATACGTCTTCAATCCTATGACCCTTTTCTCTTCCAGTTCCTGATCACTGTAATTTAACTTGTGGTTTCCCTGCAACATTTTTGTTTTGGATAAATCTACATCATACCTCTGTGCCAATTCTGTCAATTTTTCATGCGCTTTCCTTGCCCTATGAGTTACATCCTTCGCCACAAACAGCAATTCATCTGGCTCATAAAGTTCTATCCTTTCTAAAGGCAAGCTTCCACTGATTATCTCATCTACTTCTGCCTTCAATCTCATCACATCCACCATTTTGGCTCTTATAGCAGTCCTAATCGTTCCTCGACTTGATGCACTACTCAACTCTCCACTCTCACTACTCTGATCTCCACGTGGATTCTCTTCCATTATGTTTCGTGAGACAGATTGACTCCCCGAAACTCCCTGAGCCATGTCTCCTCCCGTCATCCTTCCACTAGGACCTCTCACTGGGGGTTCCCACATCCTCAAATCGGAACGTGAATCTGCCAAAGACCCTGATCTCGCTGCTCTTGGTTCTACATGACCTCTAGAAGAATCTGCAGTGGCTGGCAAAGGTGTACTCGACTCTATGGGTCTCGAAAGGTGACCTGTTCCACTCACTGTACCATTTCCTCCAGAACCAGTGCATTCTCCCATTGCTGATCGAGTTAAACTCCCACTTTCTTCCTGATCTGGGTTGTACACCGACACTATGGGACCAATGGTGACCGGCACTGTAAGAGCTTCCGGTAATCTCATGACAACATTAACTCCACTTGCTTCTGTATTCCTCGATGGTTGTGTCCCTATTCCCTCTGTTCCTGCTGCCATCCTTCCCTTTATCCCTGCACTAGGATTTGTCTGCAGCTCCCCAGTTTCCTCCGTGAATGCTCTCCTTCCCTCCTCTGAGCTTGGGTTGTATGGAGGTGGACGCTCTGCTAGTAACCTCTCCAGTACACTGTCATCTGTATCACTGTCATCTTCCTCTTCTCTCCTCTTCTGAGCATCTCCCACCTTCACTAATAAAGGAAACAGTCTATCTCCCTCAATGGTATCTACCCTCCATCTTTTCGCCAAAGCGTCCCATCGCGCATCTTGAAACGCCCTGATTGACTTTTTTCACCCTTTCCTGACTTTGATCTCTTTTCCTCGCATGTGCTGCTCTCATCCATGCGTCTAGCGCTTTGAACTGTGTTGGTCTGGGTGGAGGTCGCAACGCAGTCATCACTGCTTTCAATTGGTACAATACATCAAATCTGAATGAACCATAACGTGGGTAAGCCAGATCTCCCTCCTTCTCAGTAATCTTTTGCCAATTTTGAAGCCAAATTATAGTATGGAGCCCTACATTCGTGGCCATGTAATGGGCTGGGGTATCCTCGGGTGGTGCCTCTTACCCCACTCGAGTTACCACTCCTCTATCTCCCCTGCAAAGATCCTGCAATACCTTAAAACATTTCATGATGAAATCAACTGTTTTACCCACCAAATGTTTTCGCTCTACTTCGTGATGGTGATCAACCAATAACAGCGGGCTGTACACTAACCGACCTATTGCAGCGCGGCACACTTCAACGTCACTCCTCCTCCTCATTCAGCAGTTCCCCTCCTTCACAATCCGTATCTACCACACTCACACACTTCACTCATAGAATCAAGTAACTGTTTGTCCACCAAACGACCGAACAGTCACATAATCGACTGTCTGTCCACCATACGACCGGACAGTCACAAGTAATTGTCTACCTCAATCTGGCAACTGTCTGTCCGCGAAACGACCGGACACCTGCCTTAGATCATCTGCCCACGAACGGCCGGACAGTCGTATAACTAATCGATAGGATCCACTCACTCGGTTTTCTACACACAGTAACCCACGACCCGCGTTGGTCACTTAAACACTCACACTCTCGTTCCCTATCCCGAGTGGGTCTGTCGATGACGTCTCACGACTCCCACAATCAATGGTCAGACAATTACAACTCTGGGTGTCTCCCACACCACAATCTATCTATCCCGGGATCTTAGGCTGCTCCTTGAGCCTGACATCACAAATAACATGGACCGCGCGCTCAGTCCAAAACCACAGTCACTCGACTTTCATCCCAACTCCGCAAGACATCACACAAACAATTCATCACCGCAATCATACATCCCTATTCATGTTCACTCCACCACGAACTGCTGTTCCCGCCGCCCCATCACTCTTCATCAGCTTCCACCAGGCGCCGTCGTCCTCCGCTCTCGATCCTCTGGACAACCATCACTTGGGCTCTATGAATCGTATAACTATCTTTTCCCTACCTTCTCCCCTTACTGCAGAGGCAATCATCCTCTCGCTACCAACTGATAAGGCCGGGTTCCGCTACCAGAATTTAACTAGGAACCCTAGGTCAATGGATCTTTTGTTACCTGCTGAGAAGTGTAAAGGGGAGAAATAACTCAATTAAGGCAATCCAACATTTTCCGATGACTATGACTCAAAAGATCACAGACTCCGAACTCCAATTTAGTGATTTTATTACAAAGCCAGAAACAACTGAATGTACAAGCACCTCAGGACGAGGTTGCAAAAGTACATGGGAACTAATACAAAGCCATACCTACGAGTGAGTCTAATCAGATAGATCATGAAAAGAATGAAAAGTTCCAAAAACAGAACACAGGCAAGGTGTGCCCCAACGTCTAAGTCAGACTTCATCAGCGGCTGAAAAGTAAAGAGCATTAGACTATCCCTACTCTATCACTAGAGTGACATCCCTACTTAGCATTTCCCAGGCAAGATCAATTAAAGGTGTCAGCTCGTGAAGACTTCCTAAGAAGTACGCTCACGTTGCATGGGTCGATCTCTTTACCCCTTCTCCTAACACCCTTCTTCTCCTCTCTCATCCCTCTTCTCCTAACTCAACCCTCAGGACACTGTCCCTAATACAAAATGCACAGATGTAAAACACGCCCACAGATCACCTCGTTTTACTGGGCATTTCTCATAGGTAAATTTCCACCGTCTTCCTCACTCCATCCATGTTCGGCTCGATGACCTTGATTCCCAGGCCTCCTCAGTGAGAAAGAACACCGGCTCCCATTTATTGACATTCCATTTACAAAGTATCACTTTTCCTCCATGCGTAACTCCTAAAACAAAAGGCGTTAGTTTAACTAACAAAGGCAGCTTCTTCCACCTGCAACGGAAACGTGAGAACAGAACAACCTTGCATGCACATGAAATTCGCTGACTACCTCCAAATGCCAGAGCCTACTAGGGAGATTACATTTTCAGGCCTACACAAATCGGGCAACATAAGAATAAATGAATAGGTCTTCAATTACACAAAAGTGAACATTTCATTTCGGCCTTTAAACATCAATTTATACGCACAGGTTAACCGAGCCTTCCTATGCAAGCATCTACAATTATTACACGTTAAGCACAATTAATCATCTCCACGTGCAGACTCTAACATGGTGCATGTTTAAATCAAAATGCATTACATTAGACATAGACTTTTCGTTAGGCAATTGCAATATACTAAAGGTTACTCTTTCCAAACATGAATGCCATTTCGTTTCTTTGCATGGCACGAAACAATTTCTATCAATTCACTTACGAATTATTATTACAACACATTTACTAATGACCAAATGTTAATACAACACAGGAATATATGCGGGTACGGACTATCCACGATTATGATGCACCCATACAATTTTAGAGCACCATCGCGCTCCATCAGCTGCTTAGACATAAGTGGGCAGAAAACAAGGCTTAGCATAGGCTAGTGAGGGAAGGTACTAATCATTCACCCAATACCATAATTAGGAAGCGAAAAATAATATAGATATAGATGTTAGGTAGTGAATAGACCAAATATTACAGATAGTAGGGATGTGTAATATAAAATGCTTTGGGATTTTCTAATATCATCTTGTTTTACATTATGGCAGCTGAGAGTATAATAATAATTTTCAACATTCTGATACACAAGGTTTGTAGGCTGTTCATACATAACAAAGAACCAATCACTATAATCACCAACTGTTGTGTGCGTCTACTGGGTTTAGGGGCACAGTGATGATCCACACATCGACAAATAACCCATGCAGATAAGAGCTTTTCCGGCATGGCTGACTGCCTCATAGCACTATAGAACTCATTATAGAGAAGAGTGAGAGACGTCTGTTTTCCTTTTCTGTAACGGTGGGGGGGGTCAATAAGCAAGTTCCCTTTGGGTCTGAGGGAATCTTTCCAGGTGTGCCATTTGATTTGGGGGGTGGGGTCTCAAACAATACATTTATGGATGTGATGAGCTACTACAATAATAGATGTACACTTCACAAGAGTGTGTTTCTGACATTGTTATTATGAGGCATAAATAGCTGGGTGGTGGGTATTCCTAAGAATTCTGGACCTATTTGCACCCTGCTACAGGAGGGGCTTTTGCTGATTTAGCTATCGCCAGTAAAACACCGGACATGGGGGTTGTACAAAGGAAAGTTAGAATGAGTCAAGATTAATTTAAAATGTATAAAATGTACAGGAGATAAAGCTTTGTGTGAGAGACATTTGTGGGATGTGCACTAATGTATGGAGAGGGATGTGTGCCTTTTGAGCACTGCAAGGCATAAGTAGGAGTTTGATTCAAATTAAAAGATAGCGTTTTTTTATCTCACCTGGCTGGACATTGGTATTCTGTTCACAGGAAGAGCATACAGCAGGTAAGGATGCATTGTGGAGAGGATTATTTCATTGAGGGAGTGAGATGTAAGCAGGATCTTTATTGCCTTCTGGAAGACCCTTTGTGTCCTGTCCTGGAAAATGTCTCTTTCATTCACCTCCTCTTGGCCTGTCACTTCTTTTCTAAATACTCCTCAATGCGTACCTCCATCCCCAAATCTTTTACCCTGTTGGCAGCCTACTTCCACATATCCACCTTCACAGCTCCATTGAGGGTGTGTGGAGGCTGACCATGCAGTTTCATATAGTGAGGCACTAAAAAAGTACCTACGAGTGATGCCCCTTCTCAGTGAAGGTCCACACCCACATGAGTGGAGTGGGCTGCATCTTGGATACTGGAACTGGATTATGGCTTCCACAATGTCATGCAGAACAACGTAAGGAGATGAGAGATCAGGAAGTGGACTGTATTTATGAGCTTCCAAGGTTCATTTTTGTCAAATGTGTGTGATTTTATTCAGGCGAATAATATTTTCCTAATACTTTTCAAGTCTTAGTTCTAAATGGCATAGGCGGAGATATCTCAGACACAAAGGGTAACTGGAATGTTTAAAGTGTTCTTAAAGGAGCCTGTTCATTGACAATTTTTCAGAATAGGTCTCAAAGGTAACCTCTCGAATATCCAAAGATATCACTCATCACTTATCGTGACATGCTTCATCATCGGCGCCTATCCACACCCTGGTAGGATGATACCACCAGGGTGGACTCAACCAAGGATTGTATTGGGAGTTCTTAAATTAAATCTGACTGGACAAGCAGGGATCCAGGTGAAACGTTTGCTGTTAAAAATACCTACAGGTATACCCAAAGGTTTCCTTTACTCATCGGGTACCTGAGGTATGAATAAAAACCAGGCTTGGGCGTAGTTCACGGAGTTTCGCTATGCAGAACTCTGCGAAGTGGCAAAAAAACTCCATGGAGTTCCACAAGTGGCGGAGTGCAGTGCGAACTGCCGTTCGCGCCTGTCTTCCTGCCGCTCGGGTAGAAATCCTACCAGAGCAGCAGCTCGCACTCGTGAACTTACCGCTCGCGCTCGCGAACTTACCGCTGCACAACGCGGAGCAGAATTTTTTGCACTCTGTGAGCTCCGCAGAGCGCGGAGTGCAGAAAACTCCGCAAACTCTGCGAACGGAGGGGAGTTTACCGCCCAGGCCTAATAAAAACTTGTTCTGAGGTTTTTTTATTGAATGTAATCGTTCAATTAAACCTTTTGTATTTGTGCCGAGGCAGAGAGATCTGTCAGGGCTTGTAGAGCGTCGCCTATAGACATGCACACAATTTTTTGCCCCTTAAGATATTAGCTCTAACTTATTGTGATAACTAGAGTTTTATGCATCTCCACCCCTCTCATTTAAAGAGGTGAAGACAAGTACTCTTTCTACTGTGCTGAAAATTCCAACCAGATTTGGATGAATGGTATCCACTCAGAGACTTCCACCCAAGTGTATGCAGAAATCTAAGTACGTAGAGATCTTTCAGTAGCTTTCACTAAACGTTTACTCACTGTGAAATATATTTAAATATATTTTAATGAGTATGGAAATCCTTCAGTTTTAAAAGAGAGTGTAGGCTCAAAATTAATAAGACGTGATTTAAGACTAATATTTAAACAATAAGGCCCTCAATACGAGTAACTGTAAAATGGTCTTGATTTTCACCACCCCTAAATTTACCAGCATCTAGGGTGCAGTAAACTCCTGAGGGGAGTAGGGTGTTTAGGGGGATCCAGGTCACTGTGATTCTGACGGTCCACTAAGAAATGAGGATGGAGACATTCCGGGTCTGATTCCCCCAGTAAACCCTAATGTTTTTCCTAGACATTCACACAGAGATTTCAACTGTTTTCAGCATCAGAAATCACCTTGTCAAAGTAAAGAAAAAACTCTTATGGGGCCAGTAAATACTGTTATTGAGCACTCTTAATGACGGTGTTTGGCAAAGTGAACAGCCATACACACTGGGAAAGAATCAGACTTCCTCAATTACTTCTAAGATTCAACAAAGTTCAATCACAGCTCTCAGAATCACTGCGTCCATGAAATGTCTTAACAAGCACTGCTTTAATGGCAAACAAGAGGAGACGAAGATCAGTGCTCACAAAGGAGGATCGACAGATGACAATGATTAATGGTGCTAGATATATTGATCTGTCTGCATTCCAGACAGGAACAGCAACTTCCAAACATAATATTGTTGCAAAAGCACATAAAAAAAAACTGAGTGAAACAAAGAAAAGGGATGTGCTGCAGACGTCTTTGTTGATGTATCGTTGTACTTGTCAAATGCCTGACAGCTGATTGAAGGTGTTTGTCGTATGACAACTGTTCTCTGCAGCTTTACACATATATTATGTTTGACCAAATACGTGGCTGAACTGAAAAGTGCAATTTTCTGAATATTAATTTTTTTAAATCAAAATATGTTTCAGCAATATATATTAAACAATTAGTATTTAATTGAATAACTGGATAACTATAATAAATGAATTCAGTTGTAATTATGTGCTAATACAACTTTTGTACTACTATGACGACTACTACACCTACCACTGAACTGATGATATTACTAATAACAGAAGTTATATAAATAATTGCACAACTAATAAAATCTTACAGCGAAGACTACCTCTTACTGGCACTACCACTAACAGCAACAATATCAGTAGTAGTAGTCATCGTCGTAGTAATAATGATAATTAAAATAATAATAATATTAAAAATGGTAATATAAACAGGAACATAGATAGAACCTTAATGAGCCATTTAAAGGGTTTTCGGTAAAACACTGAACATCAGCAGTGGATACTTTTCATTCAAAATGTTTAATAATATAATACTCTGTTTAAAGGCTCCCATTTTTGGAACTTTGCGTATAACATCATTCCGCTTTTCAATTTTATTAAGGAAGCAGCCGGAAATTAATTGGTCTTGACAGATAGGTGTAAGCAGTTAGTTAAAAGAAAGGACTAGCCCCAGGTGGAATTTCAATTATGCTGGATTAATCAGAGAAATTATGATAATTCTGTATTACTCTTTGATGCGAAATTACCAATAATAATGTGATTACGCCCACTTTCATAATTAAGAGTAATCTGGGGGGAAACTCACTACAGTGAGAGCACATTTATTGAGCGTGAGTGCCTGCTAGCAATGCTGTTTATGTTCTGTTGCATTTAGTGCTATTTTCTTAACGCAAAATGCATCCTCGTGTCTATTTTGGACACAAGGGGGCATTTGTTGCGCTAAGAAAATAGCTCTAAATTCAGAATTACTCTTCTTGCATAATTCTGTGTAATTTCACTGAATATTTGGGTAATTCCTCCTGGTCACGCTACATGGAATTGGGCGAGTTACGCCCATCCATTGAAAGGACATCTTTTTTAACTCCTACACATCTGTTTTAAAAGGAGTTCACATACGATACATGGCAGGCCATTGCACCTGTGCCAGGATTGTGTCCTAGTAAGTCTCCTTTCACCACATTCTCTCTTTTTTACTATGAAATGTCATTTACTCCAAGTAAAGAAAGTTCAAGTTGTCTGGGTGGCAATTCTAGAAGGCCATGTGGATGCCTCTTCATGTAAAAGGCAATGGTTGCTGGGATCCAAGGAATATATTCAGCTCACATTAAGTGTGAGGAGTGAAGGGTAACACGAGGCACTGTCAGAACAGCAATGTACCAAATGCTTTGGGGCCGATTCCGATTCTGGCCTGAAAACATACCGACCGACTCGGTACGGGAATGTAGTCCAACCGACACGTACCGGCGCTGCCCGATCCGCGTAGTACGATGCAATGCATGTGAATTACGACCGACTCATACGGAACACAAGCCGAATGACCGAACCGCACGGAAACCAGCTATCCGGCCGGAAAACCACGCGAATCGAACCGACCGACACGCACCAGGAATGAACCCGACAGAAACGTACCCGCGAACTCCGACCCGCGCAGTACGATGCAATGCGTGTAAAACCAGACCGAGTCGCACGGAGCTCAAGCCGTACGACCGACACGCATACAAAACAGGGAGCCGAAGCAACCCAATACTCCGCGTCCGACGCGTACGGCCGCACATGAAACCCAGCAGAATCACAGCTTGAAAGACTCGGAGAAGCTCGCACGAGACAACTGCAGCGTCCTACTCAGTCAGAAAAACGTCTCCTACATGCCTAAAAACTACAAAGGAAAAAATACAAAAAAAAGGGCCAAACAAGCAATGACAAAGTCAATAAATACAGGGGGAAAAAAACATGGAACAAAGACACACCCACAACTCCACCCATATAAAGGCCACAAATCCCTACCATAATCCTTTGCAAATTCAACTGACCTGCCAGCACAGAACACCATCAGACACACTCACAACTCATCCATCACACAAGCCACACACCATTAGCACCTCCCAAATAGCACCCTCACATACACCCAGCAAAACCTACACTCACCCACCCTCACTTGCACACTCACACACACATCAATCCCCACCACCACCCATCACCATGCCCCCAAAGAAGAATCCAAAGTTCCTAGACAGTGAATTGGAAGTCCTGGTAGATGAAATCCTCAGGGTAGAGCCACAGTTGTTTGGTACATTGGTCCAACAGACCCCCATGTCGCAGAAAACCAAGATGTGGGAGAGGATTGTCGGCAGGGTGAACGCACAATCACCATGTTTGCGCACAAAGGAAGACATCCAGAACAGGTGGTATGATGTGCGCAGGAGGGTCAAGGACCTACTCAATAAGGATTACGCCATGAGTCATCGCACCGGCAGTGGCCCTCCTGCCAAACCAGTATACCTCAGGCCCTGGGAGGAGAAGGTGCGGGCCACCCTACCACCAGAGAGCGTACATGGACTATCAAACATCCCAGAGCCTGGTGAGTACACAACCAATATACCCTATATTGTGTGACAATACACACACATCACCGTCAAGGGGATAGTGAAACCATGCACCGTTAGCAAAGCAACAGTAACCAAAAGATAATCATCCCAAGATGTGTATGTCAGTTAGACAAACACAATACCTGCCATCTCATAGTGATATGTAACTGTGTCATGACATGTACAAACCTAACAACAAATAGAGCAAGGCAGTGGCACAAATCTAACCAACAAACACTGTCAGACATTTTGCCACCACTAGAACACCACCTCACAGGGAAGCTCACTGAAAGGAAGGAATTGTGTGTATGCTGGTGAAGTGAGTGTAGCCAATTGCATGATGGGAGTTGTAGTCACAGATATTGGTCACCCTCACAATTGGCCCATCAACACCACTCTGAACCATGCTCACATCACAGGGAGTGCAAAAGAACTGACAAGATGGCTGACACTGGGTATTGCTGTGGGGAGCACAAGGCCCTGCTGGTAACTGTGCACCAACCAACAGCAGGACACCACTGACTGACATCCTGAAAGCCAACTTGCACTCCCTGCAATGGAAGCACGTTCCATGGTGGGATATCTGGCTGGGTGGGAAGGAGGACTGACAGCTCTGAACATAGTTACCAGCAGCTTTTCTCACACATCCCCTTAACACAAACCCCACACAACTCACCTGGGAGAATGCATTGCCTCACACACTAATTAAATATCCCACAAAGAACCACCACACTGGGTTATGTTGTGTGAAGCACAGGGACACTTTTGGGACTTGTAGCCAAACAAACGCCAGGACAACACTGTCAGCCATCCTGTCAGCACAGGCACACTACCCCACAGGGAAGCAGAGTCAAAAGGAAGGAAGTATGGGCATGCTGGGAAGGGGGGTGTAGGCAATAGTATGATGGGAGTGGTAGTCACAGCTCAACATCCCCCTCCCACATGGCCCAGCAAGCTCACACTGAAGCATGCACACCTCACAGGGAGTGAAAAGCCACTTCAAAGATGTCTGGGATTGGCCTCAGCTGTGAGGAGCACAAGGCCCTGCTGGGAACTGTGCACCAACAAACAACAGGACCACACTGTCAGCCATCTTGCCATTGCTGTCACACTCACACACAGTGAAGTCGACTCAAAAGGAAGGAAGTATGGGCATGCTGGGAAGGGGGGTGTAGGCAATAGCATGATGGGAGTGGTAGTCACAGCTCAACATCCCCCACCCACATGGCCCGGCAAGCTCACACTGAAGCATGCACACCTCACAGGGAGTGAAAAGCCACTTCAAAGATGTCTGACAATGGTGCTCTGTTGTGGGGAGTACCAGGCCCTGCTGGGAACTGTGCACCAACCAACAGCAGGACACCACTGCCTAACATCCTCTAAGCCAACTTGCACTCCCTGCAATGGAAGCACGTTCCATGGTGGGATATCTGGCTGGGTGGGAAGGAGGACTGACAGCTCTGACCATAGTCACCAGCAGCTTTTCTCACACACCCCCTTAACACAAACTCCACACAACTCACCTGGGAGAATGCATTGCCTCACACTCTAATTAAATATCCCACAAAGAACCACCACACTGGGTTATGCTGTGTGAAGCACAGGGACACTTTTGGGACTTGTAGCCAAACAAACGCCAGGACAACACTGTCAGCCATCCTGTCAGCACAGGCACACTATCCCACAGGGAAGCAGAGTCAAAAGGAAGGAAGTATGGGCATGCTGGGAAGGGGGGTGTAGGCAATAGCATGATGGGAGTGGTAGTCACAGCTCAACATCCCCCACCCACATGGCCCAGCAAGCTCACACTGAAGCATGCACACCTCACAGGGAGTGAAAAGCCACATCAAAGATGTCTGACAATGGTGCTCTGTTGTGGGGAGCACAAGGCCCTGCTGGGAACTGGGCACCAACCAACAGCAGGACACCACTGACTGTCATCCTGACAACCAACTTGCACTCCCTGCAATGGAAGCACGTTTCATGGTGGGATGTCTGGCCTGGGGGGAGGAGGAGTGCCAGCTCCGACTACAGCTACCAGCAGGCCCTTACACACACACCACTTCCACTAACTCCAAACAACACAACTGGGACCGTGCTCTACAAGAGAGTGAGTGAAAGCAACTTCCAAGATGTCTGACACTGGCCTCAGCTGTGGGGAGCACAAGGCCCTGCTGGGAACTGTGCAACAACAAACAACAGGACCACACTGTCAGCCATCTTGCCATTGCTGTCACACTCACACACGGTGAAGTTGACTCAAAGTCAAAGGAAGGAAGTATGGGCATGCTGGGGAGGGGGGTGTAGACAATAGCATGATGGGAGTGGTAGTCACAGCTCAACATCCCCCACCCACATGGCCCAGCAAGCTCACACTGAAGCATGCACACCTCACAGGGAGTGAAAAGCCACAGCAAAGATGTCTGACAATGGTGCTCTGTTGTGGGGAGCACAAGGCCCTGCTGGGAACTGGGCACCAACCAATAGCAGGACACCACTGACTGACATCCTGAGAGTTAACCTGCACCCACTGCAAGGGTGGCATGCTTCATGGTGGGATAACTGGGCTGGGGGGAGAAGGAGGTCCGGATGTCAACCAAATACCACCAATGCTGGTCATGCACACACCTCAACATTCACATTGAAATGCTTCAGGTTGGCAGGACAATGTGCTACACCAATATCAACCTCTGACTGTGACAACTTAGGACAATGCAATGTACAGGCACGCATCCAGAGGTACTGTCACAACTGTCAGGTGTTTGAACCATTGATGCCTGTAGAAACATAACATACATTGTGTGTCTCTTCCAAAAACAGGTGATGATGGGGACACAGCAGCAGATGATGAGGAGTCCCTGTCCCAGGCTCCGGTGGCCCCTGAGCTCTCTGGTGCGGAACAGCCTCTGCCCTCCTCGGATGGCGAAGACCTACCTGGCACCTCCGGTGTGAGTCATCATGCAGCACCAGCAGGACCACCATCTGCACCCCCTGCACCCACTCCTCCAACATCTGCCAACACACAGACCACCTTCGCCGACACGGACAGACCAAGGACACTGAATGACAACAGCACAGGGACCCCAGCCCACCGTGAAGCAACGGACAACAACCCCAGTACCAACCCCCAAGGGGGCCTAGGCTCACTTGTGCGTGCCACTGCAGGTCCCGCACGTGTGGCCAGGGGTGGTGGGAGGGGTGGTAGGCAGAGGTTGCTGTTTGCAGAGGGGTCTGGACTGCATGATGACCCACAACTGGTACGCATTGCTGATGCGTACCAGAATAGCACCGGAGAGGTCAGCCAGGTAGTGGGGATCCTCAAGGACATTCAACAGCAGCAGGCTGCCCATCATGCCCGCTTGGACTCACACATGTCCCGTGTGGAGACACACATGTCTGGCATGGAGTCCAAGTGGGACACATTGGAAGAACTGACAGTGGTGCAGAGGGACATATTGACATGCCTCCGCCAGATTAGCACCAACATGTCCACACCTCCCTGTGTGCCCACAACATCTGGTGCCGCAACAACTGCAACTGCCACAGGGAGGGAGGATGATTCTGGTGGAGAGTCCTCTGCACCGCAGCGGCCTGCACGTGAGGGTCCCCCCAGAAAGAAGAGGGGTCATCCGAGGAAGGAAAACTGAGAGGCCGATGGCCATGTACATCCCCCAGGAACCCAACACCTGTTCTGGAAATTCACCTTTGTGTGCAAACTGTTCACCCTGTCGAATGCAACCCAACTCTCCCACATGACATGGGGAGTTTAAGTTGGACTAATGTATCAGATGACTGTGGACTTTACTCAGGACATTTCTGCTACCAACACTTCCAACTCATCTGGGAACTTTGGATTCCAATCCCAATGTACAGCACCCACCATCCTGTGCACCATCCTCACACATGTATGTAAATAAACTCACTAATACACCATACTTGCCTCTGTTGTGATTCCAATGTTGTTTTTGTCATGGAGATGATGATCTGCTAAATGACACTGTGCATGCTAACTGCTACAGCAAGTTCAACACCGTCATGTGAGTCATGGCGACGTGACACATATGAGGGAGACACACCACTAGGGCTACACAACTCATACACACCAGGGCCATCTGACTCATCGCCTACACTGATGTTGCCAGAAAATACAGTGGAATGCACAGACACCACACCTATTCAGAGTATGTGTTAACTAGCCCACAGGTGCAGTAAGCAAATGTCAGTCAGATGTGTGACCACAGACAACGCACATCCCAAACTGAAGCACAGGTTTATTACACATTTGCAACATGTTGTTTCCACTACTGATGCAAGGTAATCCCACGTGGCAGTGGCCACACAGTCACCAAGTGTAGAAGAAATAAAGTCCAGGGGTGTGTGGCACATCACCTGTAGGGAAACGACTGCTTCCACCCTGGAAGTTGAATCATGGTGTCGGGGGATCCGAGTTGACCAAACAACTCTGAAAGTACCCTGTGAAGGACAGACATGACACACAGTCAAAAGCACTAAAGAACAGGACAGAACTGCAATACTCATGCCCAATACATGTCACAAGATACCTATACAAAACCAAGTTAGCATGTCAACACTGTTGGGGAGTACAGACTACCTGTAAGGACACATCGCTGCACGCATCCAGTCAAGTAGCACATGGCCACACTCAAACAGCAACAGAGCACCACCAACACATATCATGCAAACTCAAATCATTGACATACCAACTCTGTATACTCACATTCAGCTGAAGAAGTTGGTGATGAGCTGTGTGCGGACATCACCCTCATCATCATCATCATCATCACTGGCATCGTGGCCCAGGCCAGGATCCTCCACAGGTGGCGGATATTGGTCATCGTCATCCAGGATGAGAGGCAACTCCTTCCGCACTGCTAGGTTGTGTAGCATGCAGCAGACAATGACAATCTTGCACACCTTTGCAGGGGCATATGGGAGGGCCCCTCCTGTCTTGTCCAGGCAGTGAAAGCGGCTCTTCAGGAGACCAAATGTCCGCTCGATCACTCTCCTGGTCCGACTATGTGCCTCATTGTAGCGCATCTGGGCTGGTGTCACAGGGTTCCTGAGGGGTGTCAGCAACCACGGCATGTTGGGGTATCCGGAGTCACCTACATACAGACAATTGCACATTAGCTGAGTTGGAAAAGAGGGTGGAATACAACATGGCAGAACACACAGAATGGTACAAAGTCAGTACACACCGACAAGCCAGGTACGCTGGTTCTGCATCTGTGACATCATCCTCGGGATGCGACTACTCCTCATTACGTAGGCATCGTGTGCAGAACCGGGGAAACGTGCACACACATGTGAGATGCTCATATCTGCAAGACATACCACCAGGGCATTGATAGAATGGTAATGTTTCCTGTTCCTGTATGCCTGCTCATGTGCCTGTGGTGGTACCAAAGCCACATGTGTCCCATCAATGGAGCCGATGACATGTGGCATCCTCCCCAGGGCATAGAAGTCACTCTTGACGTCAGTGAGTTGTTGACGTTCAGGGAAATAGATGTACTGGTTCAAGTATCTCAACATCGCCTCCAAAACATTGCGTAGCACACGGCTGAACATGCTCTGTGACATCCCACCAGCAGACGCCACAGTGTGTTGAAAGGTACCGGTGGCAAAGAAGTGTAGGGCTGCCATCACCTTCACCTTGGGGGTCAGCGCTGCAGGGTATGGCCGGCCAGGTTGCAAATGTGGGGCCAACCGCACCGCCAATTCCTCAATAAGCGGCCTGTTGAAGCGGTACCGTCGGATGCAGTCACGTTCAACCATGGTTGCAAGGTCAGGGAATGGTCTATGGACAGCTGGTGCCCTGCAGTGCATAGGTGAACAAAGAAAGATTGTCAGTCACCCCACATATGTGGCATTGACCATACTCAATATCACATGATACATCATTACGAGACACAAGTACTTGATGTGTGTGCCGTTCTGTATGGACATATATGGCACCTACATGGCCAACATCTAACATCTCAGTTCAACATGTGTTGACAACAAGTTCCAGGTTGTGCTATGGGAAATCATTAGGCTGTGTCACAGTACCCATGTACTGCTGTCATGTTCCAAACACACACCACAGTGACAAGTGAGGACAGATGTGCCCCAGGCATCACAGCTCTTTGACAGGTAGATTCCCAGGGACCCTGTATTGCCACATGGACACTGGCATGACATGGCATATCATGTACACGCCAGCAAAACAACCATGACTCGCACAGGTTATGGCCCCTGTTGCCTCTGCAGGACAGACATGGACGTCTGTGACACACACACGCACAACATCAAAGTCGATGCACAAACAACGTGGATGTGGAGACTGTCTCCCATTGTGCACATGGAATCAGAGACATCTGAAACACAACATGCACACAGACTGTGGAGGGCCATCACAATTGTGGCAATGGGTCACCCTGTGACGTACATACCATCCCACATGGGACTCAGGGTGTATGTGACATAACATACACATACACAACCTGGAAATGTGACCATGCCACATGCTCTGAACTGAACAGTTGCACATCACAGTGGTCATGTGCACAACACACAAAGGATTCTGTCCCCATGAACACGTGCACAGCCTGGGAGTGGCTGCCCCCAAGTGCCACCCAACAAACCACATGTTGACCCCCATACACACACAGGTAATGCAGCCTTACATGCCTTAGGATACAGTGTGGACAGGCTGTGGTGTTGTAGGTGTGCCCCTGAGTCCCTGGCCAGTAATTGTGGCTGGCACACGTTCACCAGTGACAACCATGGTGACATATGCGAGTGACTTGTACAGGGACGCGGCGTACAGCAATGGACCGATCCGTGTGCACGCATTGGCCATTGCATATGATGTGGACGGATGCGTGTTGTGCTCCGAAATACGCGTTGTACAGCAATGGACTGATCGGTGTGCACGCATTGGCCATTGCATATGATGTGGACGGATGCGTGTTGTGCTCCGAAATACGCGTTGTACAGCAATGGACCGATCGGTGCGCACGCATTGGCCATTGCATGTGATGTGGACGGATGCGTGTTGTGCTCCGAAATACGCGTTGTACAGCAATGGACCGATCGGTGCGCACGCATTGGCCATTGCATATGATGTGGACGGATGCGTGTTGTACTCCGAAATACGCGTTGTATAGCAATGGACCGATCGGTGCGCACGCATTGGCCATTGCATATGATGTGGACGGATGCGTGTTGTACTCCGAAATATGCGTTGTACAGCAATGGACCGATCGGTGCGCACGCATTGGCCATTGCATATGATGTGGACGGATGCATGTTGTACTCCGAAATACGCATTGTACAGCAATGGACCGATCGGTGCGCACGCATTGGCCATTGCATATGATGTGGATGGATGCGTGTTGTGCTCCGAAATACGCGTTGTACAGCAATGGACCGATCGGTGCGCACGCATTGACCATTGCATACGATGTGGACCGATGCGTGTTGTGTTTCGAAATACGCGTTGTACAGCAATGGACCGATCGGTGCACATGCATTGGCTATGGACTGACATGGTAACGGACGCGTTTTCGAAGGTTTTACGAGCCGGATGCAGTGAATTCAGTTGGCCACCCACAACAATGTTGCAAATTCATGGGTGTCATGAAGTTGAACTTTTGAAGGATGCTGTGGGCGTGTATAAGTGGTGCAATTCCATGGATTGGCCAGATTCAGAAGATGCAAATGACTTGGACCTATCACTTTGGACACATGGGACAGTATCTGCCTCTGCAGCACACATATAATGCTGGCTGTTCCCATGAGAGCTCACTTGCCTGCACTACATGCACCAGGACGACATCTGCCACCACCACTGCTGCTGTCTCTGCATCCTCTGGCTACTGCAATGGCACGTACTGTGGAGAGAGCCCCAGCCTTCAGCACTGAGGAGAACCAGGCCCTGCTGGACAGCCTCCTTCCACAGTACAGCAAGCTGTATGGGAAACCAGGGGAGCAGGTGAGTGTGCTGTCCACTGCCTTACTAATTGTGCATGTTGTCTGACTAGAAAGACTTACAGTGTGTACACCAGTGGCTAGCATGCTCACTGAGTAGTTGTCAGCTCCCAAAGTGTGTAGTTACATGCACTGAACAGGTATAGTGCAGTAACAGTGCATTCCAACAAGGTTTTACTGCCCAGGCAATGATACCATTTAGTAACTGCTGGACAACTGTTCATAGCCATAGTTGCACTACCTGTGTTCATCATATGCCCCTGTGATTGAGACATGTATATCCAACTGTGTGATGCACGGATATGTTGCATGTGTAGTAATGGCCTTTTCACTTTGTCATCCTCACAGGTTGATGCCCACCAGAAGCAGGAGATCTGGCTGGTCATCTTCCGGGCAGTAAGATCTGTGGGGGTCTACAGGCGCAGGATCCGCAACTGCCAGAAGAGGTGGCAGGACCTTCGTGGCTGGACCCGGAGGATCGCAAGGCTCCAGCTTAAGCTGTCGCCTCCTCGCAGGAGGGGCGGACACCGGACCCTGACACCCCACATGCTCCAGATTCTGGCGGTGGTCTTCCCTGACCTGGATGGGCAGCTGAAGGCCAGACAGCAGCAAGGAGGGGGTAAGTGCTAGCCTTTTCTGTGTACTATGACTAACATGCTCTATTCACTCCTTTAGCCTGGTTCCACTTCCACAGTACAACTGTCTTGTCGTACTGGACTCATGTCCCACACTTGTGTCATGCCCCCTCCTCATCTGTTACACAGGTGTGGCCCTTACAGTCTGTGACTTAGGTCACTTGGGTACTGTGTACTTGCAGTTACCTGTGGTTCAAGTTGGGGACAGCATCAGTTACAGGAACTTTGTTGTGGGCTGCATGGGTGGTACAATTGCTCACACAATGCCTGTGATCTGACATGTACTCTGGGTATGGCTTTCATATGTGTTCCAATTGCTGCTCTGACTCACCACATGTCTGGGGTATGTGCCACACACCCATGCTGCAGCAGAGTCCAAGGGGGGAGCCTCAGAAGTATGTACATCATGTGTGTGACACATGCATAGCCACCTGCCTAGTGTTCAGGGTAATACCATGTTGCACATGGACCAGGACTGTAATGCCTACTCCGTACATCGAAGGCACTCTGTTCTCCCACTCCCGTGTGTCAGCATACATATTGGGCATTGTGAAGAGTGCACTCAGGTGTCTGCCTCTGTGTCACCGTGGTGTGGCCTTGCTTTTTGGACTCCTGGAGTGTTTAACAATTTGGGGTGGCCAGCCATCTGAGTTGTGACTATAGGATCTGCACATTGGTTAATGCATAGGTCTCTAATCCCTTGACTGTGCACAATGGTGTATGAAACATTGAGGTGCAGGCAGCTTTGGTTCATTCTCATCAGACGGTGAAGTGCTCATGTGTATGGATTTGTGTTTGCAGTCACTCAAATGTCTCATTTGATTGATGTGGGATCATCTTAGTCCTCATGATGTGGGTGGCCAGGGGTGCACATGTGCAGCTGTCAGCTACAGGGCTTGCATTCCCAAAACTTACATGATTGTGACACAGTGTAGACTGGTGTTGTGTGTATGCACTGCCCCTGTGACAGGAGACAGTTATGACTGACTTGCCAGACAAGCCTGTGCCATGACATTCAACTCGCAAAGGGTGATCCAGCAGTAGTGTGATATGTCCTGCATGTACACCATTGTCACATTGTCTATCAGGACATGAGGACATCATTGTGTCTGGTGATGGAAGCAAAACCCGCATATCGACAGAGACTCTGCCCATCATTTTTCCTGACATATGTACTGAGTCAGTGGCAGGAGATGGCATGTGTTTGGAGTGACACATTTCCATATGTTCTCTTGGATGTCCAACAACTGTGTATGTGGTGCATGTGTGCACATATGATTAGTCGCATACAACAGGCACCAGACAGATGGGTGCATGGACAGGTAGGATATGTGTGGCATGAATGACTGTCAGGCAGACAATGGGCTTCTTCAAATCAGTGTCAGCACTTATTGCAATGTCTAGCGAATGATGGCAAGGCTTGCTCTGTGATGTGCTGTACTTACTGTGGTGTGTGTGGTCAGTACAGGAGACTAATGTTGCTCTGTTTATCCTGATTGTTTGCAGATACATCCACGGCCACAGGAGGAGACAGCTCCTTGGACCAAGAGGAGCGGCAAAGCCAGACTGGGTCCACTGCAGGGGAGACCGAGGGACCCAGTGGCACGGAGGGTGAGGGGAGCCACACTGAGGAGACCTCAGCTGCGACCACCTCGGCTGAGGACCACAGCACTTCCAGTGAGGACTCCCTTGTGGAGGCGGGTGTCAGC
Organism: Calotriton arnoldi; assembly: GCA_963921515.1. Lineage (NCBI taxonomy): Eukaryota > Metazoa > Chordata > Amphibia > Caudata > Salamandridae > Calotriton > Calotriton arnoldi. Next base: position 277,584 of record CAWUFW010016085.1, read on the forward strand.
AGACCACAGACAAAATCAAGCAAGTCTGTCCCCACCACCACCACCATCTCCACCCTCCCATCTGCTCCCATCCCACATGTCCGTGGAGGCTCCCGTGTAGGGGAGCGTGTCTCCTTCATGCCAGGCACCGCACCCCCTGCCTCTGTCTCCCCTGCTGCCCTGAGTGTGGAGTCTGTGGACTTGCTGAAACAGATCCATGTAGGGCAGACATCAGTGCTGAGTGTCCTCCATGCACACACGGGTCTGTTGACACAACTGGTGTCATTCATGGAGGGCATGTCATCTGGCATGTCTGCCCTACATCGGACCAATCAGTCCATGGCCTCCTCACTGACGGCAGCAGTGTCCCTCCTGCAACAGTCCCTCACCCCTCCTACCTCTGCCCCATCCACAATCCCCAGCACCCTACCTGTCCCAAGTACGCACACACCGTCACAGGCACCCACCAGCACAGACACAAGCAGCACACAGACACACACGCCAAAATCCAGATGCACACGCACGCACAGTCAGGGGTCTAATACCTCACTCACAGGGGATGGGGCCCAGACACACACACACGCATCCACGAGCACTCCGCAGTCCTCAGTTACCTCTCCCTCCAAAACCCCTTCCCTTGCCTCACCTGCAACCCCCCCTCCCAGAAGCTCTTCCTCTGTGAGCTTGGCCTCTTCCCCACAGATCCATCTGACCCAACGCACAGGCGGAAGAGGCGACCACCACACACAGAGGGGAGTGCCCCTCACACCCGGATACCCTCCCCCAGGCACAGGCAGACTGAGGACCCCATTCGGAAGTCCCCCCGGACCAGGAAGGGCAAGACCCCACCACCACGCAGCTCCACCACACAGTCTCTCTCCTCCATCCCCCAGGCCACCACTCCACTGGTTCCCCCGCCACACCCTGCCCCAGGTTCCCCCACACACCCATACCGCATCCCCAAACTGCTTAGGCCCTCCCCCCTACCGCTTGCTCTTCCACCCCCAACCCAGACGCTCGGCCTGTTTGTGCCACTGGTGTGGAGACCGGGTCCCCCCCTGTCCTGCCCACCTCATCTGCCCCCCTTCCACTCCCTTGGAGTTATGCACTGCAGTGGAGTCCACAACCACCCCGTCTGACTTGGGCACTGCAGTGGGGACCCAGTCCACTCCATCTGACCGGCCCACTGCAGTGGTGCCAGCACCCACACCATCTGACTTGTGCCCTACAGTGGTGCCGGCCCCCACTGAGTCAGACACCTCCACTGCAGTTGCCGGTGACACTCCTGCACCCACCACCCCTTCACTGCCTCCTTCTGGCATCCCCTGATCCTGTCCCTGTGGTGCCTGGCCTGCCCCTTGTATGCCTCTCCTTGGGGGATGTCCCCTGTCCGTACCAGTGCAGGCAAGCAATGGGTGACAAGTTGTCACATATCACCCTGTTCGGACTGTGTATGTGGACTGGCCATTGGCCTTAGTTTCTTTTGGACTTCAAATTTTTCTTTCACATTTGCTGAATAAAGCCTCTTTTTGTTTACTAGTGGTTTTTCTTTTGATGTACATGATGTAGATGAGTATCATCATGCATTTGCTGTTGTAATAGTGTTCAGATCAGGAAAATGAAGTGTTGCTGTGATGGACTCCATGTGGTCCATGGAATATGTGTCCTAATCTAGTCTGGATCCATAGCATCCTTTGCTGCAGTCTGAGGGTGTAATGTTCAGCATTTGACACAGGGATGTACGTTTTGCATTTGTAAATTAACATCTGTGGCTTACACTGATGCACATCTGGTGGGCTTACCACTGTTCAATGTTTCTATTTCCCTGACTGTGTGCCCATCTCCACTGGACATGCAGTTTTGCACATCAATGTTGAAGGACTCATCTGTGTATACAGTGCAACTTGCTTGACACGTGTTTTGGGTATATGCAGATGACTGAAGTGACACTCCCGTACCCAGGCTGATGTGAGCAGAGCCTTCAGTGTGTTGTAATTGTTGACTCACTGACCGAGTGTTCTGCTGACATGTTTGAGTCGTGCACAGACAAGGTTTGGCACAGCGGACCTTCCACAGGAGTGGAGTGCCCTCATGGCAGTGTGTAATCCCGTGACATTGCCTGGGCCCGTGTTGTGTGTTGTGTAAGCATGTCTGTGTGTGTTCCCTTCCCTTTTCCTACACCGGCTGTGTCCCTAAGGATGTTCCTGTTTGTGATGCTTGCTGAGTTGTCCTGTGTTCATCCAGCATCTTGTACCTGGTTTCTCCGTGATGTGGGTGCATGGCAAACTAATGTTCATCAGGTTTTCATCCCTAGTTGTCTTTGTTGTCAGGGCTGGGGATGTGGGCAAACGCAGATGAGACACAGTCAGGATTCCCCTTGGCACTTGTAGGTTACACAAGTAATGTAATTTACAGTTTGTGGTAGCTTTCAGTGATTGTGACACGTTGTGTGTGTGACTGCTGCCACTCCTCAGGGTCAGAGCTGCAATGTTGGAAGTTGTCTACTTGTGTTCTTTGTGGGTGACCTTGGCTTCTTCATTGGTGTGTGACTGTGGCCGGGATCCCATTGATTGGGGTGGATTTCACGTCATGCCCATGTACGGCGTACTGTGCAGTGGGTCAGACATTCACGAGTCTTGTTGACTGGCCAGGTGTGATGGTTTCTGCACCTTAGTTCCCACAACCACCCCTGGGATTGTCATGGGTGCATGTGCAATGTCACCTCTCCATGTGAGCTTCACTGCTGCACATTGGTCTAGATCAAGGTGTGTGGTGTTGAGTGTGTGCAAATGTGAGTTGTTGCACGGCTAGACCCTTACCTCCATATTGGCCTTGGCTGACAGGCCGTGCTGATTGATTTGTGCTTGTGTAGGTGTGATGGTAGTTTGTTGCTCAGGACACATGGCTGTGGTTCACAGTGTGAACAACATCTAGCTTTGTCATCACAGTGGGATTATCATGCAGGCTAGTGTCACCACAATGTGGGGTCCCTGGGGGTTAGTGCTGTGGTGGGTCTGTCTCTTGCTGTGTTAGTTGCTGTCCCTACAAGCTTGTGTGACATGTGTAATTTGTGCTCCCTCTCATCTAACAATGCCTGATTGCCCACATAGGGGAATCCGATCCATGAGTTACTTTTGTATGGCACTGTATACACATCTGTGTAATTGGAATTCAGGCCTCCTCATGTGTTGTGTGGTTGCCTGGGGACACTGGCACACCCCCCATCACCTGTTGTGTTTGATATGCAGTGAGGCTGCCTGTTTGTGTTTGTGCATCTGCACCACTGCATTGGCATATCTTTGGTGTGCCATTGCCTGTATGTTGTTTGGAGGATTTCCCATGCTGTCCCTGGAACTCCTAGGTCATCAGTCAGCACAATAATCATGGTTCGTATGTCCCATTGCTGCCATGGTATGGTATTTGTTCACCTCACATCTACAGTCTCCCCAGGATATCTACATTTGTGTGTCCATTAGTGCAGATATGTGGGTCTGCATTATGAAGGTCACTTCTGGCATTGTGTAATTGATATATGGAGAGACGATGTCAGTCCCCATGGGTGATGTTTGTCTGCACATGGCCAAAGGTATGTTTTATTTGCACTGCACTGTTTGCCTCACCCAATCTATGTTGCTATGGGACACAACCACTACTTTGCCACTGATGTGTTTGTTGTTCTGTGACCAGGGATCATCCATGCTGTTTGGCAGTTGCAGCTTTTTCCATGACAACACTTACCTTTTAGTCACTGTGATGATGGGGGTTTGGACCCCATTGCCACAATGTTCAAAATGTGCTTCAGCTATGGACCCCACACTTACCTTTTGGTCACTGTGATGATGGGGGTTTAGACCCCATTGCCACAATGTTCAAAAGGTGCTTCAGCTATGGACCCCACACTTACCTTTTGGTCACTGTGATGATGGGGGTTTAAACCCCATTGCCACAATGTTCAAAATGTGCTTCAGCTATGGACCCCACACTTACCTTTTGGTCACTGTGATGATGGGGGTTTAGACCCCATTGCCACAATGTTCAAAATGTGCTTCAGCTATGGACCCCACACTTACCTTTTGGTCACTGTGATGATGGGGGTTTAGACCCCATTGCCACAATGTTCAAAAGGTGCTTCAGCTATGGACCCCACACTTACCTTTTGGTCACTGTGATGATGGGGGTTTAGACCCCATTGCCACAATGTTCAAAATGTGCTTCAGCTATGGACCCCACACTTACCTTTTGGTCACTGTGATGATGGGGGTTTAGACCCCATTGCCACAATGTTCAAAAGGTGCTTCAGCTATGGACCCCACACTTACCTTTTGGTCACTGTGATGATGGGGGTTTAGACCCCATTGCCACAATGTTCAAAATGACAGTGGTCATGGTCTGCTTGCATTGTGAAGGCCACACACATTTTTGTGTGACACATGTGATAGGGGGTCACATTGTATGTTCAATGTCATGTTCAGTGTTGTAGGCATTTGACACAGACTACACACTATTGTCATGATGTTGGGGGGACGTCTTTTGCTGACATTCCTTATGTTGGAGTATGCTGGTTGTGTCATGCATTACCCGTCCTATGAGTGGGGATGGTAGTAGTGACAGGCATCCAGCCCCCCTGAGTAGGGGTGGTGGTAGTGGTAGGCATCCAGCCCCCATGAGTGGGGATGGTGGTAGTGACAGGCATCCAGCCCCCTGAGTAGGGGTGGTGGTGGTGGTAGGCATCCAGGCCCCCATGAGTAGGGGTGGTGGTAGTGGTAGGCATCCAGCCCCCATGAGTGGGGATGGTGGTAGTGACAGGCATCCAGCCCCCTGAGTAGGGGAGGTGGTAGTGGTAGGCATCCAGCCCCCCATGAGTAGGGGTGGTGGTAGTGGTAGGCATCCAGCCCCCCATGAGTGGGGATGGTGGTAGTGACAGGCATCCAGCCCCCTGAGTAGGGGTGGTGGTGGTGGTAGGCATCCAGGCCCCCATGAGTAGGGGTGGTGGTAGTGGTAGGCATCCAGCCCCCATGAGTGGGGATGGTGGTAGTGACAGGCATCCAGCCCCCTGAGTAGGGGTGGTGGTAGTGGTAGGCATCCAGCCCCCCATGAGTAGGGGTGGTGGTAGTGGTAGGCATCCAGCCCCCATGAGTGGGGATGGTGGTAGTGACAGGCATCCAGCCCCCTGAGTAGGGGTGGTGGTGGTGGTAGGCATCCAGGCCCCCATGAGTAGGGGTGGTGGTTGTGGTAGGCATCCAGGCCCCCATGAGTAGGGGTGGTGGTAGTGGTAGGCATCCAGCACCCCATGAGTGTGGATGGTGGTAGTGACAGGCATCCAGCCCCCCCTGAGTAGGGGTGGTGGTAGTGGTAGGCATCAATTCCCCTATGAGTGGGGATGGTAGTAGTGACAGGCATCCAGCCCCCCATGAGTTGGGGTGGTGGTTGTGGTAGGCATCCAGGCCCCCATGAGTAGGGGTGGTGGTTGTGGTAGGCATCCAGGCCCCCATGAGTAGGGGTGGTGGTAGTGGTAGGCATCCAGCCCCCATGAGTGGGGATGGTGATAGTGACAGGCATCCAGGCCCCCATGAGTAGGGGTGGTGGTAGTGGTAGGCATAAATTCCCCTATGAGTGGGGATGGTAGTAGTGACAGGCATCCAGCCCCCATGAGTTGGGGTGGTGGTGGTGGTAGGCATCCAGGCCCCCATGAGTAGGTGTGGTGGTTGTGGTAGGCATCCAGGCCCCCATGAGTAGGGGTGGTGGTAGTGGTAGGCATTCAGCACCCCATGAGTGGGGATGGTGGTAGTGACAGGCATCCAGCCCCCCCTGAGTAGGGGTGGTGGTAGTGGTAGGCATCCAGGCCCCCATGAGTAGGGGTGGTGGTAGTGGTAGGCATCCAGCCCCCCATGAGTAGGGGTGGTGGTAGTGGTAGGCATCCAGCCCCCCATGAGTGGGGATGGTGGTAGTGACAGGCATCTAGCCCCCCCTGAGTAGGGGTGGTGGTGGTGGTAGGCATCCAGGCCCCCATGAGTAGGGGTGGTGGTTGTGGTAGGCATCAATTCCCCTATGAGTGGGGATGGTGGTAGTGACAGGCATCCAGCCCCCTGAGTAGGGGAGGTGGTAGTGGTAGGCATCCAGCCCCCATGAGTAGGGGTGGTGGTAGTGGTAGGCATCCAGCCCCCATGAGTGGGGATGGTGGTAGTGACAGGCATCCAGCCCCCTGAGTAGGGGTGGTGGTGGTGGTAGGCATCCAGGCCCCCATGAGTAGGGGTGGTGGTAGTGGTAGGCATCCAGCCCCCATGAGTGGGGATGGTGGTAGTGACAGGCATCCAGCCCCCCTGAGTAGGGGTGGTGGTAGTGGTAGGCATCCAGCCCCCATGAGTAGGGGTGGTGGTAGTGGTAGGCATCCAGCCCCCATGAGTGGGGATGGTGGTAGTGACAGGCATCCAGCCCCCTGAGTAGGGGTGGTGGTAGGCATCCAGGCCCCCATGAGTAGGGGTGGTGGTTGTGGTAGGCATCCAGGCCCCCATGAGTAGGGGTGGTGGTAGTGGTAGGCATCCAGCACCCCATGAGTGTGGATGGTGGTAGTGACAGGCATCCAGCCCCCCCTGAGTAGGGGTGGTGGTAGTGGTAGGCATCAATTCCCCTATGAGTGGGGATGGTAGTAGTGACAGGCATCCAGCCCCCCATGAGTTGGGGTGGTGGTTGTGGTAGGCATCCAGGCCCCCATGAGTAGGGGTGGTGGTAGTGGTAGGCATCCAGCCCCCCATGAGTGGGGATGGTGATAGTGACAGGCATCCAGGCCCCCATGAGTAGGGGTGGTGGTAGTGGTAGGCATAAATTCCCCTATGAGTGGGGATGGTAGTAGTGACAGGCATCCAGCCCCCCATGAGTTGGGGTGGTGGTGGTGGTAGGCATCCAGGCCCCCATGAGTAGGTGTGGTGGTTGTGGTAGGCATCCAGGCCCCCATGAGTAGGGGTGGTGGTAGTGGTAGGCATTCAGCACCCCATGAGTGGGGATGGTGGTAGTGACAGGCATCCAGCCCCCCCTGAGTAGGGGTGGTGGTAGTGGTAGGCATCCAGGCCCCCATGAGTAGGGGTGGTGGTAGTGGTAGGCATCCAGCCCCCATGAGTAGGGGTGGTGGTAGTGGTAGGCATCCAGCCCCCATGAGTGGGGATGGTGGTAGTGACAGGCATCTAGCCCCCCTGAGTAGGGGTGGTGGTGGTGGTAGGCATCCAGGCCCCCATGAGTAGGGGTGGTGGTTGTGGTAGGCATCAATTCCCCTATGAGTGGGGATGGTGGTAGTGACAGGCATCCAGCCCCCCCTGAGTAGGGGTGGTGGTAGTGGTAGGCATCAATTCCCCTATGAGTGGGGATGGTAGTAGTGACAGGCATACAGCCCCCTGAGTAGGGGTGGTGGTAGTGGTAGGCATCAATTCCCCTATGAGTGGGGATGGTAGTAGTGACAGGCATCCAGCCCCCATGAGTTGGGGTGGTGGTTGTGGTAGGCATCCAGCCCCCATGAGTGGGGGTGGTGGTAGTGGTAGCCATCAGGCCCCTATGGGTGTGTATGGCATTGGTGATAGCCATCCCGCCCCTATGGTTCGGCTGTTGCTAGTGTACGTCATTTCTGCATCCCTATGTGTGTGTGACATATGTCGGGTACGTGTCGTTTGTTTGTGTAGTGGGTGTTTGACTTACCGTCTGCGACGTACGCGCCCGTACCGGTTCTGGTAATAGATGTACAGTATTGGTAGGACCTGCGCGATGGGATTCATGGTTGGGTCGTCTCGTTCGGGTTTCTCGTGGCTTCGACTCGTACTCGTAGCTGGCTTGTTCGTCTCGTAGCCGTGGATCGTCTTGTGGCGCGAATCGGAGCTTATGTGCGGCTCTCCCGGATGCTCTGACGTGCCGGACGTAGCGACCAGTTCGGCGCGTACGGAGGGCGCATCGTACTTGTCCGGCCGGAAGGTGCTGTGTATTTACTTCCGTGCGACTCGAATCTGCGTTTCCGGATCCAGCTCGGTCGGGGAACTGGAGCTGGAATGGGTACGTACGGCTCGCTCAGAATTTTAGCAGTAATGCGCATCGTACTTGCTCGCTCGGACGACTGTTCGAATCGTTCGGGAAAAACGCGTTCGGCTCGTATATTTTCCGAACAAATCGTATTCGGTGCGCTTCCGGCCGAGATAGGAATTGACCCCTGTGTCTCTCGCTCTTGCATGTATAGGGTGCCAGTCTTGCTAGAGTCTGAACCATGGCTCATATAGGGCTCAACTAAGTGTTGCTCATCTGCATTTGGAAACCTTGGGGGCTTGAGAGGGGATTGGGGCTTGAACCACTGCTTACATTTTTGGATTCTTTCAGTCTGTTAAGGGAATGTAGAATCTGGGTATTTTCCAGATTGTGCAGTTTTTGCTCAGTTTGCCAGCCTTCATTGCTCTTCCACCTCCTTCCTCGTTCATTAGGTGTTTGCATTTAGCAATAGTAGTATCCTTGCCTTTGAAACAAAAAAAGAAAAAGGTGCATAGCTACTCCTCATGGCACAAATTCCATTTGGGATAATTTTTCTTTTTCAAGAGCATCTCTGACTTGCGCAAATTACTATATGGATTACTGGGCCTTTTCTAATTAGCCTACCTATTTGATGTAGGCGCAGAGAGAATCCTGCTACCCCTGTGGCTAGGCTAGTGCTATGTAGCTGTCTATATATTTTAGCTTAATTTGCATACCCATGTCTCCAAACTCTCACCTGTTACACTGCCAGGCACTGGGTCTAATATCGCGATAACCCCACCTCCCTCGTCATCATGCACGACATGAAAACACTTACTACATATGCTGAGGACAAAAATAACTCTACATATTGAGAACAAATAAATGTTTTTACTGTGATTTGACCTGTTGTAAAATGATTTATAATAAAAGTATGAAATGTTGAAACCCATAAATGTTGCATAATTGATTAATCATAAGAAGGAAGGCATATGTATACTGCTCCAAAACAGACAAAGAACTCTTCAACATTGTCAAAGAATTCACCAACCCGCAGACCCTCTGCGACAACCTCTCGGACTTCTTTCACAACAAAATCCTAAGAGCCACTCCAACTTTGCTCCTCAACCCACTGTTGAGGACATCATCACGCAAACCCTAACCCCTACCTAGAGCTCCCACTCCAAACAAACTAGAGCTCACTCACCACAGAGGACACCACCAGGATCATGCAGACCATCCACTCAGGGTCCCCCTCACACCCCTGCCCTAACCAGATGCACAACCTGGGAAACAAAATGATCAGTGCCAACCTCACCACCATCATCAACTCCTCCATCCTCAGCGGAAACCGGATACTTCGTGGACAAATGGAAACACACGGAGGTCACCGCTTTGCTAAAGAAACCCTCTGCTAATTCTAAAGATCTCAGCAACTACAGGCCCATGTCACTCCTAACTTTCCCAACCAAAGTCCTGGAAAAAGAGATCAACAAGCAGCTCTCTGCCCATCTTAAAGAGCACCACTTCCTGGACTCCACCCAATCAGGTGTCAGCAGCAACCACAGCATGGAGACTGCCCTCATATCAGCAACAGATGATATCCACTCAATCATGGATATAGGAGAAACCGCTGGACTCAACCTTCCCGACATCTTGGTGGCATTCAACACTGTCTCTCAAGGCACCCTCATCACCAGACTTCAGAAATCAGGAGTCCAAGGACTCACCATACGTTAGAGCTCCTCCTTCCTCTCGAGCAGGGCAAAACGGGTCAGACTCTCCATATTCCCCCCGAACCCAAGAAGGTCATCTGCAGAGTCACCAAGGGCTCTTCCCTCAGCCCGTTCCTGTTCAACATTTACCTGGCACCTCTTGCCCACATCATAAGAATCCACAACATCAACATCGTCTCCTACACTGAGGACAATCAGCTCATCCTCATCCTCTCCTTCACCAACACAAACAACACCATGAGGAACAAATTCAATGACCTGCATGTCTGATGTAGCAAACGGAATGCAAGAGAACTGACTCAATCTCAACACAGATTAAACAGAGGTCCTGATATTCGGAAATAAGAACTCCCCCTGGGACTCCTCCTGGTGGCCACCTGGCCTGAGTCCTATACTCACCCCCACTAGCCATGCCAGAAACCTCTGCCATCATCCTTGATGACAAGCTCTCAGTGAGCAAACAAGTCAACGCTGTGATCTCATCCTCCTGCCACCTCCTCAGAATGCTTTGCAAAATCTTCAAATGGCTCCCAACACACACTAGACACACAGTCATGCGGGTTCTCATCACCAGCAGACTCGACTACGGCAGCGCACAATACGTCAGCATCTCCAGCTAACTCATTCAAAGACTCCAAACCATCTAGAACACCACAACCAGTCTTTTCCTAGAAATCCCCAGAAGTGCACACATCACGCAATACCTCGCAAAACTACAATGACTGCCCATCCAGAAAAGCTGCATATTAAAGCTTCTCATCAATGCCTACAAAGCCCTCCCCAATGTTCAACAACTGACTCCAACTTTAACAACCCTCCAGACATCTACGCTCCACTTCTCTCTGCCTCACACGAGTCCCCTGAATCCACAGAAGCAAGACAGGAGGTTGTGCTTTCTACTTCATCGCAGCCAAAAACTGGAACAAACTCCCTCTACACATCAGGACCGCCACTCCACTCTTCAACTTCCGCAGGAAGCTGAAGACCTGGACGTTCAATTAGGAGCACCTCTAGACCTACGCTTCTGCTCTGGCACATGGATACCCTCATGGGTGATAAGCTGTGCCATAGAAATCTACATAACATAACATATTTTGAAGCAAACCCAGATTTACAAAGGTTTGTAAACCTACAATTGCGCACAAATGGTACGCCTATCCAACAGAGGTGTTTATTTCACTGTTAGAATCGCTTTCAGAGGGACATGAGGCACGCAGGGGTGACATGGCCCAATCGTGGTGGTTGAGGCCTTTTAATCCTGATGTCCCAGGGACTTACTATGGATCCTGAACAACTGGGCCAAGTACCCCTTTTGCATTTGACTCTCAATGTGAGCTGTTGACAAGCAGTCAAAGGCTTCCTCAGGGGGTTGGGGAGTGTGAATATATTTAACATGACTCATAACTCAAAACACACGCAGCAGTATCAATAAATCAATCTCTAGTCAAATACTTATTTTTATAATAATAAGAAGTATTTTAATTCTAACTCTAAGCATTCAAAGGCAGGTTACAACATTTATAGACAACAACACATGCCCCCCTTGAGGTCAGGGATTGTGGGAAATTGGGTTACTGGTTGAGGAGTGTGAAGCCCTACTCAAGCAGCAACCATAATTCTTGTCAGGTTGAAATGCAAGGAAAACCCCAAATTAACCTGTGCTAAATCCTCTGGTAGCTTAGCACAAGAGCAGTCAAGATTAATTTAGAGGCAGTATGTAAAGTATTCATGTAGCACACAAACAGTAATAATGTGAAAAAGACAACAAAAGTTCAAATCTGACACCAATTTAGAAAAAGAGTAAAATTTAATAAATTACTTGACACCAAAACGACAAAAATCCAATCAGTAGAACCAGAGATATACAATTTTGAAATTTAATTCAAAATCACAAAGTGCCAACTGTGGTTATCTCGTGGCACCAGACCAGGACAAAGTCACAAGTTCAGGCAGACTGCGATGGACCAAGCTATTCCCGCTGAGAAATGTACCTCAAATCATGGCTGTAGAGCATCGCACCAGGCAGTGACGGTCCTAAGGAGGGGAAACACAACGCATTGGCTTTACAACGACCGTGTTGTTACCATGCGTGACATTACATTGCAAGTCGTATCAACGACTTGCTGTAGGAGGCGTGCAACACCAGGGAACGTGTTGGATTTTAAATCCAAGACCTTCCTTGCTGTTGCGCAAACTGGAGTAAGAATAGAAATTACTAATCCTAAGTCCAGCTCGCCCCCTACAGCAAGTCGTTGAAACGACTTGCTATGTAATGGCACGCGTGGTAACAACGCAGTCGTTGTAATGACTGCATTGTAAAGCCAAGCGTAGTTAATGTATGTGATGTAACGTCATACATTCCCCAAGGAGCGATGGCAGGTCTGCATCGAGGATCTGTCATGAAGTGGCAGTTTCAATGGGCTGCGATGGAGAATTGCATTGAGGCTGCGCCGGTTCTGATGAGGATCTGTAAGGTCCGTGCTGAGGATGCGTCATGCAGCGGCAGTTCTGATGAGCTGCAAGGGCTGCGATGTGGGTTTGCATCGTGGCTGAATTTTGCTGCATTGGATCCGATGAGGTGCTGCAAAGAGCTGTGTCTGGTCTGCATCGCGCTGTGTTTGTTCTGGTAGAGACCACAGCTGGGCTAGCAGAGCACCTTTCGCCCCACTTCCAAGGGTCTCGACTGGAGTGGCACCACTTGGGGGGTTTAATGACTCACAGTAGGCAGAGTCCAGGTGCAGGGGTCAAGATGGTTGAAGCCTTTTCTGTCCCTGGGGCTCTGATCAGGAAGCAAGACAATTAGACCTTGGAGTCACTGTGGTGGTCTTGGGTTCATGATGCAGGTCTAGTCCTTCTAACTCATGCAACAGGTCAAAGGGCAGCATGAATGGCACCATGTGCAGCGCATGAGGGTGCAGCTTTTTTCTGCTGCTCAAATATATATTCTACTTGAACAGCAGCTTCTTCAACATGAGTGGCAGGTATCTCAATGCAGGCGGTAGCAACCTTCCGTGACCAACTGCATTGAGATATTTCACCAGGAGGTTATCTAGCATATGATTTTCCTCACTCGTGCTAAGTTGGCGAGCCGCAAGATAGGAAAAACTCCACTCCATGCCGCTACACTGAGTTTTTCGGAACTCTGCGCTCTACGCAGAGAGCGGAGTGGGAAAAACTCTGCAAATGCTGCGAGCAGAGAACAATTTATTGCCAGGCCTAATTTATACCTGTTGCCCACTTTGGGAGCAATACACAGGTACCAAATTCCAGCTACACCTAGTCATGTGACCCAGAATACAGGCACCAAATGGTTAGGACAAGAAAATGCCAACTTTCTAAAAGTGGCATTTTCAAAATTGTGACTTAAAATCCAACTTTACAATTCTTTAGACACCAAACGTTACTTTTCGACCGGCTGCCAATAGAAAGATATAAGGTAACCCAATGTTAACCTATCAGAGAGGAATGCCTTGCAGAATTGAAAAACGAATTTAAGAGTTTTTAAGAGTTTTTCACTACCAGGTCATGTAAAAGTTAAAAGTACATGTCCAACTTTTTTTGCAAATACCTGCACTATGAGCTGATTAGGGACTACCCTAGGGGTGACATATGTATTAAAAAGGTTTGCAGCTGGCAAAAGGCAGTCTATAATTGCACACACTGGCTGCAGAAGCAGGCCTGAGATATGTTTAAAAAGCTAGGCCCTGGGTACAGGTAGTACTTCTTTACTAGGGACGTACAAGTAACTTAAATGTGTAAGCCTATCTCACCATATTTAAAGGGAAGAGCACAAGCACTTTAGCACTGGTTAGTAGTCCTAAGGCCACAAAAATGGATTTGGTGAAAACAGGAGTAGCAAGGCAAAATGTTTGGGAGAAGACCGCCGTAAGTCTGACAGGTTTAACAGGGCTCTGGTGTTTCTTGGGCAAATACCTGATCCACCCACTCCTCACAATGTGGTCGGGGTTATTTACCATTCACTGGTGGCCACATTCGGAATGCTAACTATCAAGCCTTAACTCAAGAGTTCACTACGACTTTTAGAAAATAGTCAAAAGTGTCTTGGCACCACATCGCTCTTACCAGTGAGTACCCGGGCGCCCGGTAGACCTCTTACCAGTCTTACCTGCTCCAGCAGAGAGGAAGCATACAGCATTTCAGGAGGCGTCCCATCTCCAGGCACTCACAAGGCCACGGTCCTGCTTGATGAGTCAACTGTACTTGTGAGGCACAGTAGCACTCACCTCTCCTCTGAGTCTATGCAGTCATCTCCGGCAGCTATCAGAGGTGTTCTTGTGCTCCTCTTGCAAATAAGTTATGCGCTCCCCAACAGTGGGGAGGTTAATTTAAATGCTCCTGATCTTGGTCCCAGGGATGTGACGATGCGTCCACAGCATCCTCAATCAGTCCACGGGGTCCGCTCATATGCAGTCCTCAATGCTCCATATGACCTATGGATCATCACACCTTCACAGTTCTCTGCCTTCGGCCCAAACCTCACAGCATGAATATTTCTGGCAGCCCCTCCTGGTATAAGGGATTTTTGCAACACTGCCTCCCAAATGCCAACTCTCACTGCACAGCAGTCTGTACCATGGTGGCCCCTCCTGGTACACAGGGTCGCCACTACGATCCAGCACAGGCTTCAGACCTCATTAACAGGCAGCAACTTCCAATGCATCCCCTCCTTGCATACAGGGTCGCCACAATGGTGCTGCACCAGCTGTGCTCTCATATCACGGTACACTTTCAATGGCTATCTTCATGGTGGCCATCTCCTGACATAGGGGGGTTTCCAACTTGAATTTGCACATGAGAAACAACCTGATTGGTGCAGCAGCCATCTCCTCACACCTCACAACAGGAGTCCACTTGACAGGGCTCCCCATAGGACTTCGCTTCCTCCAATATTCTCCTCTTCATCACAGGGCACACCGGTCTTGGCAAGCAGGCAGGTGCTGGTACTCCAGGTTCCAGAACAGATGGGCTTGGTTTCTCTGCGTGATGTCCCCTCACCCAACAGGGAGACTAGCAGGCCTTGGCCCCCAGTTCTGGTGAAAGGCAGAAGTATTGCATAGCTCCCCCTCCTCACACAGCCCATCTGGTTGCTTGGAAGATGAGAATATTGGGGTTCCAACCTCCCCTTCTTATAGTCTATTTCCAGACACCAAATGTGATTTAGTGTCTGGGTCTTTTAAGTTTTAAGTTGGTGTTCTGCTACTTTTGAAGCACATACTTCATCTTTCCCTCTTTCACTTGAAAGGCCGTCTATCACAGAAAGAGAAACTCCAAAGCTGATAGACAAGCAACACAGGTCATGAGAGTGACTAGAGTTTACCCCTGGATGTCAGCACCACTGATATGTGCATCAAAAGGTTAATCCCTGGATCCCAGCCCTATCCTTTATGATTCACTGATTAGCCACATCTTCTTCCTGAGATGTGTCCAGGCCGCTTCCTTGTGATCTCTCACTAAATCAAAGAGCACACTTTGAAGTGTACAGGGGGTTCTCTCTCTCCCTTCTCCAGGGTGTCCCATCCAGCTCACAGGAATAAAGCAATACACAAATCTGTCTGGGGGGGATTCCACTATCTCCTCATGTCTTCTCCAGGCAGGCCTGGGCTTCCCAAAATGCAACCCACGGTCCTCCATGTAATGTACCATTACAGGTACCCTTGCACTCAGTGTATGAAAACAGCACACATACCATCCAGTACTGTTTCCTCTGTGTATGTGACACTCCAGGTACATATACATTCAGCAAACACACTCTTTTCACACTTCTCAGTACTGTAGCCTTTCTACATTGTGTGACATACAGGCACACATACAGCCAGTACACACATTCACCTTGTGCGTGCTGCACAACACAACACCCTTCATGTATTGCACCCCTCTCAGGTACACATACTCCCAATACATGTACTTACCCTGCACACACTACCTAACACTACATCTCTCATATATTGTACTCCTCACAGGTACACATATACCCAGTACATGTTTTCACCATGCACGCAGTGCACAGTACTACTCTATCCCTGTACTGTAACCCTGCTAGGCACACATGCAACCAGTGAAGAGTCACCGCTCCTACACTGTACAGCACTCCACATCTAACAGATGTAGGCCAAGGTGAGGTGAGCACACAGCAGTCGAACTTTTAAAAGGTGAGTGAGCCTGTAGGCCTCACTCCGGTGGCACAGGTTAAAACAGACCTGGTCACACCTACTGATCACTATTCTGTCACAACTGCGCTCGTGCTGTTTAACTCCTGGTGAAGGCAGTAGCCTTCCACCACTTTGAGAGTATCGCTTTGGCCCCCCCCCCACAGTTCATGAGACAGGCCTATGTCATGACGCACATGCATGATCCAAGTTTGCTATGACAACAAAAACTTGCATTAGGGATCCAGACATCAGTACAGTTGGGCACTCAGGAAATTGGTACAGATCCATTCCCATACAGAGGACATTTCGGTCCCAATATTCTCCTTGTTACTTCCTCTTTCCATGTGTGCCCCATTCTGCCTCTAAAGAACATGCCTTTAAGGTCTATTTTTGTGCAGGAAGGAATTCCTTCCTGCACAAAATCTATCCTTCCTGCAATGCAGGCGCCCTTGCATTATGGTACATGGGTGCCTGCATTGGCGCTTAGCACCACACAGTTGGGCAGCGCTGTAAGACCTGTCTAATAAAACTCCTGACTGGAGTGAAAACCCTACCTTTAAATATGAAGTAAGTCTCCCCTAATTATGTCTTCTAGCCCACAGGAAGAGGGCCTGATATTTAAAAGAGGAACATGTAATAACTTAATTTTTGCCTGTTCCTACAATGATCAGTCTCCAAAGGTTATTTTCACTGTTAAGTCTGCAGCTGGTTCCATGAGGAACAAGCTAAAGTACAATTCATGTGTTATCCTTTATCCTGGATTTGGAGTAAGCTACAGAGATCAGTCTCCAAAGGTTATTTTCACTGTTAAGGCTGCAGCTGGTTCCATGAGGAACAAGCTAAAGTACAATTAATGTGTTATCCTTTATCCTGGATTTGGAGTAAGCTACAGAGAAGGTTCAACCACGGTTTTTAATATTTATTAACATTTCAATTCAAAGGTAAAGTTGGATTTTTGATAAAAATACAAGAAATGTAACTTTTAAAAAGTTATACTTTCCCTGCCTAAAGCCTTTGTGGGCAAATTAGCATTGGGCTTCCTGAAGCTACCCTGTCAGTGCTGCTTTGATGAGGTGTAAAATACAGTTCTCAGAACAGAGACAATGGCTTGGCTCTATCCGGATGGCTTGGTGTAGGACTGTGATCCATTTTAACCCAGCCAGGGCAGTTTAGCAGTGTCCAGGAACTTCCCTAAATTAAAGGGACCTGGGGTAGACCTGTACTTTTATAGTATAGTGATAATGGAATCCTGGAAAAGATGGTATTTTTGATCCCAAAACTCACTTTAGCCTCCTGGTATTAGTTTCCATGGAAGCTGGCCCCAGAACCAGTTTAGAGTGGTTGGTTGGGAGGAAACTGGTCAATACTATAAACCCATCCCTAGGTGTGCTACAAACTCCCTATTAGGGGAATAAAGATATTGCCATCTTGAATTTTACTGAAAATGGTGCACTGAGGGACAGTTTGCAGTGAGGCAAACATAATTTTTTTCAAACATATTTTTATTGGCAGTTATTACAACATCCAACCATTATCACAGCGTTTAGCAAATTATGTCGCACTAGGGCACAACTTTTATATAGGATGCATAGATTAATTTTGTTTCATCCTTGGTTACAATTTAGGGAAATCATGCAGGTGGTATTCCATAAGGTTATATACACTGAGATCAAAATAACATTTATTGCAGTCTTATCTCGCTTGTAGAATGTGGAAGAGGACAATTCCAGCTATTAAACCCTTCTCTGTTGTATGGCAGTCTGTAATTATCCCACAGTTTGTTATCGATAAATAAAAAAAGAAACCATACAACTAATAAATCTAAAAACCAATCTAATTAACAAACTGTGCAGTGGGGCCAAAAATCACGCAGACAGGAGAGGGTTACGTAGGCAATCAAATCATGCACTTGGGGAAGAAGGGGTGGGGTGGGTGTGTGGAGGGCCCAGTGTGGGCCACCCTGTCAGAAGGCTGTCTTCCGTCTGTCAGTCTGTAGGCCTATAATAACCCCAGTGCAAAGATAAGAGCCAAATTACAAATACAGTCCTTCTAGATAGCCAGAGGTATACAGTGTATCAAGATCCATTAGCATCAGCAGGTATGTGCAAGTCCGCATAGTGCTGTTATTCAAGCGTTCCCCCTTTAATCTTCCTCGCCACTCGTCTGTGCCCCATCCTCATTCCCCCCCTCGTCGCTCTTATCTCTGTTTGGGTTCGCCCATGACTCCAGTATCTCCCTCCAGAGGTCAGCAATGGAACGTCTCCTCAATCCCCGCGCCTCCTCTCTCGTCAGGACTCTGCCCTCTGCCCTGGCCCGGTGGGTACCATCCCGCTTCCAGGTTGCCACTGCCCATCCAGAAGCAAATTTCCAGGCCATAGCTATCCTTCTTTTGGCTAGAGCTAGAGCTAAGTCCAGGAATCCATTCCCTGCTTTCCTTTTAGGAGGACGAGGAAAGAGCCCCAATAGGCATATCTCCATTGTTGGGTCCAATGTGCACCCTACTGCTGCGCTTGTGAGTTGTAGTATCTTCTCCCAGAATCGGCACAGCGGGACGCAGTCTCAAGACATGTGCGTAGAGTCAGCATCTACTTGGTCACATCTCGGGCATTTGTATCCGGCTCCTCCACAGGCGAGCTGTAATTTATGAGGTGTCATGTATGTCATGTGTGTATAATTGAACTGTGTATACTTCAATCTAGTATTACGTGAGATTTTTCTGAGATATGCCAGGATTTTGGACCATTCCGTATCTGTGATGGTTCTACCCTGAGCGGTCTCCTAATGAGTAGGCAGTTTTGTCAGGGGTGTACGGGTCATCTCTACTGGCGATATATAAAACCATTTCACCTGGTGTCTTGCAGTGCCTAATGTGAGGAGTGAATGTAATATTGCGTGTGACTTAGGTTCTTCCTGACTTCCCCCCCACAGCCCTCTGAAGGTACGCAGTATTATTTCGTAGGTTAGGAATTGGCCTGGTTGCAAGTTATAGCACTCAAGCAGGTCCTCAAAAAGAGCTAGGGTCTCTTGTCGGTAGCAGTCTCCCACTTTTTCCAACCCGGTCTCAGTCCAGTACCTCAGCAGTGTTGGGGTTAATATCTTCTTGGGGTTCCCATGTGGAAGTCCCACCAATGGCAGGTCCGGAGTATACAAAGGAGAGTTTCCCATTTTTGAAAGACAGCGTCTCCAGCACCGTAAAGCTGTGAATTGCAGAAGGGATGAGTGAGGAATAACAATGTCTGCATCTAGCATCTTCGCCAGCAGCCGGTCTGTATGAATCCCTTGGTCTGTTAGATCTGTTCCCACTGGTCCTACATTGGCCAACCATTCTGCCAACCATTGGAGCTGAGAAGCTAGGAAATAGAGCTCAAAGTTGGGAACCCCGAGTCCTCCCTCCACAGAGGGGCATTGCAAAATCGACAGGGCCACTCTCCGCCTCCCCATGTCCCATATCAAATCTCGCAACAGGGCATCTAATTGTCGGAACCATGAGGTGGGGATAGTTATGGGGAGGTTTGTAAAAAAGGATAGCAGTCACAGCAGCATGGCCACTTTAGTGAGAGAGACCCGGGCTATAATAGGCAACTGCAGCGTGCACCAGAATGAGACATTTGATCTCAAGGACCGGAGAGCTTTACCCAAGTTGCCTTCACGGAGGTCCTCCAACAAGTAGAAGACCTGAATCCCCAGGTAACTAAAGGTTGTGGGGGCCCAGTTAATGCCCACCATCAATTCCAGCGGGGGGTCCCGCTGGCCGAGACCGGAAAGAGATAAGTGTTGCTGCGATTTACCTTGAGACCCGACAACACCTCAAACTGCTCCATCAATCGCAAAGCCGTCTTGGTGCCCATCGTTGCATTGTTGAGATAAATCAATAGATCATCGGCATATAATGAAATAATGTGAGTATGTCCCCCCAGCGTAATACCCAATCCCTCACCGCCCTACGGAATAAGGCTGCCAATGGTTCCGTTGCCAAAGCAAACAGCAGGGGCGACAATGGACAGCCCTGTCGGGTGCCTCTAAAAATCTCGTATTGTGGAGACACTGTTTTCCCGGTCCGTACCCTAGCCGTGGGACGTTCGCAGAGCAACCTCACCCATTTTACCATCTATCTCCCAGGCCCATGTGTCTCATGGTTTCAAGCAGGTAATCCCATCTCACAGTATCAAAGGCCTTCTCAAGGTGTATTGACAAGAGGGCTGCATGTGGTATACTACGGGCCTCGGCGTGGTATAGCACCGAGAACATCCTTCGCAAGTTATACGAGGTGTTCCGGGCTGGGATAAATCCATTCTGGTCAGCGTGGACCAGGGTCGACATGTAACGCAGCAGGCGAAGCGCTAAAATCTTCCTAAGGATCTTAAAATCCATGTTTAACATGAAGAGTGGCCGGAAATCTGTAACTTTCGCCTCCTGTCTGGGCTTCTTAGGGAGGGGGATGACCATTGCATCTCTTGTGGTCTTGGGCAGGCATCCAGATTTCAGAGATTCTGCATAGAGCTTCTCCAATTGCGGCAAGAGCTTTGCTATGTAGGTTAAGTCAAATTCAGCCTGCAGACCATCAGGTCCTGGGGTCTTCCCTGTAGCCATATCTTTGATCGCAGCCCGGATTTCAGGGATTTTCACAGGCCCTCCCAAAGTGTCAAGTGTTTGTTCGTCTAGGAGTAGGGGGCTCAATACTCCCAAAAAATACTGTAGTGCATCAAGGGATATCGGACGGGGGGCCTTATATAATGACGAATAATAGTTACAAAAAGAGGCATTGAGAGCCTCAGGGCCATATATTGGGTCTCCCTCAACAGACGTAATTTGTGTTACTGGGGATCCCCCCGCCTCTGCTTTAATCAGCCATGCCAACAGCCTACCCAGCTTCCCTTCTTCCTCCTGCACTTTAGTAAGATAACTCTTAAAATCGTGGAATCGCACGCGGTCAAGAGCCTGATGATAGGGCATAAGTGTTCGCTTGAGAGCATCCGTTGCGTCTGGCCAAGATCCTTGGTTGTTAACTATTCTATGTAAATCGCCTTCCAGGGTTTCCAATTCTCCAAGAAGCTCCCTCTGAGCTCCCAATGATTCCCCCATACATTTACCCCTCAGAACCACCATGAATGCCTCCCTCTCTATCAGGGCACTGGAGGCCTTCTCTGCATTAGTGTCAAAGTAGGAGTCTATGGCCATGCCTATAGTCTCTCTGAAACAGCTGTCCTCGGGGGCCCTCGTATTCAGCCGCCACATTGGTACCAGTGGTTGGTGACCTTCTGGTTGGAAAGCCAGCAAGAGGGGGCTGTGGTCAGAGAATGTACACCCCAAATATTCTGTGTGCATTGCTAGGGAGCTCAGGGCCGGCGTACCCAGGAATAAGTCTAGTCTGGTGTGTAGCTGGTGTAAAGACGAATAATAAGAATAATCGCAGTCCCTGATATGCTGTGCTCTCAAGATGTCCTCCAGTCCCCAGTGACCCTTCCAGTCCCGGAACCCCCCTGCTGTTTTATGTATGTGTGCACTCGGCAATCAGGGGTGGGAACGATCGAGAGTCATATCAGCAACACAGTTAAAATCCCCCCGTAATAGGCACAGGGTTAGCACTGCAGGCAGAGAGCCCGAAATGGTCTGGAGGAACTGCACCTGGTCTTGATTCGGGGCATATATACTACCTAACTGAGTTCCTGTCCATAGATTCTGCCCTTGATCAATATGTATCTACCCTATTTATCTATGCAGTTCTTTGAGGGTTCAAAGGGAACACCAGCTCTGATCCAAACCAGCGCGCCTCT
Organism: Calotriton arnoldi; assembly: GCA_963921515.1. NCBI lineage: Eukaryota > Metazoa > Chordata > Amphibia > Caudata > Salamandridae > Calotriton > Calotriton arnoldi. Next base: position 299,220 of record CAWUFW010016085.1, read on the forward strand.
CGCGTATGCGGAATACGAGGTCGCAAATATCTGCCCCCTCCAGCGTCTGCGCAGTCTCTCCTTCCCCATTCGTAAGGTGTGTTTCCTGAAGGAATGCAATCTGCACCCCCCTTCTGCATAGATACCTATGTATATTGTGGCGCTTAGCGGCTAAGCCCATCCCCCTGATATTCCACGTTAATACTTTCAGTGTGAGCTTTCCTGATGGCATCACCCAAATCCAAACTGCCAAAACCGTCCCCATCCCCTGCCCCTTCCCCAATCTCAGAATAATAGACCAAGGCCCCACTTGCACATAAAAATTCCCCAAAAAGTGGGTGTGAAAACTAACAATTCCCGCAAACCAAAACTCCCTTCTCCCCAGGGCAGCCTGGCAACGGGCAGCCACCCAAACTACAGGCAAATCGATCATATTCTCAGAGGGCTCCTGCCACAAATAGGTGGAGCTCTCCAGGGAGACAGGATATTGTGGTGCAACCACTACTCGCTGTATAACTTCCTGTGTCCAAGTGAGCCTGCGCCGGCCCATGTATTCAATGTACCAGCTATTCTACCCTTTGACAAATAAAGATGTTGCACGGTCTCACTTCTTTCGGACGCCCATCGTGGAGGCCCTGTGCAGCTAGAGATCATCGGCTGATCTAGGAGTGACTCCTGGCAAAATGGTGCTGTTCGCTAGTGAGCTGTCAGAGTCAAAGCCATCGGTCCCTTTGGTGGATCTAGATCCGAATTCAGAAGCTAAATCGGTTGGCTGCATGAGGGCAGCCACCGCCTGCAGAGCTGCGGCTCTCTCCTTCACAGTCTGGGAGAGGCTTAGTCTTTTCCGTCTTGATCGGGTTCGAGCTCTCCTCCCAGGTGTCTTTGTGGCTCGGGAACGCTCAACCCCGACTTCTCCAGGGTCTTTGCCAGCTTTATAGGATTCAATCCATTCCCAGGCTGCTTCCAGGTGTTCACAAAAGTGGGTTTTCCCATCTATAACTGTACGGAGCTTAGCTGGGAACATCAAGGAATATTGTAGGCCTTCGTCTCTAAGTGCCCTCTTTACTTCCAAGAATGAGGCTCGACATCTCTGTACCTCCACAGTATAGTCTGGGAAAATTGAGCCTCTGGAGTTGTCTACTGTAAACGAGCCATCTATACATGCCATCTGCAGAAGGATGTCTCTGTCTTTGTAATGAAGTAGCTTTGCCACTACATGGCGCGGCGGTCGCCCCGGGGCCGGCAGGCAGGCGGGACCCTGTGCGCCCGCTCCAGCTTGTAAAAAGCAGAGCGTCCCTCAGGTGCAACAACTGTCCGAAGCCATGGTTCCAGGAAGGAGATCATGTTGCCACCTTCCGTTCCTTCTGGCAGGCCCACTATCCTCACGTTATTTCTCCTGTTGCGGCCCTCTACTTCGTCCGCTCTGCGTTCCAACAGGCCAACTCGCTCAGTAAGTTCGCTCACCTGGCTGGACATCTTTTGCTGCTCTGGATGTATTTCTGTGATTAAGACCTCAGTTTCTTTCACTCTCTCCACGAGCCTATGATGTTTAGTGGGCAGTAGGCCCAGCCCCACCGACACCGTGCTAATGTCCTGGTGCAAGGGGGCCTTAGTGTCCACAATTGCTTTCAAAATCTTAGTTAGTTGCGGATGCACAGGGTCAGCCAGCAGCAGTGGTGATCCCGAAGCTTGTGGCACATCTGCTGCATCGTCACCTTTATCTGAGGGGACCCCAGCCCCCTTCACCTTAGGTTTACCCATGTTGAAGCCCTTTCCTGCACTCTGGGTGTCAGCAATGTCGCTTAGCGTAGTGACCGGCCACCAAAGAGGGACAACTCAAAGCGAGGCAGACGTAATGTGAACTCCCAAGTTGTAAGCAAGTAAACGTGGTGGCGCCCCCCGAGGTCTAGCCCACTCCTCTTCGTGGGGTAGCCCCTAATAGGCTCAGTGGAGCAGCTGGGGCAGGATTAGCCCTCTTCTTACTGAGGTTCCTCGGTTCCAAGGGCCTTAGGAGTCGCAGCCTAGATCAAAGCCGTGCACCACAGGCCATACATAGGGCCAGACTAGTGACTACATGCATCAGATCTCCGGCGCAGCAAGGAGCATCGCCGCAGTTCCCTTCCCTCAGTTATTTGCATCCAGAGTGCTAGTCAACTCACTAGGTCTGATAATGCTCACCTCTCAGTGGACGTGGGGGGTCTGCATCTTCCGCCCCCTTCTGCAGAAACCCAGTTGTTGGTGGGGATGTGGGTCCCAGGTCTCCCGCTTACAGTGCTCAAGCCTGTGAGCCCCTGAGCCACCTCGATCAGCCCTACGCCGCGTCTACGCAGGGTAGCACTGCAGCCACGACCTCTCTTCTGGGCTAGAGATCCCAGGGCAGCACAGGACCCCCGCTGCGATCTGCTCAGGTAAAGTGGGCCAGTGTCTCGCAGGCCGCCCCCCAGCCCCCTGGGGCCTACCGCCGTGCCTCAGTGCACCTCCTCAGGCATTGCTGCAGGGACCAGTCGGAACATCTAGTCCTGTCTCCTCCAATCTGGGGGTGCGCTCAGGTCACATGTCCACTCTCTCTGCACCAAACCCGTTATGCAGTCAGCATCACGTTCGGGCCCCTTGTGCGCTCATTCCAGGCCAGGCAGGTCATAAAGAGCTCAGGCTGTATGTAGCTAGTCACGCAGTTATTTCGGGCCCTGTTCCTCGCCACCAGCAGGGAGGGGGGGCGCGTCTCACCTTCTATCAGTTGCTGCTGCCTTCTCGCCCCAATGCCTCAGCTGCCAATCGTGGTCCTCTGGTACTCGTCTGGCCAAGGCATCCTGCTTCAGATGGCTCCAGCAGGGTGAGCCACTGCCTCACAGGCCGACGCCCGGTCCTCCGGGTCACGCCGCTTTGCCCCAGCTCACAAACAGCGTCGTATAGACCAGTCGGGCTGGCCAGTCTCTTTGTCTCTCCCGTCTCGGGTCTGGGGAGCACTCTAGTCGCACGTCCAAAGCCGCCACATCTCGCTGGCAGCATGGTCCGCGCTCCGCCTGGACCTCCAGCACTCCAGGTTCGGTCTCAGGCAGAGCGTAAAAAGCATGGGCCGCAGGCGGTCGGCCCCAAGGTCGCTCCGGGCTCGCGCAGGCCGCAGGTTCCCGCCGCCACCGGGGGGAAGAAAAACTGCACCTCAGCCGTAATTCGCTGCAGCTGTCTTTGCACCCTCATGCCTCCACCGCAGGTCCCAGCCCTCCGATCTTTGCCTGCGGTGGGCCTCCGTATTCTCAGCGGTCTTAATTCAGCCCGCAATGGAGCGCGCAGGCCACGGGCCCCAGACAGTTGGTCCAGCAGCCTCTCTCAGTCCGTACAGCCCACAGTCTCCCGACATCAGCAGTGCCCAGGGCCCGCTGCCCTATATATTTAGGAAACAGTGGTTCAGGTGTGGCCTAAATGGTCCAAAGCAAGAAAGTGACCCAACAGGGAACACTTGGTTCTAAGATTTTGAAATTAATTCATGAGGGAGCAAAGGAAAGATCAAAGGAAGGTCATGTAGGTCAGATAAATGCCAGGTAGGTCGCTCCCCCACCACACAGCTCCGCCTGTGTTGTCCGCCCGCTGCTGCTGCTGGTAAGCTCGCCCCTCTGCTTGTGGCCTCGGTGCCCGTTTTCCTTCTGTTTCCCTCGCTGCCCCCATCTCCCTTGTGTCCATTTTGCCTTCTGTTTCCCTCGCTGCCCCCACTGTACTGTGCCTGTCTTTTCCTCTGTTTCTCTCGCTGCCCCCACTGTACTGTGCCCGTTTTTTTCCTCTGTTTCCCTCGCTGCGCCCACCTCCCTTGTGTCCATTTTGCCTTCTGTGACCCTCGCTGCCCCCATTGTACTGTGCCCTTTTTTTTCCTCTGTTTCCCTCGCTGCCCCCACCTCCCTTGTGTCCATTTTGCCTTCTGTGTCCCTCGCTGCCCCCATTGTACTGTGACCGTTTTTTCTCTGTTTCCCTCGCTGCCCCCACCTCCCTTGTGTCCATTTTGCCTTCTGTGTCCCTCGCTGCCCCCATTGTACTGTGCCCGTTTTTTCCTCTGTTTCCCTCGCTGCCCCCCCCTCCCTTGTGTCCATTTTGCCTTCTGTGCCCCTCGCTGCCTCTCTCCACTCCCGCCGCTGCGTCCCCTGCGGCCCCGCCCCCCTGACTGCCCATTCGCTGCCCCTGCCTCCCGCCTCCCAGCTGCTCCTCCCTCCCACCTCCCCATATATGGCGGCCGCTGCGCGGTGAGGAGAGCGACCCTTGATCTTGCCAGGTAGGTCGCTCCCCCACCACACAGCTCCGCCTGTGTTGTCCGCCCGCTGCTGCTGCTGGTAAGCTCGCCCCTCTGCTTGTGGCCTCGGTGCCCGTTTTCCTTCTGTTTCCCTCGCTGCCCCCATCTCCCTTGTGTCCATTTTGCCTTCTGTTTCCCTCGCTGCCCCCACTGTACTGTGCCCGTCATTTCCTCTGTTTCCCTCGCTGCCCCCACTGTACTGTGCCCGTTTTTTTCCTCTGTTTCCCTCGCTGCCCCCACCTCCCTTGTGTCCATTTTGCCTTCTGTGTCCCTCGCTGCCCCCATTGTACTGTGCCCTTTTTTTCCTCTGTTTCCCTCGCTGCCCCCACCTCCCTTGTGTCCATTTTGCCTTCTGTGTCCCTCGCTGCCCCCATTGTACTGTGCCCGTTTTTTCCTCTGTTTCCCTCGCTGCCCCCACCTCCCTTGTGTCCATTTTGCCTTCTGTGTCCCTCGCTGCCCCCATTGTACTGTGCCTGTTTTTCCTCTGTTTCCCTCGCTGCCCCCACCTCCCTTGTGTCCATTTTGCCTTCTGTGTCCCTCGCTGCCCCCATTGTACTGTGCCCGTTTTTTCCTCTGTTTCCCTCGCTGCCCCCACCTCCCTTGTGTCCATTTTGCCTTCTGTGCCCCTCGCTGCCTCTCTCCCCTGCGGCCCCGCCCCCTGACTGCCCATTCGCTGCCCCTGCCTCCCGCCTCCCAGCTGCTCCTCCCTCCCACCTCCCCATATATGGCGGCCGCTGTGCGGCCGCGCCACTGGCGCGCCGAAGGCAAGCCTGTCTGTGCCCGTCCGCGCCTGGACCGCGCCCAGCGCCAGAACCCCTGGGCCGTGCGCCCCCCGCTCCAGCCTCGAGGACCGACGCCGATACGATGCCACCACACTCCACGCTCTCAACCCCGGACGGACGCACAACTGCTTCAAGGCCGCCCCAAAACGCACCCATGGTCCCTTCACCTGCCGGAACTGCAGCTACACCAGCCTCAGAGCCACCGAGGCGCCCGCCAAGAAGGACCTCAACCACCTCCGGTGCATCCTACTGAACACCCGCTCCGCACGCAAACACGCCGTCGAGCTCTGGGACCTGCTCGACACATCATCACCAGACGTCGCCTTCCTGACAGAGACCTGGATGAACGACTCCTCCGCCCCCGACATCGCCATAGCCATCCCAGACGGCTATAAGATCACCCGCAGAGACCGCGTCAACGCAGTAGGAGGAGGAATCGCCATCGTCCACAAGAACACCATCAGGGTCTCGACCAGCACCGCCGACACTCTCAGCACCGCCGAACACATGCACTTCCAGATCCACACGGACCCCAACACCACCCTTAGAGACACCCTTGTCTACAGACCCCCTGGGCCCCGACCCCAGTTCAGCGACTCCATCGCCGACTTCATCAGCATGCACGCCCTGACCTCTACCGACTACATCCTCCTCAGAGACCTGAACTTTCACCTGGAGAACAACAACGACAGCAACTCCACCACCCTGATCGACAACCTCGCCAACCTCGGTCTGAGCCAGCTCGTCACAACACCGACCCATTCCGCCGGCCACACGCTTGACCACATCTTCTCCTCAAGCTCCCACGTCTCCATCAGCCACACCACGGAACTCCTCTGGACCGACCACCGCTGCATCCATTTCACCTTCCAGAAACCCACCACACACCACCGCACCCAACAGATCCCACGCCGCTGCTGGAGCAAAGTCACCGAAGACCAACTTCGGGCAACCCTCGCTCTCAGCCCTCCCTCCGACCCATCGAACACCGACGACGCTGCCTGCAACCTCAAACGATGGATGGACGACTGTGCCAACACCCTCGCCCCGCTGAAAAAACTCACCTACAGTGACACCACCAAAAGAGCCAGCTGGTTCACCTCGGAACTCCTAGCTTCCAAGCGTACCTGCCGGAAACTAGAGAAGAAATGGCACAGTGATAAGACACCGGACAGCCACGCAGCCCACAAAGACGCCATCCGTAACCACCACCACCTCATCAAGTCCGCCAAGAGAATCTCCTTCAAAGACCGCCTCGACAACAACGCACACAATAGCAAGGAGCTTTTCAACATCGTGAAGGAACTCTCCAACCCCAGCTCCAACACCAACGACATCCCGCCGTCGCAACCCCTGTGCGATTCCCTCGCCACCTTCTTCCACCGCAAGATCGACGAAATCCACGACAGCTTCAACACCCAGACAGCCCCAACTAAGATCGATGCACCAGACCCGCCGCACACCATCGACCACGACCCCCTGCCAGCCTGGGCCAGCGTGAACATCGAGGACACCATCAAGACCATGAGCACAATACACTCCGGCTCCCCGTCAGACCCTTTCCCGCACCACATCTTCAACAAAGCCAGCAGCTCCATCGCACCCCACCTGTGCAACGTCATCAATCTCTCCTTCGAGACCGCGACCTTCCCAGAGAGCTGGAAACACGCAGAGATCAACGCCCTACTCAAAAAACCCAAGGTGGACCCGAGAGACCTCAAGAACTTCCGGCCCATCTCCCTGCTTCCGTTCCCAGCCAAGGTCATCGAGAAGATCGTCAACAAACAGCTAACCCGATACCGCGAAGAAAACAGCAGCCTGGACCCATCCCAATCGGGGTTCCGCAGCAACCACAGCACTGAGACTGCCCTCATCGCCGCCACCGACGACATCAGGATCCTGCTGGACAACGGTGAGGCCGCAGCCCTCATCCTGCTGGACCTCTCCGAAGCCTTCGACACTGTCTGCCACCGCACTCTACGCACACGCCTCCACGACGCAGGGATCCGAGACAAGGCCCTGGAATGGGCCACCTCCTTCCTCGCCGGCAGAACCCAGAGAGTCCGCCTCCCACCATTCCGATCCGAAGCCTCTGAGATCATCTGCGGCGTACCCCAGGGATCGTCCCTCAGCCCAACACTGTTCAACATCTACATGGCCCCACTCGCACGCATCGCCAGACAGCACGACCTCAACATAATCTCCTACGCCGACGACACTCAACTGATCCTCTCCCTCACCAAGGACCCCCTCGCCGCCAAATCCAACCTCCATGAAGGAATGAAGGCCGTCGCCGATTGGATGAAGATCAGCCGACTAAAACTGAACACGGAGAAGACAGAGGTCCTCATCCTCGGCTCCAACCCCTCAGCCTGGGACGACTCCTGGTGGCCAACGACTCTGGGAGCAGCCCCGACACCCACCGACCACGCACGCAACCTGGGAGTCATCCTCGACTCAACGCTCTCCATGGCCAAGCAAGTCAACGCAGTCTCATCCTCCTGCTTCAACACCCTCCGCATGCTTCGCAAGATCTACAGGTGGGTCCCGACAGACACAAGAAGAACAGTCGTCAGTAGCAGACTTGACTATGGGAACGCCCTCTACGCGGGAGCCCCGGCCAAGCTCATCAAGCGACTGCAACGCATACAAAACGCCTCCGCACGCCTGATCCTTGATGTACCACGCCACAGCCACATCACCCCCCACCTGAGGAACCTGCACTGGCTCCCCGTCGACAGGAGAATCTCCTTCAAACTCCTCATCCACGCACACAAGGCACTCCACAAGACTGGCCCAGCCTACCTCAACAGATGACTCCTCTTCTACGTCCCCAACCGCCAACTCCGCTCCGCCGACCTCTCCCTCGCCACCGTCCCTCGCATTCGAAGAACTACCACCGGCGGTAGATCCTTCTCCCACCTCGCCGCCAAGACCTGGAACACCCTTCCACTAAGCCTACGACAGACCCAAGACCTGCTGACCTTCAGGAGGCTACTCAAGACCTGGTTGTTCGACCAGTAGCAGCACCCCCCCTTTTTTTCCCTAGCGCCTTGAGACCCTCACGGGTAAGTAGTGCGCTTTACAAATTCTGTGATTGATTGATTGATAAACATTTATTTTGCAATTTTTTGTATAGTATTCAGGTGCTCACATATATTTAAGTGAAAGGAAGCGTGACATGCAGGGTGATAGTGAGGTTTAAAAAGGCATCGCATTGACAACAGTATAATGAGCTCCACAGTTATTTTACAAAGAGTAATAGGAGTTCATGTTGTATGGTGGTCGACGGCGTTTCGAACCCAATAAGTGGGGTTCATCTTCAGGACAAGGGTGAGCAAGCTGAATTAGAGGAAAGAAAAAACATCCTAGGCCCATTCGTCTGTTAATGATGTGGGCGGCTGGTACTGATTTTTAAAAATTGGCTCCGGGCGTGAATTATTGGCGCCAAGGAACTGAGTGGGAATGTCTGCCCGGGACTCGTGTTTGCTTATTTTAGAGGGAACCCGGGATGGAAAGGCAGCTGGCCGGGATGATTGGTTTATTTTTTATGGAAAACGAACAGCAGGGCCTTTAATTGGGGGCCTGGAGCTGTGCAGACGAGAGCGTCCTGCTTCTACCTTCGCTAGCGCTCATCAATCATGGCCGCCATTTTACTGTCCCAGGCACCGGAGCAGGCAGGGCCAGATTGCTGACCATCGATCTCTATTTCCTCCGCTGGACGTCCCAACTGACACAGCAGCCATTCCTCCTTCCGCACAGCCATATCGATCACGGATCACATGGGCAGTAGCTGAAATTCTGGCAGGATAAATGTTGGGCTGGCACGGAGCTGTAGGATCACTCATCCGCCATTCGTGGCTCCCAAGCCACGCCCCCAAGTGAGGCAAACATGATGTTCAGCAAACGTGGGAAGGTTTGTCCTTGGAACGTTTAGCCCATTGTTCAGAGTGTACAGGAGTTACCCTTAACCACTGGCTAGTGGATTGATCAAAAGTAGAATCTTACCCAAAGCCCCTCAGAACACTTTCTGACAGAACAGAAGAGGACTGGACCTGCTGTTTGTAACCTGCGTGGTGGAAAACCTGAAGGGCTTCACCTGCACCACATCGGAAAAAGATGTATACACCACTTGGCTGACTGCTTATGTGGCCACAGGGACATAACAAGCTGCAATGGTTCTTTTACTAGGAGTAGCCAGTGGACCAGTTACAACTGAAAGTGGCCCGGGTCTTGCTGGTGGCCTTTGCTGGAATGTGTCCTGGCCCCTAAGTTGCAATTTTCTAAAAATGGTGGGACCAAACAGCCATTAGCCAATCAGACACTACCTTGTGATTGAAAACTTACAGCAGTATACCTTGGCACAATATAATAGTTCTTCGCCAATTTAGTCCTAATACCAAAAATTACCCTTTCCACCCCATAATATATATTCCTGATGCATTTTTGGGTTCAGCTGGGTTAGGTTTAGCCACTGTCATACTGTGGCTCTTTAAACTACACTCCAGTACAGCACACGCCATTTCACTGTATGCCACTACTCTTTATGCCACTCTCTACTCCACACTATTCAACTCTACACGACTCCACTCCATGAGACTCTAGTCTACATCATACCACTCTACGACACTCCTCTGTATGCCACTTGACTCTATGATATTCCACTATACACCACTCGACTCTATGCCACTGTATGCCACTCCACTCTACGCCACTGAGCTTTACAGCACTCCACTCTATGACACTCCATTCTATGCCACTCCAGTCTACGCCACTCAGGCCTATGCTATTGACTGTACGCCATCCACTTTGCACCACTCTATTGTACGCCAATGAGCTCTATGCCACTCCACTCTACCCAACTCTACTCTATGCCGCTCCACTCTATCTTATTCCACTCCACACCACTCAACTCTACACCACTGTAGGCCACTTCACTGTTCCGTATTCCACCCTACACCACTTCACTGTGGCCACTCCACTCTATGCTAGTCTACTGTACATCACTCCTCTTTATGCCACTCTACTATACGCCATTCTACTCTGTGAAATATATGACGTTAGTCCGCATGCGTTTACAACGCATGCCATTACAACGCTGTGGTTACAATGACCGCGTTGTTACATTGCATACCTTTACAACGCAAGTCAGAACAACGACTTGCTGTAGGGGCGCTGGATGTTGGAATAGTATAATTTACTATTCCAACTCCAGTCTGTGCAACAGTAGGGAAGGTGTTGGATTTTAAATCCAACACCTTCTGCCCCCTAACGCAAGTCATTGTGCCGACTTGCGTTTTAAAGGTATGCGATGTAACAACGCGGTCATTGTAACGACCGCGTTGTAATGGCATGCATTGTCTCGCATGCGTGGTAAACGCTGTTTACCCCCTCTGTGCAAATCTACTCTACACCATTCCACTCTATGCTATTCTATTCTATGCCACTTGACTCTACGCCACTCTACTCTACGCTATTCCACTCTACACCATTTGACTATAGGCCACTCTACGACACTCCACGCTATTACACTCTACAGAACTCAACTCTACACCACCGCACCATACACTATTCTACTCTACTCTACTCCACTGTATTCCACTACACACTACGCCACTCCACTCTATGTTGATCCACGCTACACAATTTCACACTTTGCCACTCAACTCTACACCACTCTATTCTATGCCACTACAGTCTAACTTATTCCACTTCACTCTATGCCACTCCACTCCACTTAATACACTCCACTCTATTCTTCTACACACTAAGCTACTCCACTTTATGCCACTCCACTCTACACTATGCCACTGTACACCACTCTATGCCACTCTGCTTTACGCTATTCCACTGTATGCCACTTCACTGTATGTCACTCCACTCTACACTATTCCACTCTATGCTACTCCACTGTACGCCACTCCACTCTACTCCACTCTACAGCTCTCTACTGTACATCACTACCTTGTATGACACTGCGCTCTACTTTACTCTTTAAAGCTACTCTTAACATCACTCCATTCTACGAGAGTACACACTTCAATTTGAAACACTTTAAAAAAAAAAAAATCATTGAAAATCAATGAAAAAACAAAGACTAAAACTTAGTTGTTGTTAGGAAAACTGTTTATTCTTACTATATCAACCAAACTTAAACTACCCCAACATTACAAATTCTAAAGTTATAGTTGGTCCTTAAATTTATAATTTACGCACCACCTACATTAATATAACTTTATTTATTCTTTCTATAAAAACCAAAATAAAACCACATACACATTAGAAACTCTAAAGTTATAGGTATAATTTACATACCACCTTCAAATTATAACAACTCGTGCACCTCCATGAACAGCATAGTGAACTTGGTAGCCACACTACATTAACTACAACTCATGCCCTCTTCATGCACCCTTTCATATTACACCACTTAAGGCATCTGAAATTATAGCATTCATAGTAATACGTATGACATCGCAAATCACATCATTTTTCAGAACACAGTGCATGCTAGAGTGTTATAGTGAGCTAACGGCCATGGAGCAGAGACAAGGGGATAAATGTATTGAGCTACAATACCTTCCAAGTAAGAATTAAACTTTCTTTATATTTAGCACCTTCTACACTAATTTCTGAAATATAATAAACTTTCTTTACATTTAGCAGCTTCTACACTCAAATCTGAAATGTAAGTCTGGAATTTATGGTGTGGTGTAGAGTTTTGACACCTTTTCGAACATCATGCATATCTCATTAAACTTATTCAAAGTGGCATAGGATCTATTGCAGGAGTTAAAAGAATGATGTGACATCTAACAAGTTTGTGAGGGACTAATACTTTTTGTCTTTTTACTTGTTTGTGAATGTGTATATTGAAGCACATAGAGTATTCGTTACTGAAGGAACACTTGTAGGAAGCTGGCTCTGTATATACTATACCAAAGTGAGGTATAGTGTGCACAGAGTCCAGTGGAACCCCAAAGGTAGGCAGAGGTAAAGTTAATAGTACCTCACTCTCTATTTGTGGTAGTGTGGTCGAGCAGTAAGGCAGTATCAGAGGACAGTGTTAAGCATTTGTTGTACACACTCAGTCAGCAAATGAATTCACACACTCAAAGACTGAACTTCAGACCAATTGTTTTTGTATAAAAATATTCTTTTAGTTATTTTATTTTATAGAACCAAGCAAGCCTGGCACAGGTAAGCAATAAATACTTTACAGTAGTAATGCAGTTTCTAAACAGTTTGAATTGCAATTGTAAATGTACTTTGGTTTGACTTACAGTATTGTTTCTGAGAAATGCAATGCTTTGTAAATACAGTACATATACTTTGTATAGGGTTTTCAATCAAATTACAGGTAAGTTACTTTTGAGATTACTTTTCTTACTCAGAGTAGTATACCTGGATACTACTCTGGGACATTTCCTGTAAACAGGTAAGTAAAATCGTTTTTGTTACTTAGTGCAATTTTAAAGAATTTCTTTATGTTTTCAAACTCCACACTTGGAAACTTTTCCAAGAAAAACAGTCAATGCTATCCTATGGAGGAAAATAGTGTTATCGATTTTGAGGTAAGCATTTGGTAGTGGGAGTTGAGGTTCTGGGGGTAGACTTAGGGGTCCCCCAGGGTCAAGGATGCACTCTAGTTACACCCTCAGCGGCACTAGGACGGCCGGGTGCAGAGTGCTGAGGCCCAATGTTATCCAAAGGGGGATAGGGGGCCTCCGGTTGGTGGCTGCTGACGAGCAGGCCACTTGGTTGTGGGAGCCAAGCTCCTGGTGTTAGGTTCAGGGCAAAGGGGGATCCGGTTTAGCACACAAAGTGAACCCGCAGCGGCGCAGGGGCGGCTGGGTGCAGGGTGCTGTTTTGGCATTGGGTGCCCGGTTGTTTTCAATTGGGATTTTCGGTTTTGGTTTTCAGCTGCAGGCTCAGTCCAGGAAGACTTCCGGGAGGAACCAACAGCTGGGCAGGTACATTGGAGGGCTTGGGGACGTAGGTGCACCTCGGATTCTTTTCTCCAGGGCCCAGGGCGGCTGGATGCAGGGGTGTCTTTTGAGGTCGGATTTCACCCTAGCGGGCCACTCTATGCCCCGGTTGGGGGGGTCTCCGTGCAGAGGCTGCAGGCGATTTCGGGGAGTCCTGGAGGGGTCAACCCACGGTGGACTCGGACTCTGGAGCGCTGGGGGACCTCGCTGGGACCGGTGGGCCACTCGAACTCGGGCGGTAGGCGACGGGTGCAGTGGTGGTTCCAGGCGTCGGGTTTCTTTTTCCTCAGCAGGCTCAGAGTCTTTCTTTGGTGTTTCTTCTGAACAGAGCTGCTGTTCACAGGAGATCCAGTCTTTGTTGAAGGCAGCCAGTCCTCCCAGGGGTTCTGGAGGTCGCTGGCTCCAGGACAAGACGATTTTTGGCGCAGGATCTCTGGAAACTGCAGACGGGCTGGTAGGGCTGGGGCCAAGTCAGTTGTTCTCTGCAGTCTCCTCTGCTGGGCGTCTTCTTTCGTCCTTTTTTCTTCTTAGGTTGCGGGAATCTGCTTTCTTGGTTCAGGGCTGCCCCCTAAATACTGTATTTAGGGGGTGTTTTAGGGGTCTCGAGGACAGTAGCCAATGGGCTACTGACCTTAGGGTGACTACACCCTTGGTGTGCTCACCCCACGTGGGGGAGTGAGCACAATCCCTAATCCTGATTGGGGAGTGCCTGCCATCTGCAAGATGGTGGGCACTGAAGAGAGGGCGTCACCTTGCCTCCCCCACCTGAGGGGTGGAGTTGGCAGAGGTGGGCACACCATCTGGGATGGCTAGTTTTTCCCGCATGTCTTCCCGCCGAAAAGGAGAGGAGACAGGAAGGGGGCCTGCTCCTGATAGCAGGAGAGGCTGCCAGGCCTTTGAAGCTCCCCTGCCACAGATGGCTCTTCCTGGCCTGGGGGAGGTGTGAACACATCTGCCCAGGAAAGGCTTTGTTTCTGGGCTCAGGGTGCAAAGGCTCCCACCCTAGGAGTCCAGAAACATGTCTCGTGGTGGCAGGCTGGTGTGTACCAGTCAGGGAACCCACCAGAGGCTGGTTGTTTTTCAGGGGGCATCTCTAAGATGCCCTCTGTGCGCATTTTTCATTAAATCCCACACTGGCATCAGTGTGGGTTTAATGTGCTGAGAAGTTTGATACCAAACTTCCCAGTTTTCACTGTAGCCATTATGGTGATGTGGAGTTCGTAATGACAAACTCCCAGCACCATATACTCTTAATGTCAGCACTGCACTTACAATGTCTAAGAATGGACTTAGACACTGTAGGAGTACAGGGCTCATGCACCTGTACCCTCACCACTGGTATAGGGCACCCAGCTAGAGGGGTGACTGATCTATGCCAGGGCAGTGGGTTGTAGGCATGGAACACAGGGATGTGTGCCATGTCGACTCTTCACTTTGTTCTGCACCAAAACACGCAGCCTGCAAATGCAGTGTGTGTGTATAAAGGTACAGGGCCTCTAAGGGTGACACAATAAGTGCTGCAGCCCTTAGAGGTCTTCCCTGGTCACAGTGCCCTGGGTACCTGTGGTACCATTTATCAGGGGCTGACCTGTGGCCAGAGATGCCAATTGGGTTAGTTTTGGGGTAAGAACACAGGCCCTAGGAACCTGATTGGCAGGGACCCAAGGCACATCAAGTCAAAAGTGCATCAGTAGTCTAGCAAGAAGTGGGGGGTTACTGCAACAGAAACACACTTTCCTACAACACTATTTAAAATACTTATTTCAACAAACTGTAAATTATTTTAGTGTTTGTTACTCTCTCACAAAGTGAACAATCTCACTTCCACTTTGCTACAAGTGCATTATGATACATTACATTTGCAATAATGCAGAAAGGATATGTGACACATTTGGACAGATTCCCAGTCCACCTAAATATATATCTGGAACATAGTCCTTGCAGTCAGAGAACAGATATGTCAGAATGTAAACGTGGAACATAGAGTAAGACTATTGGATTATTATTTTGGGTGGCCGACTGCTCAACTCAAGGAATAATAACAACCCTAGTTAGGGTGAACCCTCCACGTCTCTAAATTAACCTGAGCTTAACTCCTGGGTAGCTAGGGCACAGAGCAGTCAGGCATAACTTAGGGCAACGTGTACACTTTTTATGTGATACTAAAATAGTTAAAAAGTCAAAACAACAAACAATAAACACAATAAACTGAATTAGAAAGCCTCAAGTTGAGCCTAGTTCCCAGTCTATTTGTCACCTTACGTTTTTTCGTGATATAGTTATCTAACATTTTAAAAGTTCATATCTCCAGGTACTCTTATTGAATTTATTTTGTTTTGTTGTCATTTTGTGTATTAAAATTAGCTCTATATTTCGAATTTGATTTAGGGTTGTTGTTATTTATCCATTTAAGTTTGTAAGAAATGGGATAATATTTAAGGTGGGTGACTATTCACCTCAAGGAATAATCACAAACCTTGTTGGGTTGAACCCTCAAAGGCATTAAATTAATGTGAGCTCCACTCCATAATAGATACGGCACAGAGTAGGCAGGCTTAGCTTAGAGCATTGCGTAAAGTATTTATGCCGTACCACAATACTAATAAAGTTAAAACACCATGCTAATAAAATCCTACAGAAAATTTGAAACATAGAATATATTTGAATAAATAAAACAACAACAAAAAGACATAAATCCAATAAAGGAAACTAAAGCTATGACATTTTAAAGTTTTTGAGGTACAAAAAGCACTAAGCTTCAAAGCAGGTCAACTGTTCGAAGTAGAACAGGACCTAAGCACTATTTGAGGCTGGCCACAAAGTCGCATTGGTCAGATACCGGAAACAGGTTTGACCTAATCAGAATTTTTAGCTTGGGACTTAAGGACTACATTATATGTTGGCAGAAAAGGTACTCCGTTGCAATGGCGATGGAGTTACCTTTCTGCCAAAATAAATGTCTCCCTCCTAAATTTAAATGCGGGTGGACCTTTGGTGTAACCACGGTTACACAAAAGGTTACAACCTTCTGATGACCTGATGGCGTAAGGGCCATTAGAGGTTGAACTATATGTCCACCCACCTAATTTAGACGGGCAGACAAACGGGTCAATAATGTATCAGTAAAATATTTGGTGTTTGTGGATTATTTTGTGTATACTTCAGAAATTCTTGAGCTAGAAGTGTTGAATTACACTCAAGCTTTACCTCTTCATATTTTGTGACACAGCCAAGTGTACACAACAAAGGTGTCGAGATTGCACATTGGGGATATTAGCTTACAAATGGATGAACCCTGACAATTTGCTTTCCCACTACCAGGGGATACTTCTTTAAAATGTGCATCTGGACTACTATGAACATTTTATCAGCAGGAGTAAATTGTTCCTCTGCAGTGAAATACATGTGTGAATGTATGCAATTGGGGTCACCTGTACCACTTGTCAAACTAGATATGTGTAGCATGAAGAGCTAGGAACAACTCTTATTAAGACATTTGTCTTGTTTCCCCGTCTGTAAATAGTTTGTCTCTAACAGGTCTGCTTGCAGTCAATGTAAGATGACAGTCTAGGCTTTTGTCCACTTTTTTTTCAGAAAATGCAGAAGTCATGAATCCACATAATGGCTTAAACCACTTAGAATAATGTGGCAAGTAAGCTCTTCCAAAGTTCATCAAACCATCAAGGTGTGTAACTTTCTCGTGGTATTTCGAGTTTGTAATGTAGCACACTTTTGAAGGAAGTGTAGTGGAAGCCCATTATCCTCAATGCATAATTCATATCCAAGGAAAATCACATTGAAGGCCTTATTATGAGTTTGGCGATCTTCCAATGGGACCGCCACTGTGGCAGTCCCAGGAAGACTGCCATGCCCGTGGTGAGCCCGCCTGTTGGATTATGACTTGAATCCAGGGTGGGCGGTGCAGCGGCGGTGGCATGGTGGTGATCTGTAAGGCTCATAGGAGAGTATAGCAAGCAGACCACCGCCGTGAGAGCACCTACTGCACGTTCCTGCACAGTGTGTCATGCACCATGTCATGCATGCCATACCGTGCAGGAACGAGGGTGCATGTACCCTCAGGCCCAGACTCATCCACCTGCATATCTGCCACCCTTTTGATGGCAGGGTCCGTGCAATGAAAAGGGCGGTGGATATGCAGGTCGTAATATGCTCGGCAGTACTGGCATCTGCACCGCCAGCATATTAAGGCCATTTGCAGACCACCACCACAGCGGGATCCTTGATCCTGGCAGAGGTGGTGGTCTTGTGGCGGTCCCACCGCCACACTCATAATATGGAAGGTGGACCCACCGTGGTGGTGGTTGTTGGACTGCTATCGCAAGTACAGCGTTCCCAGGACTGCCGTACAAAGTAAGGCCATAAGATATGCAATATTAGATTTGTTTTAAGGTTGATTTGGTACCCATGCCGGGCTCAAAGATTCACAATTCTGTCTATCCTATCTAAGTGTTGTATTAAATTATCATCTATTATATATAAAGAGGTATATATAGAGGAGGAAGAGGCAAAACCAAAAACGACGAAATAGAAGAAAAGAGCAGGAACACAACTGGTATGGGAACACACGGCCTGGTAGCAAAGAAGCAATAATGGAAGACAAAGGACTACAGTTAACAGTAATCAATCTTTCCCATAGAACAATATCTAAAGATGAGGAAGATGTGCTTGAATTAGATTTATCTTTCTGTCCAGATACAGAATTAGATTATGCCCAAACTAGAGTTGATTTGTACAAATTTGAACGTAAATTAAAACTGTTCAAGCTACATACTTTGAATGAGAAAACCCAGTTGCAGCCAGGTCAATTAAGACCGACCATGGCTGAATCCAATCTGACCATTGAGGATATTCCCACACTCTGTGCCATTGATGATCTTGGCCATTTGAGTCAAATTAGCAGCAGAAGCGAACACCAGGATCATTGTGATATGGTCCACTTAGTAGATTTACCACAGAAATTTGGGGTTCAAGTTGGTGACTCAGATGAGTCCAGATTTAGGGCCAAATCTAGGTTCACACATCTATGATTAAAGACAATATTGATGTATTCTGTAATGTAGTAGCAGAGGATCTCCTTGGTCTTATAGGAACAGTGCCCGCAAGTAAGAATATGACAAAGAAGCAGTGGGAGGCCATAGTAAAACTGCAGAATGTCCCAGATCTAGTCATAAAACCCTCGGACAAGGGTGGGAATATTGTACTTGTGACTAGGAAAATTCATGTGAAGGAAGCTATGCGCCAACTAAATGACCCAGCATGTTATTGTAGGTTGGATAGAACATATCTTGTAAATTTACGTGAGAGGTATTTTTGCATGTTACAAAGTTGGTATCACAGACAGCTGCTTAATTGGGATGAGAGACAATTCCTTCGCAACGATACACCTACCACTCCTACACTGTATTTACTACCTAAAATCCTCAAAAATGCAAGGGAACCCCCGGGGAGACCGATTGTCCCATCCAAAAACAGTCTCTTGGAGAATACATCTATCCATGTTGATCACTTTCTGTTCCCCTTTGTTAAATGTCTCAACTCTTACATCAGAGACACTAAAGATTTTTTACAAAAAATACAAAGTGTACGTATCACAGAAGAACATTGGCTAGTGAGTCTTGATGTGGAGAGCTTATAGACTAGCATCAGACATTCGGATGGTCTTAAAGCATGCCAATATTTTTTGAAAACACGAAGCATACACCTACTTGAACACACATGATTGAGATATGCCTCAAAGAAAATGTTTTCATGTTTGCCAATGAGCATTTTAAACAACTTCAGGGCACTTTCATGGGCACCTGCTTTGCTCCCAGTTATGTCAATCTGGTGGTGGGCTGGTGGGAGAGGCAGTTGCTCTGGGGCGAAGACACAGGATGTTGGGCCAACAATGTGAACTTGTGGCTGAAATATATTTACAACATTTTCTTTATATGGGAAGGCAACGAACCAGATGTCAAGTTGTTTTTGAACACTCTGAACGACAATGGTATGAACCTAAAGTTCACCATGAACCACAGTAATAAAGCATTGACTTTCTTGACCTGAAACTAGTGGTGGAAGATGGTATTATTAATACCGAACTCCATTGAAAAGAAACAGCAGGTAACTCTATTCTACATGCCGCAAGTAGCCATCCCCCGAGTTTCAGGTGGGGTATTCAATTTAGTGAATTATTAAGAGCTAAACGTAATTGTAGCTCTGAAGAGTGCTACCAACGCACAAGAGATGATACACAGGTTCCAGGCAAGAAAGTACCCATACAGGGCTTTGAAACAAGCAGATGAAAGTATAAGCAATCTCAGTAGGAATGACATCCTTTTTAAACCACTTCGGGTGAAAAAGAAAACTGATGGACAGGATGAACCTATTAGGTTCATCACCAAATTCAGCAACCAGGCTGGTCAGCTAAGAAAGATCTTGAATTTGAGGTAGAATATACTGAGGCAAGACCCCATCCTGAGAAATAAAGTGGGTCATACTCCTTCTCTAACATTCCCAAAAAGTGTTTCTCTTAAAGATATGCTTGTACAAAGCCATCTGAGCCCCAAAGAGACCAATTGGTTAAAGAATGCCAAAGGTTTCCGTAAATGCGGCAATTGTAAAGCCTGTAAATATAGTGACAATACCACTGAGGTTACACTAAGAAAGGTACAAAGGAAATGGAGTATCCCCAAATTGATTACATGTGGCACTGATTTCACAGTATATGTTATCACATGTCCAAGCAACATGTGGTACATAGGCTCTACGACCTTTCCTGTCAAGAAATGCATACTCGAACATTGGAGGGCTATCACTAACAGGGACTTCAGTTACAGCACAGCCAAAAACTTCCATGACAAACATGCAGGTGATTGGACGAAAGCCAGATTTTTTGGCCTAGATACGATACACAAACATCAAAGAGGGGGCAACTGTCTATCTGCTTTATGGAGACTTGAATCCCGTTTTATCTTACAAGCCGGCACAACATTCCCTGAGGGCATGAATAATGATGAAGAATTACACTCACATCTGTAATCCTCACATGAGGTCTACCGGACATTAGGTTACACACATCATTTTGGTGATGTCACCTTTTGTTAAATCTGTTTTATTTTTAATTAATTTTATTTTTCACGTATTTGTCTTGTCTTTTCATTGCAGGATAAGAATTGTCAACATGGGCTAGTCAATTTGCAATCTGATTACATGATAGATGTCAAGTATATTATGACTATTCTTTTAGCTGTCAATAGGTTGATGATATACAGTAACTATATATTTTTTTCTTACTGTTTTATTACACAGAGACCATGATGCCATGCGATCATGAAGGAATTGTACGTACGGATGTAAAGTTACTTCACTGGAGCGGGGAACTGTTTTTGCCAACAAAACCACCGCTCCATAATCACCTGTTAGAAAAAAAAATGATGCTTTTGTATTGTTTCACGTAAGTTAGCATTCGCAGCGCCATCTTGTGTACCGGCGCCATTTTGTATTATGATCGAAACTAATTCTCTGCCATTTCTCGGAAATGGCCTTCTCTAGGTTATGTTTCTTTGGAATTGAGTTTTTGTTACACTAATGAATACACTGTTCTTATTAGTGCATACCTTTCCTTAACTGTAAGCCTTCTCCCACTTGTCTAGTGGTGGGCACAGGCAGAGTGGCCTTGAATTATAGATAATGTGTGCCCGGCTTCAGAACTGAAACTTACTCCTTTGTAATTTACTGTCCAGCTGCACCTCTCTGGAAAATTCCATGGTGGGCGTGTTTTCATTGATTCTGAAATGTACATAATGTATCGTTATGCTTGTGGGATTTAGACTCTCTCTGCAGCACTATTAGCGACTGGGCAGACAGGGCCCCGCTCTGAGCGTACTTTGAATAAACTGTTATTGGTTTGTATTCTCTACTGTCTGACCAACTTTTCATTTTGTAAAAGGCAGAGAGGTGGTCGTGATTGACCCGATTGACCTGAATCGGGCCACTTCCTTCAGTTGGCACCCGAACAGGAACTCCTTCGGGTGAGTGACCCATCCCCTTCCGCGGACGGGGTGGGGAGGTCGAGGCTATTGTCTGGTCGGATGGACGGATCAGGGATCCCTGCACGAAGAGTTTCTAACACTCGCAGCTGCCCCTTCAGTCTGGCCGGACAGTGCCTCGCCCAGTGGTTATCCCGACTGGAGTCCTGAACAGCGAAATCCTTGGAAATACAGTGGAGAATAGAGTTTGTTTCGGTTCTTTTGTGGATATGGTACCATTTTGGTTTGTATTTGGTATGGTCTAAGGACCCTCTATGGGACAAAAATAATTGAAATTGTTTTGCTAGGCATAGAATAGTGGGTCTGTTCTCTTCTGAAAATGCCTAGCTTTAGTAAAATATTTGCTTTGTGTTGTCGTTGTTGCTCTATTGATGCTCGATTGGAAGAAAGTCAGCCAACGCCTCCAGAAGGCACTTCGAATTTTGATATGTACGTGAAGCATGGTCTTGGCCCTATTATGCTTAGTACATTATGGCACAACTATATGAGGGACAATGCCGAATTGCAGTGGCAGTTGACGGGCACTTTTGATGAACAAAAGATTGAGTATTTACAAGAACAGTTGTGCAAGAAAAGAAGTAGGCAGTCTATGTTTGATTCCCTCAGAACGTGGCAAAAAGCAGCTAAGCAGAGAGGAATGAAAGCAGATAAAGAGTCCCGGAAAGGGAGGATGCAGACGCTGACTCAGAAGGCTGTCGCATATGACAGGGAAAAACAAGAGAAGGGTGTTGAATGTGAGGATAGAAGGTTTTGATTACATGTTGATAAATCATATGTGGCTCAGGAGGAAAATGATACCTTTGTGGAAGAATTGTTGGATGTCCGACCCCTGTCCCCATATGCCCCGCAGAGAATATATCCCACTGTTCCGGTCCCTTCACATCCGCCCGTTACAGTTGCACCTACTGTCTCTGCCCCTGTGTCCACTGTTGTTACGTCAATAGCTGTGGCTTTGGCTCCTCCTCCTCTTTCTTCTGTTTCTTTGCCGTCTGTGGCAACTGTGACTGTTAGTACTCCTGCTGCGCCTATTGTTTCAGCATCGCTCTCGCCAACTCTTTTCCCCACGACACAACACCCAGCGACGATAGTGCCTGTTACTACTGTTGCCTCTCCCACTGTGGTTTTTCATCCTCCAGCATTAGTGAGTAGGGGGACGCCGGTGCGTGGATTTGTGGATAGGGATTGGACAAAGTTCAAGGAGCGCATGGGACCGTTAGTGAGGTCTGATGTGGGAGATGATGAGAAACAGGTAATAGCTGATCAGGCTGCGCAGTGGGCCCGTAATCCTATTTATAGTGTAGAGGATGTTTGGGCGACTATGAGAGATTTTGAGCCTTTTATACACCAGCATGCCCTTAAGCACGTCAGCTACTTTGATTGGTCTTTGGCAACAGTACTTTGGAGCGGAGGCGCCTCAGATTTTATATGACATTAGAGACCGAGTGTATATTAGTGAATTGGGGCCAGAACAAGTCTTTGCTAATGTTACGACAATCATAGCTTACAGGGGCCGACTGCATGAGAAAAGCCCCAGGTCGGTATGCTAGTTTCCGATAAGAGAGGTTCCTCCTATATATCACCCAGAGATACCAGAGTTAACGGATGGGCAAGGTAATGTGACTCGGGCGGCACAGGTGGCCCGGTTTCAAGAACAATGGGTTTATACTCCATGGAAAAGAAGTGAGGTTTTATCTCTTTAAACTTAATTGCCTGATCCTATTATAAAGAGTTGACCACAGCTGCTCTTCGACGGTAATGACTCTAGCTGACATTGAAATGTTCTTTGGTCTTCTTGTTCCAGTTGATATTTGGAGGCAGGTCCATACTCAAGATCATTTTCTGGAGATGGGTGGTACTTGGGATCAAATGAAGGCATGGGATCAGGAAAGAAAGCTGGGTGATAAGCCTCAGGCAGAGATACTTGCTTCGCCAGGCCGCATTATTACGAACATGCATTCTCTTAATCCGCCAAGAAAGGTGGATTGGGACAAATTGTCAGCTTGTCAACAGAAGATGAGATTGTGTCTGATTTTTTTACTCGATTTGAAGGTACGTTTTTGGACTACAGTGGGCAGGATTTGTCTATTGAGGGAGGTGTTTGGTTGTTTGTTAATAGATTTGTCTCTAATTTGCTTCCCGAAATTGCGACTCGATTGCAAGCCTCCGAGAGTACCTGGTCCACCTCCTCTCCCTCTGCTATTTTGAATATGGCACAATATTATGAGCATAGGAATAATGAGGAAAAGGAGAGGACAGAGAAGAGGCATAAGGATTTAAAGACAAAGGTGTTGTAACAGCAGGCTTTTAGAGGGAATGGGAGAGGACGTGGTGGTCCTGCCCGACAGCTTTCACGCACTAGTAGGCAGCCAACAACTACGCCTTTGGGTCCGAATCAGTGTGCGTATTGTAAGGAGAAGGGACATTGGTGTAGTGAGTGTCCTGTGCTTTTGCAGAAGGTGGCAGCCCCCAGAGGACATGGTTCTCGTGGTCGGGGCTGATAGGGCACAGGGTGCTGCAGCACCACAGGGTCGTTCTGATAACAATTATTTTGATGACCCTCGAGATAGACAGTACTATCATGGTGACTACGATGTGGATGAAGTGACAGGAATGTCTTACAGCTAGGACAGCCAGGGACAGAGTGGGGGACAAGTTCAGATACCTGTAGACCAGCGTGGTCCTTGTGTGACAGCAGAATTGCAAGGTTCAACTAAGGAGTTTTTGGTGGACACAGGTGCGACAAAAAGTTCTGTTGCTCGAAATATGGTCCCTGGGGCGGCTTTATCTGGCCATTATAATGTGTTGGTTGGTTTCTCTGGTGTACCGGTTGTAAGCCCCATTTCAAAACCTCTTGCATTGACTATTGGTCCTTCACTGTGGATTCGCCATTCCTGCTAACATCTAATTGTGGTGAAAACTTGATGTGTTTGGATTTATTGAAAAAGTTTCATGCCACAATTTATTGTTCTCCGGCAGGTGTCTATATGACAATGGGTCCAGATGTAGCGCATGCTAAGCAGTGTTTGTCCAAAGACGCACCCCTCCCTCTGGAGTTTAAAGATGTGCCACCCACTCTGTGGGCGACAGGCGACACAGATGTGGGATTGTTGCAGATATCGCCGGTTTCTATACAGGTTAAGGATGGTGCTATTTTGCCTCATATCTCTCAGTATAAAATACCACAGGCAGGGGAGCGCGCTTTATTGCAAATTATACAGGATTTGATTGGGAAGAGAGTGGTTGAGGAGACGACTGCTAATATTTGCAATAGCCCTATTTTTCCAATTCTTAAAAGGGCGCCCTCAGGTTCTTCTGATGATCATGAAGATGTTTATCGTTTTGTGATTGATTTGCGCGAAGTTAATAAAATAGTAGTCCCTCAGTTTCCAAAGGGGTTCCAGACATTACCACTCTTTTGACGATGATTCCTTCTACTGCTAAATTCCTTTCTGTTATAGACTTGAAAAATGCATTCTATAGTATTCCTATTCATCCGGATAGTAGGTGTTTGTTTGGTTTTACCCTAGCTGGCCGAAGCTTTAGATTCTGTCGAGTTCCTCAGGGCTATACAGAAAGTCTGAGCATTTATAGTCAAGCATTAAAGAGCCAATTGGATTCCCTTTCACTCCCCCCAGGTAATGTATTAGTGCAGTATGTTGATGACTTGCTCATCACTTCTGACACAGAGCAAGGCTGTAGGGACAGTACAGTTAAGTTGTTTTTGCATTTGGCTCATCATGGACATAAAGTTTCCCTTTATAAATTTCAGTATTGTTACCAGGAGGTCACCTATTTAGGTCACCTACTGTCGAAGGAGGGTAGGAGACTGACCCCTGAACGCATTAGTACTATTGTTAAAATGCCCGTTCCACAAACTCAGAAAGATGTCCGCGCTTTTATAGGTGTCACTTCCTATTGCCGACAGTGGATACCTAGCTACTCGCTATTAATCAAACCCTTGCTTGCTCTAACATTGAAAGATGTGCATGAACCCCTGCCTTGGACGCCTGAATGTCAGCAGTCTTTTGAGCAATTGAAATTTGCGCTTTGTTCGGCTCAAGGACTCAGCACCCCAGACTATACTAAACCGTTTGTGTTGTACGTCCATGAGATGGCCAGTTGCGCGCTTTCTGTTTTACCACAAAAATTTGGAGATAAGCAACAGCTGTGTGCTTATTTCTCTGCTGTGCTTGACCCTGTTGCACGAGCCCTCATGAGCTGTCTAAGATCGGTCGTGGCTGTGGCCATCTCGATAAGACAATCGGCTGGGCTCGTACTTGATACTGACCTCACAGTTATGGTACCCCATGCTGTGGATACACTTTTGAATAAGACTAAGACACAGCACCTCACCAGTGCACGTCTGACTGGCTATGAATTAACATTGTTTGCAAAACACATCACGATCAAAAGATGAGCCACTCTGAATCCAGCCACGTTACTGCCCCTCCCTTCTGAGAATGATGAGATTAATAAACATGACTGTATCTTCCGGACGGAAGAAGAGACGAAAGGACGGGTAGACTTGACTGATGTTCCCTTATTTGACCCACAAGGGGAACTATATGTTGATGGCTCTTGCTTTAAATTACCAGATGGCACTACAACTGCTGCGTATGCCGTTACTACACTGCGTACAGTAGTTGAGACATCACGAGTCCCCTATCAGTTGGCCCAAGCTGCTGAGCTTGTTGCCCTAATCCGAGCTTGCGAATTAAGTGAGGGACTGGTTGTCAATATTTATACTGACACCCAGTATGCCTTCGAAGTCGCACATAATTTTGGGTGACTCTGGCCGGAGAGAGGTTTTCTTATATCCCATGGCCCCAAAATCCAGCACGGGCACCTCATATTGCAGCTGCTGTCTGCTTTGACCCTCCCTACGAAGTTGGCTATAGTAAAGTGTAGCGCCCACCGGAAAGTCACTGATGACGTAGGTAGGAAACGCTTTTGCAGATCAGACAGCTAAGGAAACAGCCCGGACCAAAATGAAAAGAATGTTTGTAGCAGGCCCTGCTAGGTGGGTGCCTGAGGTTACTATGTTCGAAGACACACTTGAGAATGTGAAGGAGATTCAAAGTGAGGGCACAATAGTAGAGTTAGCAGTATGGCAAGAAAGCACAGCACAATTGATTGATGAGGGATGTTGGATTGACAAGTCAGGGAAGCAGAGATGGATGTTGCCAGATGCATATGTTCTCCCTGTAGTTACAATGGCCCATGGTCCAGCCCATATTAGTGCTAAGGGTATTTGCAAATTGTTAGATCCTGTATGGCAGAATGATAATATTTCGAAGACTGCTGCACATTTAGTGAAGTATTGTATGGTGTGCATGATGCACAATCCAGGGAAAGGTACTCCTATCCCACCCAGCAATTTTGCACCACCCACTTTCCCTTTTGAGGTCCTTCAGATGGACTACATTGAATTAGATAGGTGCAATAATTTGAAGTATGTTTTGGTGGTTGTTTGTGCTTTCAGTAAATGGATTGAAGCTTATTCCACTAAAGACAATACAGCTGTTATGACTGCAAAGGTACTCCTGAAGGAGTTCTTTCCTCGTTTCGGCTTGCCCCGTTTGATCTGGAGTGATAACGGAAGTCACTTTAATGCCAGGGTCATTCAGTTAATTTGTGATGGTTTGCACATAAAACAGAAGTTTCATGCTGCAAACCACCCGCAGTCAGAAGGTTTGGTTGAGAAGTACAATGGTACTCTCAAATTAAAATTGGTAACGATACAGGAGACAACAGGGTTACAGTGGCCAGATGTTTTACCATTAGCTCTTTTGTCACCAAGAACAACAGCACATTCTAGAACAGGATTGTCACCGTACGAGGGCATATTTGGACGCCCAGCAAATGTCTGGGGCGTCCCGTGTTCCCGTATGTTCTCTTATATTGAATACCCGTTATTGATTGACTACCTTTGTCAGTTAACTGAAAATTTGCATTCTATTCACCAACAGGTCCGCGAGTCCCTGCCAGCTACACCAGAAGGACCCGGACATGACATTCAGCCTGGAGACTACATGTTAATTCGAAATTTTCAGCGGAAGAAGAGTTTAGAGCCACGCTGGAAAGGACCGGAACAGGTCCTTCTAGCTACACGCACCGTGATCAAAGTTGCCGGCCAAAAGAATTGGGTGCATGGCACTCATTGCAAAAGGGTGCCCTTGCCTTTGCCTTATGACCAATGGATTAAAGATGGAGTAGGGGATACTGAGTGTGAGACGGTTCCTCAGTTTGTCCCCTTCAGTGATGCTAGGCTGACCTGGACCAAAACGGATGAGGAGAATGATGAAATGCTGAATGCAGCAGTTCTACCGGAGATACAAGCTATCCAGGAACCCCTTTTCATTGGTCCTTCTGTGCCTGGAGTTACTAGGTACAATCTGCATCCTCAGCTGAGGAATAGTTCACAAAAAGAGAAGTCAGATTGGACAGGGATGGACTGTGTAAGTTAGGGTGTACTTTGCTGTAGTACCAACGGAGTTAGTTTAGGCTGATGTCGGATTTGACATCGGACAGGATAGATCCAACGTATTCCTTTGGGGGTACATTGTCCTGATCGGCGTGGTATTCATAGTGAGCTTAGGACAGAGCAAGCTCCACCTCCGGTGCTCAAGAGCGCCAATGTTTGATGAACAATAGGAGCCTGTACCAGTGAGGCTCAGACAGACACTAGGAACTTGTAAACTTCTTTTGCTGGTGATTCGCCCCCTTGCTTTATCATTTGCTATGCACCCTTTTGGCATAATGGTTGCTGACAAAGAGCAGCCAGTAACTCCTCTTGTTAATGTACAGAAATGTTGGTCTAACAAAATAAAAGGACTCTGTGCTGTTCTTGTGCTGCTGTTGATTTTGAAATGGGGTGACTTGGGTTTTGGAGTGTGATCACAATGTACCATCATGTACTACACATAATATTGTTTCTCAAGTTCGTACAAAAAGACAATCCCGAGCAATGTATTTCTAGACACACATAAGAAATTCTTTGGTGAAGGTGCTGCTTGCTACCCTACTGAATCTGTCACAAGTTTATGGACTGCTTACCCATTGTCACTGGTTAATTATACGTACGTTCGCCCACCCCAATTCATAGAGGTAAAGGGTGAGTTTGGGATTGGATACCCCTCTCCCTGTTTGTATTACAGAAAACCACGAGGGAAGGGA